>CM069454.1:24246934-24277812 GCA_035610835.1 Ophiura sarsii
TTTTACACTTTTCCGATGTTTTTAGCAATATTTCCAAAACCAAGCCTTATTTTGGTAAAAGAAAAAATTGCCTCCTAGACAAAATTGTCTTGTTTACAAAAATGTATATTAGAACAAATTACCATTTTTTATTTTTTAGTTATGCTGTCTGAAAAATTTGGGGTAAAAAAATCTCTTTTTGGTTCATTTCTCAAAATTTAGTTTATTTGGTATCACATTGATATCACCATCGGATTCCTTATCAAATTTCCTTTGTAAAAATGTATACTTGTATGTACTTTTATTCAATATTCTCAAACTTAGAAGCAAAAGTTGATCATCAAAATATTAGGGTTGACACTTCCCTTAAAGTGACGGAAGTGGCTGAAGGAAAATACTTATTTGACGGAGTCACCCATGCAATCATACATAAGTATAGACACATGGGGTATCTAGATAAATAAACGGGAAGTGCGGTACTGCCCCATCATACCCTAATAGGCCTAATAGCCACCTCCCCCGCACTTCCCTTGGGGGAGAGCGGGGAGTGGTACACCCTAGGGGCAGGTTCGCTCACACGTGAAGTTCTCATCATTTCGGCCACTGGTTGAATTTGACGAACACACAATATGTTCCGCTGTTTGTTGCGATCTTCCCATGGTATGATGGCTGATCCCGGAATAATGTTTGTCAAATTATCATCAACAAAAAAAACAGTTTTACATCACAGAAGTGGATTTTCTTACATTTTTAATATTGATTTTTTTCTAAAGATAATTCGTACAGAAGATTTTAATGTATATAAATCATCATTAGGTAGGTATGTGATAGTTTATGGATTTGATGCAATTATACACCCGTCATTGTATGTGGGACATGCGTGGTTATGATCGAGTCAATATACAGGGCATGTTCGCCAATGGAGATTTATTGTAATTGTAATTCACCCCCTGTAGCCTATTTTTTGTAATTATAAAAATAGCTATCTGAAATGGAGTAGCACTAAAATTAGAATTTAATATTCTTAAATGTGGTATTTATTACAATTCTAAAATTCTAAACGAGTTATTCTGTAAACATGACCCCACCCTTTAATTGTGGACTCTCTTAATTTTAATTTGGAAGAAAATCACATTGCATACCAAATGGGTATCTATTTGATACATACTACTTGCCTCGGCCTATGGACGAACCTGTCCCGGGATCGGGGCAAGTTCACCATGACACTTCTCTTTATCCTTTACTCATTCTTCCTTTACAGTAAGGCCTATTTAATAGTTTACTGAAATTGCGGTCATATGTAGCCAAAATATTAATCTTTTAAGTAATGTCAATAGGTTCATTCAATCTTTAAAATTGACGTCTCTAGGCCATTTCAAATGAAAATGGAGCGAACACTCCCCGCTCTCCCCTACTTAAAAATATGGATATAGTAAAAGGGCACATGGGGTATCTATAAATGGAACGTGTTGTATATATCATGATTATTATAGGGTATCTGGATTATTATTAAGGGCACCCGCGGTATCTGGATTGCGGGGGTTCACTATAAAACGCAGTCTCAAATTACCTGGGGTGGATATAATATGCGCAGGTGGGCCCCCTGGGATAACTGGATTTATTAGGTAGTATCTCCAGATCTCGGGAGGTCTTATTAGAACACAACAAACATGACAATTATGACAAAGGGACTACATACGTTTAGGCCCTATGCCTATTGATCAGTCAACTGTAGAACGGGGCCTCGTTTCAATTGAGGGCGCTCTAAAACGACGGATGCACGTAACCAAGGTAACGCACACCCGTCAATTTGCGCAATGATTGAATTTTCTCCTTTTACCCCCAATTATCTGCATTGAAAGTAACTATCCATCGAGTTGAGGGCAGCATAAGGTACCAGAACTCCTTGCGACATCCAGTTCGATGATTTAATTTAACCTTTGACCCCAACATCACACGACAAGCTAAAATTATGGTTTTTTTTGACCGGTTTGCTGCTATGAGACCACCATTTTCTAGACGAGATTACACCATTTTATAGAATTTTTAGGGCAAGTGTGATAATTTTAACATTAAATATAAGCCCTATATTATTCAGAAGTGATGCCTTTGTAACGGTTATCTCTGTGATAAGAGAGTTATTTCGTTGTTTAAAATCTGCGAAATCGGCTTTTTATGAATTTTGAAAATTACTGTGACGTGAGGCAGTTCCCTTGGAAACGCAGTCCCGTTCCCAAGCCCGCCCTCTATTGAAAAGTGTTTTTTGTTCGTATCCCGTCGGGCGACGGACTTCCGTCACTTGGTGAATCGCCGTGTAAAAAATGACGGCAGTGCGTCACTAAATAGAGCGCCTTCAATTGAAACGGGGCCCCGTTCTACAGTTGACTGTTGATAGGCAAATATGTATCAATTTTTCAAAAACAAGTTTTTTATGGCCAAATTGTGTGAGAAAAAAGAATATGACAAAAAAATGTCTCCGACAAACGGTTAGGTTGGTAAAGTTGCAAAATTCAAAATGGCCGCCAAAAGGACAAATTTTTCCGGACATGCAGTGAGAACCAAACCTCGATTTAGTGTGACGGAAATGGATGAAAAACAGCAAAATATCGCCAACGTTTTTTTTTTAATTGGCCTATTGTAAGAGGCAAAACATACCTATCGGTCAATTACAACCGTTCTAAATGTCAGATATCTCTTTAACAGACTGTAAACAATAAAGTTGACTGATTGGTTTGGACAAAATATGCCCTGTTCTTAGCCAGATCCAGGTCAGGACAACCATTGAGATTACCCCTCCCCTAGAGAACCCTGTAAAAGTCATATTTGACTTTCATGATAACTAAGTGATCTTCAATATATCGAACTAAATAGAGGGATTTAAAGTCTGTCAAAGCGATAATTTTCTATCATTGACTACCTGATCGACTATTCTGAAGGTTGCTCATAAGTAAAACTCATAAAGTGACTATTATGGTAAAGATTTAACATTCGAGGCATCATTGTGGCTTAAGTTGTAACAACAAAAATTTGACTGATGGCAGTATTCTGGTATGCCAAAGGCATAGCAATACATTTGAGTTGATAGCATTGAATTGAATTTGAACACTATAGTTGGAATCACCATAATAAATGCATTAAAATAAATACAAACATGCCTAATATTAGTTCAGTAATCCTTGAGATGAAAGTTTCTGAAAATCTGTTTTGTATATGGTAATACTAAAAGCAGCATGGAAAGTGTTATTAATGGTCGATGACCGATAAGGAAAAACTCCCCTACTATCAGTGCAAGGCATGGGTATAAACAGTCTTTAATTATTGTATCAGGTCAAATGTCAAGTGGAATAGGATCAGCAAATCGCGAAATTAGGTGCAAATAGATAGCCATTCAAATCACACGGGTAATTCATCATGCTGCAAATAGTCACAACAGTTTTGAATGATAGCTTGTAATAAAACCACCTTTTTGGGCAATAAATATGGAGGCCAAGCTTAGGAGTCACTCATTCCTAAGAAATCATAGGCAGTGTTTTCGTCCAAAGCACATTAAGGTGAACTAACAATAATGTATGGCCTATAATTTGTTGACCTTTGCTTCTTATACGCGGTAACCGCGAAAAACCCACCATGTTTAATTGTGAATCCTATAATGTGAATCCTAATACATCGCGTATGAACATGGTATCAACTGTGGGATTAACACTGTGGTAGCTCCCGCGTCTAAAAATGATACTATATAAATTGTATAGTCTATTTTGGTAGCAATAAACAAAAAATAATAGTTTAGGTTACAGAAATTCCATAAAGGTTGACGGATTGTGCTGGCATTTCGTCATGACATATTAAAGAATCCCCTGCCTTTTCAATACATGCATGACCGGCAATTACCGTGCAAGCTTAGGCACGCGTCCGCTTCAGTGCAAATTCAAACATCGTCCGAATCTTACAATTACTTTGATATCCAGTGGCGTAGCTTATAGGTTTTTTATATGGGGGGGGGGTCGAGAAATGAAAGTGATTCGACAAGGACTTTACCAATTTTAAAAATAGCAGCCTAGTCAAAACTCAGCTGCTCGCGTTTTGACAAAGACTCTCAAATTTGATCATAATATTATACCTACTCTTCGGAGTTACCTGTTCGCGAACGGATCAAATATAAAACTCTATTTCTGACATGGAAAAGTTAAAACAATATGGCACCTGTTACTCGTGTTTAAGGCTATTAATGGACTTGCACCGCAATACATAGTTGACATCATGCTGACTATCCACACTCCCGCGAGGAACTTAAGATCATCAACAGCGGGTGGCAAGTTATTAAAGCCCCCTTCTGTCAAAGCTATACATACTGCAACATAGGTCTCCCCTCTTTCTCATCCTTCCCCACCCCCATCAATCAATGTTGAGAGAGCTGCCAAAGCTTCTGATGACATGTGGCTCGGATCAACATTGCCTCGGGGGAGAGGGGCACTTTTGTTCCTTAATTGGGACAAAGTGTGCCAACCTTTTTCCTTGATTGTCTGAGCGAAATGCTAAATTCACCATCTGAAATCAGTCTTTTGGCTATATCTTTCAAACGAAATGTCGGATTGTGATCAGATTTCGCCCAATTATTCACAGGAATATTGTTAATATTTCCTGAAATTGACACATATGCATCAAGTCATTTAGGGATTGGTCACTCAATACTAACGTAGCATATACGTAAAAACATGTTATTTCAGAGTTGACAAAATGTATAAACAATTGAACCTAATAAAGTACCTAAATATATGTGTCTAATTCAGTCTTTTTAGTGTTGCATGTTTTGTTTTGACAATAAACCACGTTGTCAAGCCATGCGTACCCCGTAATAATACGCCTATATCTTTTTTTTAAAAACGAGTAAATCGGCAATGATTGTTGAATAACATGATTAATATACTTTCCACGCGGCAGGCAGCTGCAGACGACATTCCAAAATGTCACCAATTGTTTCCAAAATGTCAAGATTATTGAATTTCATCACCATATTTGGAATCACCTTGACAAATGCATTAAAATAATAAGTACAAACATTCCTAGTATTGGTTCAGTAACCCTTGTGATAGACTTTGAAAGTTGGGAAAGGTTTCTGAAAAATCTGTTTTGTGTATGGTAAAAATAATAGCCGCGTGGAAAGTGTTAAATACAGCAAAACAGTAACAAAATCAAGAACGTTATTATCATTCAACAAATATATAGATGACATAATGATAGTGGCGATCAAAAACAATAATGGATATTATGATCGTTAGACATATTAAGAAAATGAAATAAATGAAGATCGTTTATCAAACAGAAGTTTGGACATGGAATCGAACCCAGGACAAATGCGTGCAAGTCTCACGGCAAAATCATTACACCAAACGGTTTATATGCATGCTGTAACTGACTTTTACTTGATCAATGCACGTGTATTGTCATTGCGCAATGGTGATTCATTGCCAACGGTTCACCATGAAAAATGATCAAATGTGTCATTATTACGACATGCCGAACTGTTTTTTCCATGGATAGTTGATTAGTGGACCAAAACCCGTCTTAAAGACCGTTTTAAAGAAAATAGGAATCACTGCATACCTACTTCCGAACGGTTTACCACCGATGAAATAAAATAAATCTATAGTGTCATATATTTATTATTTCAACACGGTGAACCGTTGAAACATACATACATGTATGATGCGACTCATTTCTTCCCATAAATAGCCTTTAAGTTTAAAATATGTTCAATATACACTAATCCATTGAAAAAACAATTCTGCATTTCATAATAATGACAAAATCAGATGATTTGTGACGGTGATCCGTTGAGAATGAATCACCATTCCTATACATTACTTTTTTATAAGTAGTATATAATTGACACGCAATAACAGATCAAGCCCGTCTAGTGTAGCGGTTAGCTATTGGGCTTTGAGTTCTGGTGGCCCGGGTTCGAATCTCGCGAAGGTATTTTATTTTGTTTAATTTGCTTTTAATGGTTGATTGATTGATTTTTTTATTTAATTGATTGATAATTTAGACCCACATTTTACGCTGTTTCTTAAATCATGGTCACGGTATCTTACATAGTTATATGCCTACATTATTATGGTACCAAAAGGATGCACACGATGTTCACAAGAATTTATGTAAATTAATTAATTCTTTTTCATATGTGACTAACAGGGATTAGTTTGTTAATTTGTTATACTGATGTTTTTATAAAATGCATTGAATTCAGGACGTACTTATATCTTAATAATAATGTTAACCGAATAAAAAACTTTAAAAATAAAAACATGACTTTTCTAATCCTTATACACATGTAGTAAAATGCGTGTGAACAGTCATTTCAAAATTATTTTTCGTTATTCTATCTTATATAGATAGGGCTTCTTCTTCATGTTGCATTCTTTTGTAAGTTACTTTATTTATTTCCCATAATGGCATTTTGTAATGCCACGAAAACATAACATGTTATTGTCTCCTTAATTGCTATCTTCTGAAGAAAGTAATATTTACACGACCCATACTAATTGCCTATTATTATAGACCTATAGCCCCACACAGTTATCATACATAGGGCTTAGTATTTAATGAGCAGTCCTTAATACACTGTTGTGTGAACTTATACGCCGTTTGTCAAATGTTGATTATAAATAAATTATTGAAAACACCAAATATAATTGTGCTTCAACATTTCGTTTTAAATCCATTAGGATAAATTGTAAACAAATAACATGTTTTTACGTATATGCAACCATAGTACTGAGTGACCAATCCTTAAATGACTTGACTCATACGCGTCAATTTCAGGAAATATTAACACTACTCCTGTGAATAATTTGGCGAAATCTGATCACAATCCGACATTCCCTTTGGAAGTTATAGGCAAATTACTGATATCAGATGGTGAATTTAGAATTTCGCTCAGACATGTCTGAGCGAAATGCTAAATTCACCATCTGAAATCAGTCTTTTGGCTATATCTTTCAAACGAAATGTCGGATTGTGATCAGATTTCGCCCAATTATTCACAGGAATATTGTTAATATTTCCTGAAATTGACACATATGCATCAAGTCATTTAGGGATTGGTCACTCAATACTAACGTAGCATATACGTAAAAAACATGTTATTTCAGAGTTGACAAAATGTATAAAAAATTGAACCTAATAAAGTGCCTAAATATATGTGTCTAATTCAGTCTTTTTAGTGTTGCATGTTTTGTTTTGACAATAAACCAAAGTTGTCAAGCCATGCGTACCCCGTAATAATACGCCTATATCTTTTTAAAAAACGAGTAAATCAACAATGATTGTTGAATAACATGATTAATATACTTTCCACGCGGCAGGCAGCTGCAGACGACATTCCAAAATGTCACCAATTGTTTCAAAAATGTCAAGATTATTGAATTTCATCACCATATTTGGAATCACCTTGACAAATGCATTAAAATAATAAGTACAAACATTCCTAGTATTGGTTCAGTAACCCTTGTGATAGACTTTGAAAGTTGGAAAAGGTTTCTGAAAAATCTGTTTTGTGTATGGTAAAAATAATAGCCGCGTGGAAAGTGTTAAATACAGCAAAACAGTAACAAAATCAAGACGTTATTATCATTCAACAAATATATAGATGACATAATGATAGTGGCGTGATCGGGCATTACAGTTATTGAAATATACGAGCTTGATACGCACAGCGGCATCTCGCTTCAATGGGTATAGGTGGCGTCTATACGACAGTCAATTTCGATTTAAACAAGCTCGCCAACCTCAAAGATCATGGGCCATTATAGATGGCGAGATTTGGACATTATGTGTGGTTTCACCTACTAAACAACGTAATTGTCAGCCCCAAGGCCAAGGGCAATCTTCCCAGCAGTTTCGGAACAAATCAAATTCCCCAGGCAAATCTCAGTCACTATGTTTTTCCTTCAATGGTACAGGGTGCATTCGTTCTCAGTGCAAATACCTGCACAAATGATCAAAGTGGCAAGTTCTCGGTCATGGGGCCAAAAGTTGTAAAAAGTAGCTCAAAATATCATCTTGCACATACCTCATCACCATCAGGTGTTTTGTAGTTGTTCTCATGGCCCTCTTTGTTTAATTTGCAATTACAATTCTCCAATAATTCTCGCCCCATTGGAAAGTTGGTTAAAAAAATATCCATGTAATTATCAATCATATGGATAAATTGTTTTATTTAGAAGTGATTCTCCTGTCGCCGCATAGCGCAAGGACCAAGATTGCGCAATATCCTCATATCATCAACCATTGTTTTTTGTAAAATTCAGAAATCTTATATTGATAAATTGAATTATTTAGAATTGATATCAAACAATTGTTATTGCAAATGTCTGACATTTTCTATTGATAAATTGAATTATATCATCAACAGCGTTCGCGTTAAGTGGTTGCCCGGTTGCCCGGGACACCCAAAATTAGCACCGGGCAACCAACATGTACTTATTTGGTTGCCCGGTGGGCAACCAATTTTTTTACAAGAAGTGAAACACTTAACACATGCATTTAAATATTTTACAGAACGGGCAACCAAAAAATCTGCCGGGCAACCATAATTTCCTGCTTGGTTGCCCGGCGGGCAACCAGATTTTTTTCCTTAATTCGGACGCTGATCATCAACCAGTTGTTTTTTGTAAAATTCAGAAATCTTATATCGGAATTTGATCCCTTAGTGTGGCCGTGTCATAGCCCCTGGGTAGGAGTTTGGCGTCTACATTTAGTCTCCTCCAATTTCATTTCCACCAATTGACAACCAGTTGTTATTGTTAAATTTAGAAATCTTATATCGGAATTTGATCCCTTAGTGCGGCCGTGTCATAGCCCCGGGGTAGGAGTTCGGCGTCTACATTTAGCCTCCTCCAATTTCATTTCCACCAATTGATTATCTTAAGGTTTGATTCTGACAATCCTTTTCTTCTTTGGTGTGTTTATATAGCTGTAGACAATCCCGAAAAGCACGCGAAATTTCATTGGATTTGCTCATAATTAAAGAGCTTATTTCCAAAAGGCGCTTAATCCACTTTTTGAAAAAAATGAGTTAGGTGCAAAATATGAAAGAGAGTTACAAAATACAACTTTTAACCTTAAGTCTACATCTGTAGCATGTTCGGGTCCAAAGTTATGACCCTCGGCATTTTCCGGAAGTTTGCGAACATTTCCGGAAATTCCCGGAAATTTGAATATAATCACTATTTTAAGGCCAAAATTGTAGAAATATGTTTTTGTTATGGTGGTAGAACATTGATATGAATCTCCTTATTAAAATTCAATGAAAAAAAACGTAAGATTATTGGGATTTTTGTTTTGAAAATTGCATACGAACAAAATTGTTGTTATTTCAAAATATGTGAAAAATTGTCAAAAATTACTGTTTTCTCACGAAATAACAAAATATCATAATTCAAAAAGTTTAAGAGGTATTTGAATGCGGTTTTCTGTTTTCAATGTTATTTGACAATGTCTTTTAGGTGCACTTTATTTCTAAGTAAAGATTTTATGGAAAAGTGGTTTCTGAAAATTGGTCGAGACAGTTTTGTTCCAAAGGGAGCTAACTCCACTCTTTTCCGAAAATAAAGAAAGACATAGGAAATACAGTGGAAATAATAAAATGAATTCAAACACGTTTTTAAGCTTCCACGTGTGGTATGTTTCATTGGGTAGAAAATAAACTTAATCAAAGAAGTGCAACATCCTCATATTAAAAAACGTTGATTTTCTCCTATTTCATTTTTATGGAGTAAGCGCCTTTTGGAAATAAACTCTTCTATTATAATAACAGAGTTATGGGCCAAAAACTGAAATTAGATGATTTTCTTAAGCGTTTTTATACACAATCATAGAAAAAAGGTGTTCGAACACTGACCCTAATTGCCATGCTTATTGGACCATAGCAGGCACGCTATTTGAGTCACGTGAAAATCAAAACTTGTTTCTGGTAGCCTGAAGTATCCCCTTACTCATATCCCTCCCCCTTCCCCACCGATCAATGTTGCGAGGCCCTGTGCTGATGGTGGGCAAATTGTGGGATTCAACATTGATCAGGGGGGAAGGGGGAATACTTTACATTACACCTACAAAGTGTTCGAACACTTTTTTCTAACATTGTAGTAATGATTATTATTTATCTCACGTAATGATTCATTGGCTATTGGACGAAATGGCTATTGGACGGAATGGCTATTTGACGAAAAGGCTTTTGGACGAAATGGCTATTGGACGAAATGGATTTTGGACGTAATGGATATTGGACGAAATGGCTATTGGACGAAATGGCTATGGAAGAAATGGCTATTGGACGAAATGGCTATTGGACGAAATAGTTATTGGACGAATTGGCTATTGGACGAATTGGCTATTGGACGAATTGGCTATTGGACGAATTGGCTATTGGACGAATTGGCTATTGGACGAAATGGATATTGGACGAAATTGGCTATTGGACGAAATTGTTATTGGACGAAATGGCTATGGACGAAATGGCTATTGGACGAAATGGCTATTGGACGAATTGGCTATTGGACGAAATTAATTTTGGACGTAATGGATATTGGACGAAATGGCTATTGGACGAAATGGCTATTGACGAAATGGCTATTGGACGAAATGGCTATTGGATGAAATGGTTATTGGACGAATTGGCTATTGGACGAATTGACTATTGGACGAATTGGCTATTGGACAAAATGGATATTGGACGAAATGGCTATTGGACGAAATGGTTATTAGACGAAATGGCTATGGACGAAATGGCTATTGGACGAAATGGCTATTGGACGAATTGGCTATTGGACGAATTGGCTATTGGACGAATTGGCTATTGGACGAATTGACTATTGGACGAAATGGATATTGGACGAAATGGCTATTGGACGAAATGGTTATTGGACGAAATGGCTATGGACGAAATGGCTATGGACGAAATGGTACTGGACGAAATGGCTAGTGGACGAAGTTGGAATGGACGAAATGGCTATTGGACGAAGTGGCTATTGGACGAAGTGACCATGGACGAAGTGGCCATTGGACGAAATGACATTGGACGAAGTGGCTATTGGACCAAGTGGTTATTGGACCAAGTGACTAATGGACGAAATGGCATTAGACGTAATGGACGAAATGGCAATGGGCCTTGATGAGGCCTTGAATGACCGATTCCAATTCTATGTCAATGACAAGTTTTCAGTTAGTGGTATTTGACATTTTATCTAAATAATGTTCAGCATTATTTATATGTTATATTTATACAGTTTCCTGGTTGATATTATCATAGCAATTCGGTGCGCTTACAACTTTTATATCACGAAATAAGCTTAACTGGACCAGTTACCAATCCTCCTCTACTATCTGAGGATGAATATTTGATATGTCAAAGAATACTTTCTTTGAATATTTATCTTTAGTAATAACTTCAAAGAAAAATATATTCTATAATAATTTTTTTTTAAAAATTATATGGAACCAAACTCTATTACGTTAGGGGAGACGTCAAAACTCGACCGCCCGTTGACTGCCGGTTACGGGCGGTTCCGCCCGGTTCTTTCAGGTCAAATGTTTTACTGGTATATTAATATTCAGGGGCACCCGACGAGAAGTTCAGGATGTAGTAATACATAACATTAGCTGCTCCTCAGAGCTAGCTAGAATGCGCGGTATTAACTACATTTCCCAGCTAGGGCCGGTCAAAATACTCCTTTGGCAGCCAGAAGCCAAATTCCGTGAAGAATTTTGAAAGCTAGGGGAACGAGTGTTTAGACATATCAACCAGCTAGGATAATTTATTTATAAATTTATATTTCAGCTAAATTCATCGAATTTTCTGTTCTAAACATTAAATATATAATCCATAAAATCCATAAAACACAAATTTGATATCATTACCTCTCAAATTGATGCCAATTTTGCCAGCTAGATTGTCTGGATGACTTAAAAATCGTTTGCCAGACAGGAATTCATTTTATAAGAAAAAAGAACCAGCCAGATTCGAAACATCAGAGGAGCAGGTATTTGCCAGGAAACCTCGTTGGGTGCTCCTGAATATTCGCGCATGCAACACTGAACAACCGCCGGTTGACTTAATGCTGTAATCTGACCAATTTACACTATCAATCTGTTACTTTGCGGTCATAATAGCTCTCTCTATAATCGTTCTATAAAAAAAAACATTCATAGACTTTCGGTATTGATTTTAAAAAGTTAATTGAGCTATAAACAGATTGAAAAAGCCAACCCCAGCGAAAATCAATAGCTGTATTGTACTGGTTGTCAACTGAGACTTTTAAGCCTTAAAAGAGCCCATTACTTCAAGATGTTATTGCTCACGTGTGTGACGAGGCACTTTCAACCGGTCGTGTTCACCAGAGTGTTACTATTTGACCTCATTATGTGTGTATATTATAACAGACACGTTTTGTGAGAACCGAACGGAACCGGCCGTAACCGGCGGTTGCCGGGCGGTCGAGTTTTGACGTGATCCCTTAACATGATTATCTATGTGACAATGGAGGAAATGAAATAAGCTTAAAAGATGTAAAATAAAGTAATCCAGGAACAACTTACCTTGAATTATGGGATTGCAATGGAATCCATATTATTTCAACTCACGACGAAATCATTTACTTTGCAGGTATGCCCGGGTAGTTGTTGTTGTTATGTTAACAGGGTTATATATTGACAGACACCTGTAAGTTTTAAGGTGTTAAAATGTCTAGGCCGTTGAAGGTGTATGGGATTCAATGGTCCCACGATCGGGTAGATGGAATGCATATTATTTCAACTCATGACGAAATATTTTCTTTTGAGGTGTGCGCCGATAGTTTCTTTTTGTTACGTTAACCATTATGTTCCCACTCCCTTAACACTTTTGGACCGGTGATTTGACATTTCGCCGGTAATAAATCATCTAAGGATGTGTCTATTTCCCACTATGTGGTCCAATTAAAAGACTGCAAAGGACATAATTATGCCCCAAGGGCATAAGCTAACCTTCATAACCCTGAAAATGGACAACATATTAGATGATTTATTACCGGCGAAATGTCAAAATCACCGGTCCAAAAGTGTTAAGGGATGGGAACATAATGATTAGGTTTTAAGGTGATAAAATATCTAGGCCGTTGAATGTATCTATTCACCTATTAAATCACTTGACTAAGGAGTAAAATGACAAGCACTAAGTGCCATAGGGGATTGTTTAGAGTGACCTTTACCCTAAACAAATCATTGTGATTTTCTAAAACAATACTATAGTTCTATACGCCTATGGTTCAATCTAAAATCGTGTATAGTATGAAGTCCATACGACATTCCGTTTTTGAGTTATGAGATAAGAACCAAACTCAGATGATTTGTTGTGCACTTTGTCGAGACAATCCTGGAAAAAGTCCTTGGAACACTTCATGTGTTGAGGATTATGTGCAGATATTTTTTCTGATCCTTAACTGATGTTTATTTTGATAAGAGCTGAATAGGACATCTTAGACAACAATTTTCCCATCCCATTAATTGCCATAAATATACCTGATGCATGTGACATTCAACATTTATTCTTGTTAACTTCATGGTCTTACATTATAATACGGTTGACCAGATCCACTATCACTGAACCGACAAGATTTGTCTGACCAGATTTGTCTGACCAGATTTGTCTGACCAGAATAATGTGCGGTTAGCGCGCGAACATTTGCTGTTTTATACTATTTGCTGCCATAATAGAGGCACATTTCGTGTCTGACGAGAATAATGTGCGCGTATCGCGCGAACATTTTCTATCTTGCGGTCTTATTCGTTGACTCCCCGAAACCCCTTATCAACTGAACTGACAGTGTCAATCTCAACCGACATCACAGTCAATATTGGATCCCCTCCCCCCCCCCCCCCCCCCCCCGCGGCGGTGTGTGTGACATAATTAGGTTAAGGTAATTTCTTCCATAAAAGGTGTCTTGATTACAACTGGAATAGCCCAATCTGATCACCACAGGCGGTCCAGAGGCACCGTTCTCTAGCTTGATAACACAACCATAGTGTCAGATATGACACAGCTAACATTCAAAATGTTTGCTCTGATAGCATTACTAATTTGTTTTCACGCGATGAAACATAATTTAACATTTGCATCCAACGTCACGACTATTACCACACATTAAACTTACGCTGTGCCAAGAGTCCCGGAATATTTTTTATGAAGATTGGAATATTGAAATGGCAAAATGAAGACGCCAGATGTAATGTATCTGTTCTTCGGAATACTGGTTTGGAGCGTCCATTGTGTCCATGCAGATATGTATCAACTGAGCCTAATGTCTCAGGTATCAACCAATGATAGTTTATTTATGTTATCAATTGTCACTAACAGAAGGAAGAGAGAAATAATAGTTGTTAAACATGTAACGAAGTCGATTACATTGAGAATTTTTATTATAGCTTTAAGAAAATCAAAACATTACGAACTTAAAATTAGAAAACTTCTGTAAGATTTATTTTAAGTGAAGTATGTATGAAATTATTGATTTTTATTGTATAAAATGATTTGATGTGATAAATATGAAATAAAACAAAATATAAAATATATTGTCACTAGCAGTTTTAGAGACTTTTTTTCCGAAATGCCTGAAGATATTGCTATAACACAAGCAAACGACGTGAGGATTGGTTGAAAAATAATACTTTGGGAAACGTTTTAGGCGATACCTTATTTTTAAGATCATACGAGGGTCATTCAATAAGTTCTACCTCCTACCTCATAACTTTGCTATTATAAGACCCAGTCGTATGAAATATTTCACAATTGTAGCTTTGAATCTCAGCTACAAATTCATAGTATATTGGTTTGAGTACTGATTGTACTTTTCTGGAGATGCAGTTAAAACTAATGGTCCATTGAGTGCGACGGAAACGGTTAAAAAATAGCCACATTTCTCCTAAGTGCTATTAATTTGGTCAATTCTAAGAGACAAAACGTACCGATAGGTCAATTAAAACCGTTCTAAATTACAGATATCTCTTGGACAGACTATAAACAATAAAAGTCACTGATATTTTGGAGAAAAATGCCCTTATCTCCCTTGTACCATAAGAGAAACTGACAATATCTCTCATTTTCGTTGTAGTCTTAAGACTCACCTTTTTTCCATGCTATGATCTACGAGGGTCATTCAATAAGTTCTACCTCCTACCTCATAACTTTGCTATTATATAAGCCAGGCGTATGAAATATTCCACAATTGTAGCTTGGAATCTCAGCTACAAATTCATAGTAAATTAGTCTGAGTACTGATTGTACTTTTCTGGAGATGCTGTGAAAACCAATGGTCCATTTAGTGCGATGGAAACGGATAAAAAATAGCCAAATGTCTCGTAAGTGCTATTCATTTGGCCAATTCTAAGAGACAAACGTACCTATGGGTCAATTAAAACCGTTCTAAATTACAGATATCTTTTGAACAGACTATGAAAAGTAAAAGTCACTGATTTCTTGGAGAAAAATGCCCTCTAATTAGCCAGTAACAGACCATGACAGCCTTTAGTTTCAACCCTACTCCAGAGAACCGTTGCAAAAGTCATAGTTGCTTTTCATAAGAACTAAGAGATCTTCAATATACAGAACTTAATGGAGGGGTTACAAGTATATCTAAGTAATCATTTTCTATCACTGACTACATGATTGGCTATTATAAAGGTTACATATAAGGAAAACTTATAAAGTGACTATCATGTTAATATTTAACATTCGAGGCATCACTGTGGCTTGACTTAATAGCAGTATGCCAGTATGCTTTAGGCGTATGCAATACATTCAACTTGATATTATACTATTTGAAAGCCTACAAAGGTTAATATTGCCAACCATCGAATCTATATGTGATAATTCAGTATTATATTCAGAAATCATCCATTATCTTCTATTATCAGTTTTTAAATCGGGATGTTATATCTAATCATACTATACGGAGAGAAAACCTAAAAAACATATATTTATCTTTAGTGTAATTTTCCGTGTCCGTTGTCCTAAATCTCTCACTGGCTTTGATTGCATCATAACAAAAGTAAAACAGATATCAGTTATCATTTACTATAAATGTGTAGCTATGATTCAGAGCTATAATCATAACAAATGTCATGAGGCTGACATTCACATTAGCGATGTTATGAGTGAACTTATTGAATGACCCTCGTAGATGGAATAGCGCCATATAAATATTAATTGTTATGTTATTGTTATGTGGAGTCAAATACATATTGGGGTTTTGGTTCTGATTGAGTTATATTTTGCTCTCAAAAGACGTTCTATTAGGTTTTGGGTGCATCTAGGCTAGTACAGGGCTACAACCTACAAGGGATGATGTTACACAGATTGTGATTATAAGTCACGAAAAAATGAATTTGGGTGGGTCAAATCTCTAGACGGTTTTTGAAATATACCACAGGGTTTGCTGAACACATTTAAATATATACGAGGGTCATTCAATAAGTTAAATTCCTAACTCACCACTTTGCTAGTATACAAGCCAGCCAGTATTATGAAATATTCTACAATTGTAGCTCTGAATCTAAGCTACAGATTCATAGTAAATTGACCCGAGTACTGTTTGTACTGTATAGCTGGAGAGACAGTGAAAACCAAATGTCTATTTAGTGTGACGGAAACGGATGAAAACAACAAAATATTTCCGAAGTGCGTATCATTTCTCCAATTCTAAGCGACAGAACGTATCAGTCAAATATAAATTTCAGATATCTCTGTAACAGACTATTAACAATAACAGTGCCTGATTTGATATGAAAAATATGCCATCTACCTCCCAATAGAGAACACTGCAACAGTTATATTTGTGCTTCCTAAGAAAGATATCTTCAATATGCAGGGTGTATCAAATGTAACAGTACGGCAAATCCGAGGATATCACTATGCTTCGCAAATGGATCGTAGGGGCGTTTGTCGGGCAAAACTAAAACAAAGACGATGAACAATAAACCAGAGCACTTGTTGATGTGTTAAAACTACGAACTAAACTTTATTTCCTCTTAATATAACATGTAAAAGTAGAATCCAAATCCAAATCGTTACTGTAACTTTAATAATATGTGCCGATGGAGGCTGAAGTTAGATGGACTTGTTACTTGACTGGCTCGATTGAGAGTGCTTAAACTTTTCTTACATTGCAACTGCCGGGTGATTTGAAGTAGCAGTTGCCTAGTAACTTGGTAAACACTTATACACATAACTTGAATTGGACTCTGCTACAGAATTAAATGAGTCACTCTAATACAATACCAAATGCAACTTTAAATGTTATGAACTGGTATAAGAGATTATCATATCATGATGGTCAAAGTGAAGTTGATTGGCTTTAAATTTACAAGACCACTTCCCAGAACTTATCAATAGAGCTAATCACAAGGATTAGGATTAAGGGTTAATAGCCAAAACTTAAATACATTTATGACATGGTATGGTACACTCACACACTTGAATTTCAATAGAACTCTTAAGTAGGAATAAACTATCAATACACTATCTACCCCCTGCATTTGTATAAACTTGGAACATTAATGTGGCAATATAAGAAATATGGAATGATGTGAATAAATTAAAACCATTGGTGATCAACTTTTGGGATGATCAAAGAGCCAAAAATAAAACAATATTCCGAAAATATCTAAATGCCACAAAAGATTAAAATGACAAACTGAACTGAAAACATGAATATGATGGAATAGAATAAAATAATACTGAACATGAATTAATGAGATGGAAGTAACTATTACATACACCCCTCCTTTGCTGAAATGTCGTCCCCGACATTTAGTTACAAAAGTGACGAGTCGGAACAAAGTGAATGAATTACCCTATAAAAGTAACTATTAAACAATAAAACCAGATAAAAATGTGCCAAACATACAGATAATGTACATCTGCATTTTCAATTATGTCAGATAAATGACATCCAAACGATATCTACATCTACATCTACATCTATTAAATACTCAATAAAGTTGCCTAAGCAATATCTAATTGAGATGTGTGATGGCATTGAATGAAAGCAACACGAAATACATGGAAAGCAAAAGTTTAAAAGACTGACTTGAACCCTTCTACACTAGCAGCTTCAAGAACATTGGATGGTAGGGCGTTCCATTCCACTATTGTGCGTGGGTAAAAGCTATATTTGTAAACATTGCTGTTAGCTTTCATGACTCTAAATTTGGCAGGATGGTATTGCCTTGTTCTACTGGTGGTCTGACGTTGGATGTAATCTGGAAGAGGAATAGCAATGGTTTTATTTTGTATTTTGAACATGGTGGTTAAGCGGATTTCCTTTCTACGTTGCTCCAGTGTTGGCCATTGCAGTTGATCAAGGATATGTGTGATGGATCCCACTGTTCTGCTGTAGTTCTTTGTAAAAAAACGAGCAGCCCTGTGCTGTATCATCTCCAGTCGATGGATGTCTGTTGTTTTATGTGGGTCCCATACAGCACATGCATACTCTAGATGCGGTCTTACTAGCGCGAAGTAAAGTTGTTGTTTTACTTTCTGCGGGCATCTCCAAAGATTTCTACGCAAAAACCAGAGGGCTCTGTTTGCCTTGGTAATGATATTATTTATATGAAGCGACCACTTTAGATTATGAGATATTTCCACACCAAGATATGGATGGTGTGCAACAGATTCCAGTTCAGCGTTGTACATTTTATAGGATGTCATGATGGGATGTCGTTTGGTTGTAATTCTGACTGTTTTGCATTTGGCGGTGTTGAATCGCATTTGCCATTTATCAGCCCAGTCATGCACAAAGCGAAGTGAGATCCTGTTGTAAAATGTCGGTATCCTTTGGTGTCTGGATGACTCGGTACAATAGACAGTCGTCTGCGAATAATCTGATGTTTGTTGAGCTGTCAATATGGTCCGCAATGTCATTTATGTAGATAAGAAACATCAGGGGGCCTAGTACTGTTCCTTGAGGTACTCCAGACTTGACTACCGCTGGCTGTGATGTTTCGCCGTCTACAACTACTCTTTGCGTTCTTGATGTTAACCATTTTCTAATCCAATCTAAAAGAGGGCCACGTATGCCATAGAAGCTCAACTTCTGCAGCAATCTCTGGTGTGGTACAATGTCAAAGGCCTTCTGGAAGTCTAATATTTGGAGATCTGTTTGTTGTTGATTGTCCAGATTCCGAGTCAGGTCTTCCACGGTGATAAGTAGTTGTGAATCGCATGAATGCCCAGATCTAAATCCGTGTTGAAAATCGGAGAGGATGTGATATTTTTCAATGTGAGACATTATATGGCGAAAAACTATATGTTCGATGAGTTTGCATGTCACTGAAGTTAAGGAAACCGGTCTATAGTTTGCAGGCTTACATTTGTCCCCTTTTTTGAAGATAGCAGTTATATTGGCTGTTAACCAGTCTTCTGGTAAGTCACCTGTGTTGAGGGACTGTGAAAATATGTGCGTAATGACAGGGGAAAGTTCTTCGCTGAGCTCCTTCAATAGTTGGGAAGGTATGCCGTCAGGTCCACTTGCCTTCCTTGTGTCTATTCCTTGTAGTAACTTCGTTATTCCATCTCTGTCTATCGTCAGGCTGTCGATTGTAGGAAAAGAATTTCCATCCATATCTGGCATATAATTCATGTCCTCTGATGTAAAAACACTACAATATTGGTGGTTTAGAGCCTCTGCTTTACCCTTTGCAGATGATACCTCTGCTCCATCAACACTGAGGGTTGCAACTCCGCATCCATCTCGCTTTACAGACTTGACGTGTGTCCAGAATCTTTTGCCAACTGAGGGATTCACATTGCTGCTATTGGCTGAACCTTCGTCAATCAGACCCATGAAGTACTCATTTTTGGAACTTTGCATATTCTTTAATTATAAAGCAGTCTACATCCATACAAATATTAATTTTAAGCAATGAGTAATTCAGGTGATCAATCCAAATTACACTTGGTTAAAATAAATATGATGGCCACAACAAGCTCCATGATTAATGTATAGAAACATGGGGATTACAATAAATATATAGCCCTTTGTAAATAACTATCATCAATGCTGAACCAATTATTCAACCATTCATGCAACTACTCAACCAATCTCAAGTGCATTATAAAGTAAATTTGGAATAAGAGTCAAACCTAAAACCATTGACTCTTGACATCTCTAAACACAGTCATACAATTATAACAAGTGACCAATAATTTGAATGGTCAAACAGGGATATTTTATAAACCCTGGATCATGAAGCCAAACAATCAATAAGTCAATACCCTATTCTATTGAAATGAATGCACTTGAAATAAGTAAAATAGATGATACATGTCAATCAATGTGTCAAAAGCAACTTCAGAGGTAGAGCTTTAAAACTTAGAACTACAAATAAAGTTTGAAAATGTCTGATATATTTGCATGCTCAAAATCAAACTATTTGGTTATCTATCAAACTAAATCATGGCCATGATATATACATTTATACAAAAGTCAAAATCGGCAGGTCAAAATTGGCAAAATTGTCATATTCGGGAATGTCACAATAACGGGAAAGTCGCAGATTGAGTATGTCATACAATGTACCAGAGAAGATGGGTCGACTCATTTCCTCTAGTAATTCAATGGTAAATAAATTATCAACAAATCAAACTTGAATTGTAATTTGCAAATATAACATTCAAGTACATAACTTCACACTAGTTACAAACCACAAGCAAATAAAAGCAATTACAAATTCAATGCCATAACTTTAGCAATGACACAACACATGTATGCAAATTAACACACATATCAATTAGAAGTGGAAAACTTCAGCGTGCCAAAACATCAAAATAACTCAATGGTTCATTCGGAATACATAGATCTTTTTTTAAATCCATGACAAAACAAATGTTATCAAACATAAAAATATTGACATGACATTATACATGTACTGTAAAACATCTTAAGATATCTATTGTATAATCAAAGCATGGGGAAGTCCTTTGGGAAGGTTAAATCCTAACAATGATTTAAAACATGATATCATTTTATCAACAATTACTTATGAAAGAATCTATAACTTTCAAAGACACATGCCATTGTGTGGTTATTTATAATATTTAAAAATACCAAGCATAGCAGTCAAAACTTGATTTGGGCCATACTCAATTCAATGCAGTATAAGAATATGATATGCGCTCAAAAACATTACGCATGACTTGGTCAACCGATCCAAGATCAGAGGCAACTACAATACATACAATTACAAGTACCGTCATAAACATTCTGATGTTAATAGCTTCATTGTGTGACTAGTTTTACATACCAAATTTATACCAATTTTGGAAATATCAACAAGTCATTTGGGTGATTCCTAACACTATAAACAAAAGAAGTTTCAAACAATATCCAAAACATAATTTCAGATTACTGTAAACTTGTAATGGGCAAAAGCCTGATAGTGATACACAAACAATTATTTGCTGGCAATTTTGTTAAAGATACAATGTACACTAAATTATAAGGCCTGTCCATTAGGAGACCAGTATCCAAACAATCAATAAAAGAAAGAGGTTCTCTTTGTGACAACCTTTGCCAAGCAAAACATCTACATGTATCAAAAAACATATTGATTGATAAAAATATGATTATGAATTGACATTTATGTACAAACAGACCCTACGTTTGGTGTATGATCTTAATGTCAAAACATAAACAATTCCTTTTGTAGGAAATGCATCTCTATAATAATATTTAGGCATGTCCTGGTAGAAATCATGAGCTCAGTCAATTATACAGATTGAGATAAATTGAGATGGAAAATATTCAAGATGGAATCATAACTGGCTCATGCTTTCTATCCATAGCAAAATCATAAATAACAAACAGTTAGCAACAAACAACATTCTTTTTGAAATCCCTGTATAATTTGATAATTTGAAAAAAATAGTCCAAAATATGAAGGCAATACGTTAATCAAATGTCTACACAGGCACCGTGACACAGGATACATCCACCCCTGCTGCAAAGAGAATGTTGTCCTCAACATTATATTATGTACGTATTTATTATATATTATTAAATGTTACCATGATTTTCATCCAAAACATGACTATAAACAATGTTTGGCAATTAAATCACTAGCTTGAACATGATCATTACAGAGTATGTAAACATTTGTGAGAGAATCACTAATTGTCATATACACTAACAAATGACAAAGAATAATAATGTCTTAAACAATTGTTTGCGTCACTTGCGAGGGTGTAGTAGCGAATAATAAAGTTCCCAGCGGATATAGCATCTGTATAGCGTAGTTCGCATCATGGATTGCTGGTGACTGAGATAGAACAGTTTAACAAGTTGGTCTAACAAATGTCCACAGCGTTGAAGATTGTCATGGTTATCCGGTGTTTCAGACAATCTTGCGAACAAACCGAAGGCATTTGCGTTTGAAGCATCGGCACTCTCCACATCTTCTAGCTGTCGTTGAATATGATCTGATGTATCATGGACATTAACACACTCGCGTTGAGGATGAGTGTAGTCTGATGGATGTTCATTATGGCCATATGTTCCTCTCCTTTCTGTAAATTTGCTCAGAGTCCTCTGGAAAGCAGAAATATGAGGCATCACATGTCTGTGAGGGTCACTTCTAATCAAGTCGTTGCTTAGGGCTGTAAGAACACGAAGCATCCTTAGTGATGGACAACGAGGGCCTAAATCTTCAAGGTGGCACATCAGCAGAAACGAGAGGATTCTACTGTGAAGGTGAGGGCAACAGTGATCAGAAAGTAAAGATTCAAGAGCATCCCAGGCATCGGAAATGTTAACTTCTTCTTCAGCAGTTGGAGAAACAGAAGGAGTAGGAACATCTTCGAATGTAGCATTAACAGATTGCATAACACAAATATGTCTTGTTGTGGTGGGTACGGGCACATTCACACACGATCTTACATGTAGCTCAGGTGATGCAGCCGCTGATTCAGAGCAGGATGAAGTACTAGAGTTACTGGCATCACTTGCAGGAAAATTGTTAGCGTCATCTCCATTGCTATCACCATCATAACTATCATCATGATTAGAGTCAATCTTTACTGTTTCAGCTTGAGCAGAAGATGGAACTACTTCTACTTCTAGATATGTTGGTTTGTCTGGTGCAAATTGGCTCCCAATTACTGGTGCTCCACCTGGACCGGTTACACCTATGGCCTCAGGGGTACGTCCTGGAACAAGCTTGAGTTTGAGCGGGTTGTTTCTGAGGATTCTTCGCCTGTGAACGAAGACATCCTCACCATTGTCATCACGGGTGATAAAACCAAAGCCATTTACAACATTGTACCATTTGACTTTGCCGGTTACCCGATGTGCGTAGCTTGGTTTAAGTTGTCGCACCTCCGCTTCTAGATGTTCAACACGAGCAAGAATGTCCAGTAAAGATGGTGCCATAATATTAAATTGAAGAGTGTTAAAACTTGTAGGAAAAAGAAAAGTTCCACGGGGCGTGGGTGCCCTGACCCGATTCGTGAAGACTAGTATAGCCAAGCTAAAAGCTTAGCCCCAACGTTGGAGCGCCAATGTAACAGTACGGAAAATCCGAGGATATCACTATGCTTCACAAATGGATCGTAGGGGCGTTTGTCGGGCAAAACTAAAACAAAGACGATGAACAATAAACCAGAGCACTTGTTGATGTGTTAAAACTACGAACTAAACTTTATTTCCTCTTAATATAACATGTAAAAGTAGAATCCAAATCCAAATCGTTACTGTAACTTTAATAATATGTGCCGATGGAGGCTGAAGTTAGATGGACTTGTTACTTGACTGGCTCGATTGAGAGTGCTTAAACTTTTCTTACATTGCAACTGCCGGGTGATTTGAAGTAGCAGTTGCCTAGTAACTTGGTAAACACTTATACACATAACTTGAATTGGACTCTGCTACAGAATTAAATGAGTCACTCTAATACAATACCAAATGCAACTTTAAATGTTATGAACTGGTATAAGAGATTATCATATCATGATGGTCAAAGTGAAGTTGATTGGCTTTAAATTTACAAGACCACTTCCCAGAACTTATCAATAGAGCTAATCACAAGGATTAGGATTAAGGGTTAATAGCCAAAACTTAAATACATTTATGACATGGTATGGTACACTCACACACTTGAATTTCAATAGAACTCTTAAGTAGGAATAAACTATCAATACACTATCTACCCCCTGCATTTGTATAAACTTGGAACATTAATGTGGCAATATAAGAAATATGGAATGATGTGAATAAATTAAAACCATTGGTGATCAACTTTTGGGATGATCAAAGAGCCAAAAATAAAACAATATTCCGAAAATATCTAAATGCCACAAAAGATTAAAATGACAAACTGAACTGAAAACATGAATATGATGGAATAGAATAAAATAATACTGAACATGAATTAATGAGATGGAAGTAACTATTACATACACCCCTCCTTTGCTGAAATGTCGTCCCCGACATTTAGTTACAAAAGTGACGAGTCGGAACAAAGTGAATGAATTACCCTATAAAAGTAACTATTAAACAATAAAACCAGATAAAAATGTGCCAAACATACAGATAATGTACATCTGCATTTTCAATTATGTCAGATAAATGACATCCAAACGATATCTACATCTACATCTACATCTATTAAATACTCAATAAAGTTGCCTAAGCAATATCTAATTGAGATGTGTGATGGCATTGAATGAAAGCAACACGAAATACATGGAAAGCAAAAGTTTAAAAGACTGACTTGAACCCTTCTACACTAGCAGCTTCAAGAACATTGGATGGTAGGGCGTTCCATTCCACTATTGTGCGTGGGTAAAAGCTATATTTGTAAACATTGCTGTTAGCTTTCATGACTCTAAATTTGGCAGGATGGTATTGCCTTGTTCTACTGGTGGTCTGACGTTGGATGTAATCTGGAAGAGGAATAGCAATGGTTTTATTTTGTATTTTGAACATGGTGGTTAAGCGGATTTCCTTTCTACGTTGCTCCAGTGTTGGCCATTGCAGTTGATCAAGGATATGTGTGATGGATCCCACTGTTCTGCTGTAGTTCTTTGTAAAAAAACGAGCAGCCCTGTGCTGTATCATCTCCAGTCGATGGATGTCTGTTGTTTTATGTGGGTCCCATACAGCACATGCATACTCTAGATGCGGTCTTACTAGCGCGAAGTAAAGTTGTTGTTTTACTTTCTGCGGGCATCTCCAAAGATTTCTACGCAAAAACCAGAGGGCTCTGTTTGCCTTGGTAATGATATTATTTATATGAAGCGACCACTTTAGATTATGAGATATTTCCACACCAAGATATGGATGGTGTGCAACAGATTCCAGTTCAGCGTTGTACATTTTATAGGATGTCATGATGGGATGTCGTTTGGTTGTAATTCTGACTGTTTTGCATTTGGCGGTGTTGAATCGCATTTGCCATTTATCAGCCCAGTCATGCACAAAGCGAAGTGAGATCCTGTTGTAAAATGTCGGTATCCTTTGGTGTCTGGATGACTCGGTACAATAGACAGTCGTCTGCGAATAATCTGATGTTTGTTGAGCTGTCAATATGGTCCGCAATGTCATTTATGTAGATAAGAAACATCAGGGGGCCTAGTACTGTTCCTTGAGGTACTCCAGACTTGACTACCGCTGGCTGTGATGTTTCGCCGTCTACAACTACTCTTTGCGTTCTTGATGTTAACCATTTTCTAATCCAATCTAAAAGAGGGCCACGTATGCCATAGAAGCTCAACTTCTGCAGCAATCTCTGGTGTGGTACAATGTCAAAGGCCTTCTGGAAGTCTAATATTTGGAGATCTGTTTGTTGTTGATTGTCCAGATTCCGAGTCAGGTCTTCCACGGTGATAAGTAGTTGTGAATCGCATGAATGCCCAGATCTAAATCCGTGTTGAAAATCGGAGAGGATGTGATATTTTTCAATGTGAGACATTATATGGCGAAAAACTATATGTTCGATGAGTTTGCATGTCACTGAAGTTAAGGAAACCGGTCTATAGTTTGCAGGCTTACATTTGTCCCCTTTTTTGAAGATAGCAGTTATATTGGCTGTTAACCAGTCTTCTGGTAAGTCACCTGTGTTGAGGGACTGTGAAAATATGTGCGTAATGACAGGGGAAAGTTCTTCGCTGAGCTCCTTCAATAGTTGGGAAGGTATGCCGTCAGGTCCACTTGCCTTCCTTGTGTCTATTCCTTGTAGTAACTTCGTTATTCCATCTCTGTCTATCGTCAGGCTGTCGATTGTAGGAAAAGAATTTCCATCCATATCTGGCATATAATTCATGTCCTCTGATGTAAAAACACTACAATATTGGTGGTTTAGAGCCTCTGCTTTACCCTTTGCAGATGATACCTCTGCTCCATCAACACTGAGGGTTGCAACTCCGCATCCATCTCGCTTTACAGACTTGACGTGTGTCCAGAATCTTTTGCCAACTGAGGGATTCACATTGCTGCTATTGGCTGAACCTTCGTCAATCAGACCCATGAAGTACTCATTTTTGGAACTTTGCATATTCTTTAATTATAAAGCAGTCTACATCCATACAAATATTAATTTTAAGCAATGAGTAATTCAGGTGATCAATCCAAATTACACTTGGTTAAAATAAATATGATGGCCACAACAAGCTCCATGATTAATGTATAGAAACATGGGGATTACAATAAATATATAGCCCTTTGTAAATAACTATCATCAATGCTGAACCAATTATTCAACCATTCATGCAACTACTCAACCAATCTCAAGTGCATTATAAAGTAAATTTGGAATAAGAGTCAAACCTAAAACCATTGACTCTTGACATCTCTAAACACAGTCATACAATTATAACAAGTGACCAATAATTTGAATGGTCAAACAGGGATATTTTATAAACCCTGGATCATGAAGCCAAACAATCAATAAGTCAATACCCTATTCTATTGAAATGAATGCACTTGAAATAAGTAAAATAGATGATACATGTCAATCAATGTGTCAAAAGCAACTTCAGAGGTAGAGCTTTAAAACTTAGAACTACAAATAAAGTTTGAAAATGTCTGATATATTTGCATGCTCAAAATCAAACTATTTGGTTATCTATCAAACTAAATCATGGCCATGATATATACATTTATACAAAAGTCAAAATCGGCAGGTCAAAATTGGCAAAATTGTCATATTCGGGAATGTCACAATAACGGGAAAGTCGCAGATTGAGTATGTCATACAATGTACCAGAGAAGATGGGTCGACTCATTTCCTCTAGTAATTCAATGGTAAATAAATTATCAACAAATCAAACTTGAATTGTAATTTGCAAATATAACATTCAAGTACATAACTTCACACTAGTTACAAACCACAAGCAAATAAAAGCAATTACAAATTCAATGCCATAACTTTAGCAATGACACAACACATGTATGCAAATTAACACACATATCAATTAGAAGTGGAAAACTTCAGCGTGCCAAAACATCAAAATAACTCAATGGTTCATTCGGAATACATAGATCTTTTTTTAAATCCATGACAAAACAAATGTTATCAAACATAAAAATATTGACATGACATTATACATGTACTGTAAAACATCTTAAGATATCTATTGTATAATCAAAGCATGGGGAAGTCCTTTGGGAAGGTTAAATCCTAACAATGATTTAAAACATGATATCATTTTATCAACAATTACTTATGAAAGAATCTATAACTTTCAAAGACACATGCCATTGTGTGGTTATTTATAATATTTAAAAATACCAAGCATAGCAGTCAAAACTTGATTTGGGCCATACTCAATTCAATGCAGTATAAGAATATGATATGCGCTCAAAAACATTACGCATGACTTGGTCAACCGATCCAAGATCAGAGGCAACTACAATACATACAATTACAAGTACCGTCATAAACATTCTGATGTTAATAGCTTCATTGTGTGACTAGTTTTACATACCAAATTTATACCAATTTTGGAAATATCAACAAGTCATTTGGGTGATTCCTAACACTATAAACAAAAGAAGTTTCAAACAATATCCAAAACATAATTTCAGATTACTGTAAACTTGTAATGGGCAAAAGCCTGATAGTGATACACAAACAATTATTTGCTGGCAATTTTGTTAAAGATACAATGTACACTAAATTATAAGGCCTGTCCATTAGGAGACCAGTATCCAAACAATCAATAAAAGAAAGAGGTTCTCTTTGTGACAACCTTTGCCAAGCAAAACATCTACATGTATCAAAAAACATATTGATTGATAAAAATATGATTATGAATTGACATTTATGTACAAACAGACCCTACGTTTGGTGTATGATCTTAATGTCAAAACATAAACAATTCCTTTTGTAGGAAATGCATCTCTATAATAATATTTAGGCATGTCCTGGTAGAAATCATGAGCTCAGTCAATTATACAGATTGAGATAAATTGAGATGGAAAATATTCAAGATGGAATCATAACTGGCTCATGCTTTCTATCCATAGCAAAATCATAAATAACAAACAGTTAGCAACAAACAACATTCTTTTTGAAATCCCTGTATAATTTGATAATTTGAAAAAAATAGTCCAAAATATGAAGGCAATACGTTAATCAAATGTCTACACAGGCACCGTGACACAGGATACATCCACCCCTGCTGCAAAGAGAATGTTGTCCTCAACATTATATTATGTACGTATTTATTATATATTATTAAATGTTACCATGATTTTCATCCAAAACATGACTATAAACAATGTTTGGCAATTAAATCACTAGCTTGAACATGATCATTACAGAGTATGTAAACATTTGTGAGAGAATCACTAATTGTCATATACACTAACAAATGACAAAGAATAATAATGTCTTAAACAATTGTTTGCGTCACTTGCGAGGGTGTAGTAGCGAATAATAAAGTTCCCAGCGGATATAGCATCTGTATAGCGTAGTTCGCATCATGGATTGCTGGTGACTGAGATAGAACAGTTTAACAAGTTGGTCTAACAAATGTCCACAGCGTTGAAGATTGTCATGGTTATCCGGTGTTTCAGACAATCTTGCGAACAAACCGAAGGCATTTGCGTTTGAAGCATCGGCACTCTCCACATCTTCTAGCTGTCGTTGAATATGATCTGATGTATCATGGACATTAACACACTCGCGTTGAGGATGAGTGTAGTCTGATGGATGTTCATTATGGCCATATGTTCCTCTCCTTTCTGTAAATTTGCTCAGAGTCCTCTGGAAAGCAGAAATATGAGGCATCACATGTCTGTGAGGGTCACTTCTAATCAAGTCGTTGCTTAGGGCTGTAAGAACACGAAGCATCCTTAGTGATGGACAACGAGGGCCTAAATCTTCAAGGTGGCACATCAGCAGAAACGAGAGGATTCTACTGTGAAGGTGAGGGCAACAGTGATCAGAAAGTAAAGATTCAAGAGCATCCCAGGCATCGGAAATGTTAACTTCTTCTTCAGCAGTTGGAGAAACAGAAGGAGTAGGAACATCTTCGAATGTAGCATTAACAGATTGCATAACACAAATATGTCTTGTTGTGGTGGGTACGGGCACATTCACACACGATCTTACATGTAGCTCAGGTGATGCAGCCGCTGATTCAGAGCAGGATGAAGTACTAGAGTTACTGGCATCACTTGCAGGAAAATTGTTAGCGTCATCTCCATTGCTATCACCATCATAACTATCATCATGATTAGAGTCAATCTTTACTGTTTCAGCTTGAGCAGAAGATGGAACTACTTCTACTTCTAGATATGTTGGTTTGTCTGGTGCAAATTGGCTCCCAATTACTGGTGCTCCACCTGGACCGGTTACACCTATGGCCTCAGGGGTACGTCCTGGAACAAGCTTGAGTTTGAGCGGGTTGTTTCTGAGGATTCTTCGCCTGTGAACGAAGACATCCTCACCATTGTCATCACGGGTGATAAAACCAAAGCCATTTACAACATTGTACCATTTGACTTTGCCGGTTACCCGATGTGCGTAGCTTGGTTTAAGTTGTCGCACCTCCGCTTCTAGATGTTCAACACGAGCAAGAATGTCCAGTAAAGATGGTGCCATAATATTAAATTGAAGAGTGTTAAAACTTGTAGGAAAAAGAAAAGTTCCACGGGGCGTGGGTGCCCTGACCCGATTCGTGAAGACTAGTATAGCCAAGCTAAAAGCTTAGCCCCAACGTTGGAGCGCCAATGTAACAGTACGGAAAATCCGAGGATATCACTATGCTTCACAAATGGATCGTAGGGGCGTTTGTCGGGCAAAACTAAAACAAAGACGATGAACAATAAACCAGAGCACTTGTTGATGTGTTTAAAACTACGAACTAAACTTTATTTCCTCTTAATATAACATGTAAAAGTAGAATCCAAATCCAAATCGTTACTGTAACTTTAATAATATGTGCCGATGGAGGCTGAAGTTAGATGGACTTGTTACTTGACTGGCTCGATTGAGAGTGCTTAAACTTTTCTTACATTGCAACTGCCGGGTGATTTGAAGTAGCAGTTGCCTAGTAACTTGGTAAACACTTATACACATAACTTGAATTGGACTCTGCTACAGAATTAAATGAGTCACTCTAATACAATACCAAATGCAACTTTAAATGTTATGAACTGGTATAAGAGATTATCATATCATGATGGTCAAGTGAAGTTGATTGGCCGGTAATAACCTACGGTCCCGTCAAGGCTGGGCCGATCCCGGACTGCCAGTGTGGGGGGGGGGGGGGGGGGGGGGGGTGGTGGGTACTCATACGGTATACGGGGATGTGGAGCTAGCTCTAAGCATGGGTATGATTTGTGGTGATGTAATCCCCTAATAATGGG
>CM069454.1:24277912-24438844 GCA_035610835.1 Ophiura sarsii
GGAGGTCATGACTATGCATAACTCAACAAGCCATGAGTGGTCTTCAAGGTTATTTTGAATAAACATGAAACAAATAAGTAAGAAGCCATCTGTGGCCTTTTAGATGAATGTAGGTCATTTTGATGTGATTCACATCGAAACTCAAAACGCTATAATATCCATGACTAATTTCACATGAAATACTGCAAATTACACAAGTAAATATATCTGACCTTAATTTGAAGGAATTTTGAGATTAATCGGTAAACATATTTAGATACAAAGATTTGAAGAGCGGTGTTTAATTGTTGATATTTGTTGTTATATTATCTATTGTAATACCGTGGGTTGTTGAATTGTTGAATTTTACAATTACGAAAAAGCTCACATCATTTTGCAAATATTTATGTAAATTGGTCACAGCGTGTCTTCGCTAAGTCAATATTCAGCTTGATAAATGATCGCTACGTTACAAGGATGCATGATTATTATTCTTATCGTTTGATTATAGAGCTTAAAATCCACAGTTGCTTAAATCAAAAACTAATAAAAATTCCTTTAAAAAGGAAAAGAGGCGGTCATATAAATTTAAAGAAACAGATAGCAGAGTGTGATATAGGTAAACACAAAGAGTGGTTATGTCATAAGTTTCATTTATCAATATAACATGAATGGAAATCACTCATTCCTGTTAATAATACTATAAAAAGTCAGGACGATGTTATCGAGTAAGAACATTAAAGGGTTTTAGAATTCAAGTATGTTACAACTTAAAGCTGACCTATACGTACCACGTTGGTAGTTTACCAGATGTGCAGACAAACTTGTCACACACCTGTCACTTGGTGAATGACAGTACAGAGTTAACATGGAGATATTGTAACCTTGTCAAATCCCCAACTGGGTATGGCTAAAAACCCAAGGTGGGAGCTTAAATAGTCTAAAATAAAAACTGCACATCAAATGCCAAAATCTGCCTCAATATTTTTCTCTTTTCTTAAAAAAAGAATTGTCTATCATAAGATTGATTTCTTTTGTAATATAAAATGTCTCATCCAACTCGCTAATCATGCTTTGTATGATGCTTTTTATGGGCTATAAAATAATGTGATCGCCATATATATTTTGATAATCCAAGTTTATCACCCGAGAAACCTGTTTTTTCGAAGAAAACTATGACAATCAAATTCGATTGTCACATATTTTTTTATAAACCTGGTTTTCGATCGAAAAACCTGGTTTATCTCTTCTATCATGTCTATTGTGCAAAATACTAGTGCCATAGACGCCTGCCGCGAGCAACATGATTATGGCCATGTGTTTTGAACTGACCACCCAAAAAGGGTGGCGGCGTTGCATTTTTGGTGACGAATCATCCATCTCTCTCTATTAACTCAACAACTATATGTGGTAGAGCTATGGTGTAGGTGTCATTTGAAAGCTTATTTATCTAGCTACACCGTGTGAATGAATCAGGTATTTCTATAACTGTTTGGCTGAGATATGATTGATTATACTTCGAAAGTCAGGGGTGGCGGCGGTGGCGGTGGCGGCGGTGGCGGTGGCGTCGTGTACAATCTCTATGGGGAATATAGAAAATGTTCCCAATTATACGTTCAAATTACAATAACTCCTCATTTCTGTATAGTACAACCATGGTTTTGCTCTCATTTTATCGATTGTTTTATATTCTATAAGTTTCTGTTTCAACAAACGTGTCAACTCTTACGTAACAGTTGTATTCACGAATCGATTGCATTGTCTTTGGCTTTTCTCCTATTCACTACACAGTAAACTTGCCCTAATTCATCGGTTTTACATACATGACTATAACAACAAAATTATTCAACCGATTATAGCAAAATTATACATTTTTGGAAAGCTCTCGAATAGGGGAATTCAGAAATCTTGCTTAAAATAGGATAGGGTGAATAGCCAAAAAAATATATGTGTAAACTCTAATAAATTTGAAATGTAAACGTTTGCGGTCATTTACTTCCCGATATAGTATATTTCAACAAGTTACACTTGACAACCATTATGTTCTGATGGGTAAATTGCATGAGGAACTAATATGCACACTAAAATGATGATTGGGATAGGAATAAAAAAAATTATTGAGCTTTAATCAAAATATGAAAAAAATCGATATATTTTGAACATTCTTAATCACAACATGTTACCATTAGGTCTTATGCAAATTCCAATCGCATATTTAGATTTCTTGTGAGATTACCGTTCAGAAAATATATACTTTTAATGGGGTAGAACAAGTAGTTATTGAGATATGCTAATTCGAATCTCAGATGGTGTAAAATGTAAAAATCTGGACATGCAACGGGAAGGGTGGCGAGTTCAAAACACATGGCCTTATAGAATATAAGAAGTTGTTCTTTCCCATGGGCAAACTATCAAAATTCCCGCTATTATCTTCACGCTGAATCAGAGAGATCAATAGGGGTTACGACAATGGAAATGGGCACTTTTCATCTGTAAGCACATACCGCGACAACAATACTCGATCGATTTTAACAAACAAAGGTGTCAAAATCACCATAATTAAATTTTCCGTCTCCTGGTATTTTCATTTTTAGAATATGAGTAACAATTTTAAAATTATAGGTGCTTTTACAACAGCCGAGTTACTTTTTTATGCTGTCTTTAGACTGTTGTTAAAGCTCCATGCTAGATAAGAAAACTTGTACTACATGTGTAGCTTATTTAAATATAAACCAAACATTAATAATGTACAATGTGGTAACGTTGCATACGGGTATTTTAGGAATGAGTTAGGGGAGAAGATAATGGAAAACACAGTTATGAGGCTATTCACCATGTAATGTATAGGTGATAGGATCGATTGAGGTGTGTGGTTAGCTATGTCATGAATGGACGAGTCACGGATTCTTTTAAATTTGGGATAGGAAAGTCATACACTGCCCCGCATAAGTATTCTTTTTAAAGCTGGAAATATTTATGCGCGGCAGTGTATACTGACGTACGTAGCTAAACAAGTCCCGTTTGCATAAATTAAAAAAAAGCAACAGCGCCACTTTATGATGATCACCGGAATTAAAGGAATTTATAGACTTGCAGCAAGTCCGTAGGACACAAACAATATGTAAAGCTATGTAAAGTGAGAGAATGAATTCAAATACCTAAAATGAAAAATGAAACGTGAAGTATCACATTTTTCAGCCTTGTAAAAACCGTCGAGCACGTTTCATCATAACTTTCAAAACCGGACAATTGTTGGGGAATTTGTCCAACAAATCCGTGTACCTAAAGTAGCTACGACACAAAGAGCGCCACCAATACTGTGACAATCACCAAAGTGGGGTGGGGGGGGGGGGGGGGGGGGGGGGGGGGTAGGTTCAAAAAAATTCGCACGGTCAAAAAAATTCGCACAGTCAAAAAAACCGCACAGTCACAAAATCGCACCGTCACAAAATCGCACAGTCAAAAACACAGCACAATAAACACCTAATGGACATTAGGTTTTCATCATTTTTCTATATAACATTTCCCTTTTTTAACAACCTGGTGCATAAATTTGTCGACTACATGTTCAAATTTGCCGACTATTTGTCTATTTGGATTACACCCCCTCCCAACACAAAAAACGACGGCCCAGCCCCCGACTGTCACTAGTTTCCCCCGACTGGCACTATAGTTTCCCCCGACTGATAGACCAAACTGGGGTGGGGGCCCCTTGCGCACGCCACTGGTCAGCAGCTCCTCCTCCTCACTACAACAAAGTGTAACTCTACAAAAATATTAACATCAGGTCGGAGAAGAACAAAATCTGGGAACTAATCTATTAAGTGATAGATTTTCTGCGAGAATACAGGATGAGACAGAATGATTCGGACTTAGGACTGGGTATTCTATTATGAATCTTTATAGTACATGTCTTCGATTGGAATTTCATATTTTGTCACATTAGAAAATGTGATGAGTAGATATACCATTTTCATTAAATGGCTAGGGTTTTTACAGTTTGCAAATGGAATATGTTTCTGTTTAATGGATGTGATAACTACAATTTGTCACTTACCGTGACTGATAGATTGAAAATTGCTATTACTCCTTCTTAGTAGATAGGTCTAGGTCTACTAAGGTTCATTTCACACAGGTATTTTAACTTAAGTCTGTGAAAACCAACAATGCCCTGGGATCAGGCCATTCATTACGAGTCTGTGAAAACCAACATTACCCTAGGGTCAGGCATATTCATTACCATTGAGGTATTGTGTAAAGATAGATAATAAAATAGGGTTATATTTTTGTATTGAATATTGCGTGCCATCGTTAAGAACTTTTACAGCCTAGAATCCATGCAGGTCACTTTTAAAGGTATATAGTCATGCAACCATAACGCAAGTGATTTGGTATATTCACCTATAAACACAAAATCAGAAATCCGCGTCAAAAATATTAGTATAGTTCAGGGGTGGGCAACCTTTTTGAATGAATGGGCCAGATATAAGGAGTGAAAAAATTACTGGCCCGCGCCTAACCAAATTTTGTAGCAATGGCCTGCTGTTGATTTCAAACCTTTGGGGGGGGGGGGGGGGGGGGGGGCAATAATGAAAGTCAACCGACAAGGTTGTTCTGAGTCAAGCAATGCGCGCGTAGCGAGCGAAAATTGTCGACTTTACCGACTTATTTTTGGCACGATTGAGGTATATTTGGTATATTTGGCTCTTTAACAAGCCATTACTAAAGAATATTGCACTTTGGGGACACATGTGTGTGTACTTTTGACCATCATAATTCCATGATTCCTCTTGTAGTCTTTTCAAATGAACCGATAGTGCCAATCTCAACCGACACGACGTCAATATTGGGGGGGGGGGGGGTGATCGCCCCTCGCCCTCGCCCCCTCTGGTTATGCCACTGACAGATGACAATTAACGGGGGAAATAGACCCCGGGAAATAGACCTACGCGCGCACGTTGAGGAACATCATTTGTTCCGATAAATGCTAAGCAGCTAGCTCGTTTTTTGTGATGATGTAAAATATATATATATTTTTTCTTCTTCTTGATACATCTCGCGGGCCGCAAAAAACACTGGCGGGCCGCATGCGGGCCGTAGGTTGCCCACCCCTGGATAGTATAATCTAGCTGTTGTATTATAATTGTACTGAATTTGGGCTATAATACACTAGCAACAAAAATTATTAGGACACTGGATATGGTGTCAGAATCATCCCATAATATTAAATTTGGAGTGTTATATTTCAATACCACTTTAATAAACAAATGTGTTGCTGAAGGCTCTTCTTATTAACAGATTCATGTTTCCTACAACATCTTCTTATTCAATTCCATGGAATTGAAGAAAACATGTGCCTTCATCAACCTCATTATAGCCAATGTAATCCTATGGTGGGAAGATTAGTCTGACAATTTTGACTTCCTTTTAAAAAAAAAACTTCTTAATTGTTTGTCAGTGTCCGCACTCAAGTAAAACCACTGGTAATTTAACTCTAAATTAACTAAATATATCAATGCAAACAACTTTATCACTGAATTATCGTTTTAAACGTTATCCTTTTAAACAATGTCTCAAGAACAGTGTTTTTTCTCAATTTGCAGCTTGCAAGGTGTCCTAATATATATACTTTCGGTTGCTAGTGTAGTATTCCTACTACCAAATTTCACCCTTTACAGCAACCATATCCCTATAAAGACAGTATCCAAAACAATTTTCCACTAAACTACTAATACCATACTGGCGCCACCGTTGCACTGATCAATGGCCAAGAAATTTCTATCGGGGTGATTAAGCTGTTAATGCATTGGTATTCTTCATGTAGGGATTTGTGACCTTTGCCAGTTTGTTAAAGGGTACAATAGAGATGTTGTACAGTCAGCCTCAGGGCAGTAATTTCCAACAACAAAATAAAGCTGTTCATGTCCTATAAAGTGACTTCCAATTATTTTTAGTTTAGATAGACATGTGGATATGTGTCTCGGTTTTGTGGACTATGAGAAGGCATTTGACAGTCTAGACCACCAGTCTCTATTAAATGCGCTGGAAAAGCAGGTCAGTGATGAAAAGTACATCCGCCTAATCAAGGCAATCTATAAGGATCCAAGTGCTAGAATCCACCTAGAGAGCACCACAACTGAAGCCTTCAAAATTCTGAAAGGTGTGAGACAAGGTGATCCAATATCCCCAAAGCTATTCACTGCATTCTTTTTTTCTTTTCTTTTTTCTTTTTTTCTTTTTTTTTCTTTTTTTCTTTTTTTCCTTTTTTTTTCTTTTTTTTTTTTTTTTTCTTTCTTTTTTTTCTTTTCTTTATCTCTTTATCTCTTTATCTCTTTATCTCTTTATCTCTTTATCTCTTTATCTCTTTATCTCTTTATCTCTTTATCTCTTTATCTCTTTGTCTCTTTGTCTCTTTGTCTCTTTGTCTCTTTGTCTCTTTGTCTCTTTGTCTCTTTGTCTCTTTGTCTCTTTGTCTCTTTGTCTCTTTATCGCTTTGTCGCTTTGCCGCTTTGTCGCTTTGTCGCTTTGTCGCTTTGTCGCTTTGTCGCTTTGTCGCTTTGTCACTTTGTCGCTTTGTCACTTTGTCGGTTTCGGTAATTTTGAGAGAGGCAAACAGTGTTGCCAGAAAGTTTGACATTTTCCCATAAAATAACAGTGTTATATTGGGGGAAATGAGCCCCTACGAATGTTTTAACAGGAAACCAAACATGACAAATGACTTTTAAACACTTATTCTCATCTTGGAATTTAGAAAAAATCACATAACATCTGGACATATTAACCCAGAAACAAGATTGAGGTATCATTTTTGACTAATTTTATGACTAGGAATCTAATACGGTGGTTATTTTATGATTTGGAGGCTGTATTAAGCATGAAATGCAAGATGGCTACCAGCGGCCATCATGGAATTGATAAAATCACATAACTTTTGAACACCTTAACCAGGACACGTTATTTAGGTGTCTGTTTTGACTAACGTTGTGCCTTGGAATCCTATATAGGCCTACAGTAGTTATTTTATTAATCTGAAGTTGTTTCCAGCATGAAATGTAACCTAGAAACATAATGTAGATGTTGCTCTCATCTTATTTATATGAAATTATTCTAAAACCTACTAGTATTTAATGACATGTATGGATTAATTGTACTCATTATGAACAATTCAAGATGGCCGCCTACTTAACGACCATTTCAGAAATGTTATGATGTTCTTAAATATGATAAAGGGGCATTTCTTCAATAATTCCACAATGCTGAATGCATTCCAGAGGCAAGTTTATCAATCATTTTCAGTATAAAAGCCCCAAAAGCATGGGTGGATTTCAGTTACAAAATCCTGTACTGTTGTTGATCACCATGAATAATTGTTGCAAATGTTAAATAAAAGGACAAATAAAAAAAGTATGATAAAACACGGTAGCTGCTTTAATTCACAAATTTTACTTTACAAATTTTAGTTTTTAACGATAAAAAGCTTTAGAAGAATGCAATACAATGCATAACTCTAGTTTCGTTTTTAGTCTTTAACCCTTACCCCGGCGGAGATATTTTGGAAGGGGAACAGGAGGAGGGGGAAACATTGAGGGATTTTGAACAAACAAACCACCGCGGTCCGACCCTGATTCGTAAGTCTTGATTTTACTGAAAGAAGCCAAGATACAATGTTGATGTAAGATACCGAGATGTCACTTGAAAAGTTTTGATCTTGATGCAATATACCAAGATGCAACTCATTAAGTCTTGATCTTACTGAAAGATACCAAGATGCAATTAGTAAAGTCGTGATCTTGATGCAAGATACAATGATGCAACTTGAAGCTATTGGAAAATATGTGATTTTGATCCAATATACGGAGATGCAATTCAGTAAGTCTTGATCTTACTGAAAGTTACGAAGATACAATTAGTTAAGTCGTCTATGGGATATCATTGATTTGTATTGTCCACTGTGTGTTACCTCGGTAGTGGCTTTACTTGTGAGTCCCAAATATGTAAATTCATTTATTTTAGATGTTCGGGCATCCCTTTGATTTAGTGCTTGTCACTATTGGGTTTGTCATGGCTCTTCAGCCTATTGTTATAAATAAATAAAAACAGCCTTGCGAGCAAGCTACATTATCTGGCTTTGCAGAAGCACCAAGGCGTTCAGACAAGCGGAGTTGATTCCACCTCCAACAATGTGCCATGAGGAAAAAGGGGACGGTTGAGCGCTCACAAACCCGGTTTAACCCGCCAAAGTCTGGTCCGCAGCCCAGAGACCTCAGAGCATAAAATTATTTACACAGATGAAGATGATGAAGAAAAGCTCTATCATGCAACACGGTGATTTTCCCAATAGTCATTTTCAACGAGAACTACATCAGAAGTGCTCATCTTAATAAGGGTGAAATTACGGCTCCGAAGATGCCTACACTGGTAATCTACCAATGAATTATCTACTATTTCTATGGTGTAACAGACAGCACTCGTAAATTCCCACGTGCGGCCAATCAATTGACTGGATTGTAACTGAACCACTTGTAATAATGTGAGTTACAATCCCCATTGCTCCGTTAACTAAACCCTGTTCAGTTAAAAGATTTCTCACTAGCATGATTCGTGTATTTTTGGAAATTGTGCAAAGCTCTTTTATTAAATTTCGACTATTCAAAAAAAGTATACCAATTTACATTCACAATCTTGGAACACTGATCTATCTATATACACTGCAAAAACTGCTGAACGTGTTCAAATGTAACAGATTGAGAACATGTTCTGAACTCGTTCAGAACATATCCAAGAACACGTTCAGAACATGTTCTAAATCTGTTACATTTTGAACATGTTCTGGAACACCTGGAGAACACACCGTGAACATGTTCTGAACGCGTCATGTGTTCTGCACTTTTTGCAGTGTAAGTGTTTATAATGCAAACTTGTTGGAAGCTATTTAAAAACAGGCATTGAGGAATACAGAAAAACCCCATACTGTCTCTACAAAATAGGTACCTTCAGGGATTGCATATAGACCTTTGGCCAGTAGTGTATCATGCATAAAGAACAATGCACAAAGAATTCAACCATTAATGTAACGCCTATAGCCCCGATTTTCTTTTTATGGTATGAATTGCCAATGCAATTCCCTAAACGTTAAATGTGAGTCATTATATTCTAGTGTAACATTTGTAAAAAAGATCTTATATTTATCTACTGTCTGCAAAGATTATTTATAAAACAAAATAAATTCATTACAATTAGTATTTCATTTGTATTCTTTGTATTATTTACAAAAACATTATAAGTGCTGACTGAAACTTGAATACCCCAAACTTCTCTGTAATACATCAAAGCTCCAGTTCAATGTCTCTATGATATGAAAAATCTATACAACACTATTCTATATAACATTATCAACTAAGCTAAACCAAAACGGGAGTCCCACTCAAAAGGTTTCTTACTTAAATTGTCCTAAAAGTCGACATTGTATAGGTAACATCTTTCTGGTTCACTAATCCGACAAAATTAGTTCCATAATGCATACATTTATTTGTGAAGAGGAAATAAATGATATGACACAGTAAGAGAAATTGAAAGATTTACAATGTAATATCCAAAATATATCATCTTACAGTCTAAAGCTGAAAAATGAACCAGTTTGTCCACTGTCAAAAATTATACCGTTTTTAATAAGTTCTATAAAATGTCATGCGGTGTGCTTGTGTCACTTGGCTCAGCAGTTTTTCGATGAAATAATGGCCCAAAAGTATATACACCGCCATGTAGATCGTCTGCCTCTGAAACCAGACGTCACAAATTCAACCCCTGGGGGAGTGGGGGCACTTTTCCCCTCGCTATTTGGCCACGAAAAAAAATCTTTGGAAAAGGTGCCTCGGGAATTAGGGTTAATAAACATTATTTACCTTAAAATACTATACAAACGTAGCACTATAATAGTACATTAGACTTTCATAGCGTACCCCGTCGAGCTACAGCTGAGACTCCCAACATGTCCCCAAAGTGGAGTTCACCTCATTGCAAGAAATCTTATCTGAAACTGGGATTTCCCTTTTAAAGGGAATTTTTATTACTTTCACCTTTCACTTGTACATATTAGTTGGCACACATAAATTTAAATTCAAATTTATTTCACTGAGGATATTTTGTTTAACCCTCCCAGTTTAGCTCTATGAGCTGTCATCGGGAGTTAAGCATGACAAAAAAGCGCTGATACAATACAAACCACCCCTATGCAGATAAATGGTCTAGTATACGGCCGTGAGTGTGGACATTTGAGATTATGAGCACTGAAAATCTAGCCTTGGTTCAAGGCGACTCTATCCTCCCCCACCTCCATCCTACCCCCTCACTATTCACTACCCACCCTCCCCTCATCTCACCACACCCCATTCCACCTCACCTTACCAACAACCACCGCCACTGGTGGGAAATTGTCACGGTCCGGCGACTATAGCTCTACAAACACAGGCAGCCGACTGGCGACTGATAGCTCTACTCTGCACACAGACAGCCGCGGAGCGGCTAGTGCAGCAGCGAAGTCGCTAGCGATGCCCGAGCCGCGCAAGTCTATGAAAATCTTACAATCGCTGTTTCTTTCACAATATTAAATATATAATCCATAAATAACTTTTGATGAGGAACAAATTACATGTTGAAAGGTAACAGTATTAGAATGCTCAAGAAGTCCGCAATAAAACAACTGCAAATGCTCGCACATCACAGGGCACAATGTTTCTCCGAACAGCTGATTAGAATGCATAAATGACAATAACAACAACATTCTGGATATCGAGCCAATCGACCTTTCAAAACGCAAAACCTATTGGCTATGGGTTAACATTATCGACTGGTCCGGGAAAACGATTAATCCAATCAAAAAGGGGTCTTCATATTATTAGAAATGAAAGTCACAGCATTAAATAACGCCTTGGGATATTACTACATGGTCAACAAAGGACAGAAGGAAGCTGCCGAGGGGTGTCGGACTTGATCTGGAGTTGGCGTATTTTGACGCTGTCGTTGATTTTGCAACATTTAAACTACGCGTCCGAGAAAATGGTAGCCGTAAACTTGGTATCAAAGCTTATTTTGTAAGAAGAATGTATATACAATTACAATATTACATTCTGGAAGGGATATTGTTTTGGTATTTTTATTTTATTCAGTATAACAATATTTGTGAAAAATGAGGCTTTTTTCTCTATGAGCACATTGATGATTTGAGAGCAGATGAGACAACATTCCCATGCGCCCCCACCCCCCCCCCCCCCCCCCCCCCCCCCCCCAATATGAAAATCCTAGTTACGCAACTGGATCTATAAAGTACACTTTCCATGCGGCTATTCGTTTTACCATGTACAAAACAGATTTTTCAGAAACCTTTCCCAACTTTCAAAGTCTATCTCAAGAATTACTGAACCAATACTAGTATTAATTACTCTGTACATGTTGACGCCTGCCGCGTTCTATTTAAGTGTTGACCTATAATTACAAATACCAGTCGTAATAGCCCCCGGGTAAAAGCAATTAAATGATGCCTGCTGATAAATCAAAAAACGTGTTTGCCTCTTCCAACAATGGGAACCGAATTATATTTTGAACTTTAGCTCTCAATATCAACTAACGGTGCTGAAAAGGACAAGAATACGATCAATGGTTTCCTTTTAAGATGTTCAGGCGGGTAACCATAACCTACAAAAAGAAAAATTATATAGATAATAATTTCAAAATAATTTCGATCATTTCGATTTGTGCCAAAGTGTGCGATCGGTTTCCAAATTAATCTAAATTCTAAAGGCCGTTTATTGTGAATGAGAGTTGTTAGGCTTAGTGTAAAAGGGTTTGTGGAAATATTATCCTCGGATAAATATATTCATTTTGGAATACCGACTGATTATACCCTATATTCTACCCGTGGGTTGAACAACGACTGGGACGGTATATTCATTCATTTTTTGTTATTAATTCCTTATTCAATGCTACCGGTTCATATAATTACGCAATAGTAATAAACATTGTTAGTGTTTTTTAAATGCATTTCCACCTTTGTACATACTTGTTATTAATATTGTTACTACCCATATTTGGTAAATATCATATAATAGATCAAATATGTCATGCATATATAACCCGACATAATTATTACAGTGAAATCAGTCTACGAAGACGGAGTTCTATCGCAAATTAGGAATGCAAGATTTGGGTGGTTTCCCTATCTATATTTGCGTATGCACAGATTGAACGGCGATGATGTAGTTAAGCGGGGTTGGCTATGTTGATTGTGGTCCTAACTTTGGAAACGAATGTTCTCAAGTTACCGTGAGCTTATTGATCTTTAAAGATAAGTGGCTTAAATAAAGGCGGGTGAGAAAAATAATAAATTAATATATAAGAAATACCGTCGATGTTCATAATGCAAATGACCATGATGACATTGATTATTATATGAACATTGGTATGTTCATAATGCACATGACCATGATGAAATTGAATATGTTATATTCATAATTCACATGACCATGATTACGTTGATTATGGTATGTTCATAATGAACATGACCATGATGACATTGATTATGGTATGTTCATAATGCGCATGACCATGATGACGTTGACTATGGTATATTCACAATGCACATGACCATGATGACGTTAAATATGGTAAATTCATAATGCACATGACCATGATCACATTGATTATGGTATGTTCATAATGCACATGACCATGATGACATTGAATATGGTATATTCATAATGCACATGACCATGATGACGTTAAATATGGTAAATTCATAATGCACATGACCATGATCACATTGATTATGGTATGTTCATAATGCACATGACCATGATTACGTTGATTATGATATGTTCATAATGCACATGACCATGATGACGTTGAATATGGTATGTTCATAATGCACATGACCATGATGACGTTGAATATGGTATGTTCATAATGCACATGACCATGATGACGTTGAATATGGTATGTTCATAATGCACATGACCATGATGACGTTGAATATGGTATGTTCATAATGCACATGACCATGATGACGTTGAATATGGTATGTTCATAATGAACATGACCATGATGACGTTGAATATGGTATATTCATAATGCACATGACCATGATGACGTTGAATATGGTATGTTCATAATGCACATGACCATGATGACGTTGAATATGGTATGTTCATAATGAACATGACCATGATGACATTGAATATGGTATATTCATAATTCACATGACCATGATGACGTTGAATATGGTATGTTCATAATGCACATGACCATGATGACGTTGAATATGGTATGTTCATAATGCACATGACCATGATGACGTTGAATATGGTATACAGTCAACACAATAGTAACTGACCAGGTCATAAATGTGCTGATAACGCTAAAAGTATAACTCCTACAAAAGCATTAAATTATTAAGTTGTTGATAAATTTCTCTCTCTTCTTAAATTTGAGATATTGCACGCTAAGAATGGTTGATTACTGAGAAAGTTACAATCCCAAATATAAGGTTAAGTCTGAATTTAATTTTCACATTTTCCTTTTCAACACAGGGACCGGCAAAAATTGATTACTGATTGTGGTAGTGCTAATTCACCGGTCGATGCGTTGTTTTGGATAGTCGACCGGCTGCATTGCTACAGTTGATCAATACGGCACGCACGCTTTACCTGTCATACTCTCCCCGTGTTCAAATGGAATGTGAAAATGACAAGATTATCGTCATCTATTCATTCAGCGTAGTGTTTATTTCCCTCCACTTGTCACATGGCGCCTGTTGGGCGATCATATGACAGCTGGAATCGCGAAGATCCCGAAAGGTACGGAGCTCAAAAACCATCATGGGTTCTTCGAAAAGGGTATCTAAATTAATCTTTAATACATGATCGAACCCAATATCAGTCTACATGCTGCTAAAAATATAATGAATATCATGTTACTCTCGGGGCTCAAAGATATTGTTAATAAACAAAGTAAGCATGGGTTTATGTTTGGTGTGCCATTAAAGCTAAATTAATAATTAGCCAGAAATACTCGATTTAGAAATTATAGGCCAAAATGTGGTGAATTTCTGCCAACGATGGTTAACCACCCGCCAATTTGTGTACTGCTCAATGGGCACATTTCTTGTGACCTTGTGCTTCTAAAATAAGAACCATTGGAGATGGAACTCAGACTTTGGAATGCGACAATTTTGAGGATGACCTTTTATGTAAAATAGAAAACATCAAGTTGAAACTCGGGCCAGCAATCAGAACATCTACCTTTAACTAACGCAAACCACAAACCGCGTAAGCCGAGAACCGCACAATCTAAATGGGTCTCCTAATTTCTTCAGCTGTGTCACTGGCGATTGGTGATGCACATATTGAACCAACACATTCTGGTCTAAACCTGGTCATAAAGTTTGATGCAAATATGACTATGACCAAACAAATATCTAGCCTCTGTCAATCAACACATTTGCAGTTGCACAACTCCAAAATAGGAGGTTGTGCAGACTCCTATGCTAATGAAAACAATATCTCTATAATAGTGAAAAGTAAACTTTAAAAATGGGAGTTTCTGCGCACGATACGCACAAATTTCCAAAATCGGAGTCATTTGTGCGTCCGTCGCAAAAACTCCAAAATCAGAGGTTGTGCGGACTCTAAACATGCTAAATGAAAAACATCTCTCTATATAGTGACATTTTAAGGGGTTTTAGACCACATCGAATTCACGTAGACTCTTTCTTGAAATTTTGATACTAGCTATTCTCTACGGTGATGACCACGAATCTAAACTTTTAAAAATGAGGTCACGGGTTTAGTTTTGAGCTATAGGCCTATCCGTTTTTCCAAAAGATTACTACATGGCTCTTTGGGAAATGAGGACAAATTCGACTTTAACGGACGATTACAGAAAATCTTCTTGATAACTTTTTTTGGTTTTCAATATGTGCTGGACCTTTATACATTCATTTAAATAATGAAATAAAAAATGGGGTAACCGACTTACTTTTTCTGATATTTGGCTTTAAATGAGAAAATTACGGCAAATATAAGTATGCCGATCAGCGCGTAAATACACGTTAGATGCGCATGCAGCAAACTATAAACGCGCGCATACATGTACGTGCGTTACGAATTAAACGTTTCCCGTGATCGCAGTTTATGCTGTGATGCATTCTGCTCTGAGCCATGCATGGCGTTACTCGAAAAGCAGCGTATGATTGGTTAATGATGTCTGGAACATCGTTTCGCGACTGACATTTGAAAAGCGGGGAAACCCTTCAGCAAGTTCAGGAAGTTCAGTACGGACGTGCACCGGCAAACATGAGTATGATAATGTAGGACTAAGCTCTTATTTGATAGCAAGAATTGCGAAGAAGTTGGAAATATTATTACCGTTTTGGTGTCGAATCTGTGTTCGGCTTTGCCCTCACCCTGAAGTGACCTGCTTCGTATTGATCATCAACCCCAACACCCATCTGCCTGTTCTACCCCCTCCTCCCACCCAACCATCCCGATTTCCCAACACGCAAATCAAATAATGTTAGTCATGTCAAGCTGTCTGCTTTTATTCCTTGGATTATAATATATATAGGCTTTTATTATTATTTTTCAGATAATGTCCATACATTTTTATATGGTTCTTGTTTTTAGGCCTATAGCTGTTATTTGTATTAATTTGTTGTGTTGTTGTTTAGTTTATGTTAGTTTATTTACTTGCTTGTTTATGTGTTTGTTTGTTTGTTTGTTTTGATTTTCTTTTGATCATTCTTTTTTTACTTGTTCTGTTGAGTTTTATAGACCAATCTTTTAGCAGTTAACATGGTTAAGTTAAAGGGGCACTAAGAGATGTGTTGGAGGATGCGCCCTCAATTATGATAAAAACTGGGATTAGTATATTTTTATAATTGTATTACATGTATGAACTTACACCTATAAGGATTAAGAAAAATCAGCCCTCTATGTACACGTCGATTCAAAAAATGCTCGTCCCGCGGGACGAGCATTTTACGTCCGACAGTATCCCCCTGCAGTACGCGTGATACATAACGCGAACCATATTTGCATAGAGGGCGTTTTTCAATTAATAGCGATGATATTGTTTTAATCAAGTTTTGCTGTGTTTTTGCTAGTAGAAACAACAGTAATGGCCATTTTTAATGTTCATCTTGAATTCTGAAGTAAATTTTTAAACATTTAAAATTTTCAACACCAATTAATGTCCCTTTAAGTGTGAAACTTCAGGCCACAAACCGGTTTTGAGTGAACACTTAGTTCACTCTTATACAGTATCTGAGATGATTGCAGAATTAAGGGTCATCAATAAGACACAAAACGGGTCATTAAATGAGAAGGCCCAGAATCGGTGATAATCCAACATTTTGTCATCATTCACTGAGAATCCCACAATATCTAACAATTATTATATCGTGCTTTTTCAAATGTGGTTTCAGTAAGAAAATAATCTTACAGATAGGGTTTCATTCAGTGTTAAGTTCTTAAAACATAGGGGTCAACGTGGCCGTAGCCTACTGGCCGGTCATTCCCGTCATGCACCCCCCCCCCCCCCCCCCCCCCCCCCCAACCCAACCCACCCCATCCCTCCATTGAGACGGCTAGACCTTTTAGTGTTTTGTGTGTATACAACACGTCAAGTCTAGTTTTTGATCACATTTTCAACCGGCAAGGAGACGACGGATTATATCCAAGTCGAATACTGTTCGTCTTCCTCAAATGACGGTAGTCGGGAATGAAGAGTGACCTGGCAGGTGTTGAAATGGCAGCAGGGGCAGCACTTTTGGAGACTTCGAATATGGCCCGCTGATATTAAAATCGACCATCTAACATGTCTAATTGTTTTGCCGCGCACTAATACTTTACGCATTTAATGCGTGCGTTGTTGAAATTTTAAACGCGACAGCTTGCGTCAAAAGTACTCTCTTGAAAATGTGCGTTCTTGCAAGCGCATACAGCGGATTGCTATGCGTTAGCAAATTCAAGTTCGGGAAAACCAGGTGAAAACGGCTTGCGCGTACTGTATGTGGTAGAACCCCCCTCAAAAAATGAGTTTCTGCGCGAGATACGCACACATTTCCAAAATCGGAGTTTCTGCGTCCGTCGCAAAAACTCCAAACTCGGAGGTTGTGTGGACTCTAAATGAAAAAAATCTCTCTATCATACAGGTGAGTCAAATATTAAGGTCACGATTTCACAGATTTTTCAAACTAGCTCAAATACAAAAATGAATACATTTAGAGACATGCACAGCAAGAAGACATTATTAGCTATTACCTAAATTATGTTTCATTCAAATTGGTGATTCAAAGCGGGAGATATGTGTTTTTTTCTCAAATTCTATGAAATTTAATCTGTTCCAACGTCTACGTTACCACTATATGAAAGTAAGTTTACGCTGAATGATTGCTATATGAATTTGTTTGATGTCATTTTAAGAACACAATTATTAAATTAAAGAGAAAGTAAAAGACAAATATTACTTTTTAGCTCAAAATGGCATTTCGTGGCAGGTTTTCGACTACTTTTGGAGAATGTCAAATGATGATAGCACCAAAACGCATTGTTCGACTCTTACACCCAATTAAATCGGGAGCCAAGATCTTTAAAATGACCCGTTTTGTTGAATTCCAATGCATTTGAAATGTCAGTGTGCTGCTTGGCATATATAAAGCCAAGGAAGGGGATTCATGCAAATATGTATGTAAGATGGTACTAAGGATGCATTCGCGGCAAATACAATATACATTCTGTATTAATTGTATTGACCACCCACATGACGATAGCCCCCAAAGCACGGGCAATATACATGTACAAAAGTTAACCATCACTAGTTCAATACATACCTGAATGGGCACATTGAATAGTCCAAACCAGTATTCCGAAGAACAGATATATCATATATGGGGTCCTCATTTTGCCATTTGATTAATCCAATCTTCATATAAAATAATGCGTGCACCCCTCATGCAAGACTGGGAGAAGAAGATGTGCCGCAATCAGATTTAGAATGCCAACTGCCTGACACAGCGTTTATAGCGTGTGTGGTCTAGTGGATAAGACGCCGGTCTCACGATGCAAAGGTTGTGAGTTCGAGCCCCGCTAAGGCCAACATGTTTGTATCCTTGGGCAAGGTACTTAGTCTCAATTGCTTCGTCGACCCAAGCGATATTTGGGGAGCTGTTAGAATATCAAAATCTAAGTAGTGCTGATAGGTGTGTGCACTTGTCGACTGGTAGCCGCCTAAGTGTAGCGACCAAAGGATTCTAATATCTAAACTGGCAGCGATAATAATTGATTTAAAAAGCGCTTTGGGACTGTGCTTGCATTGTGGAAAGCGCTATATAAGAACGGTAATATTATTATTATTATTATTATGGTTAACGTTATGGTTATGGTCATCGACGGCACTGATTGATAGGCCTAATAACCATTATATGCGCTCAACCAAAACAGTCTATATTTAGAGAATAAAGGTATTGTTTTTAGACCGTACCCGTGTTATATTGTCTGACATAAATGCGGACGATAGTATTATTTTAAGTAGAACAACGACGCCGCAGGCGGAGTTGTTTTGCGCAAAAAATAATACTATCGAACGCATTTATGTCAGACAATATAACACGGGTACGGTCTAAAAACAATACCTTTATTCTCATTCTTAAACAATCATACTTTAGACATTTATCAAAGAAATAAGTACATTTTATTGTCCACATTTGACAACTTTTACCCCTGCTAGGATCGAATAACCCACAAACATTCCATCCAATCACATGCGATGAGTAAACCATGCGTAAGCGTCGTGGCGCCGGCATATAACGCAGGAAAAGCGCTAAAGACGCACTGCAGAAGTGCGCGTTATGGAACAAACCACGCATTGTGAAGGTCGGGCGCACTGTTAAAACGTAGGCCCACCTCCCCGTGTTAAGTTGTCTCATCTAGATGTCGCCGATTTCTCTGAGAACCAATGAGATTGCTTAAACTTTCTTAGCTGTTTAAGAATAGGCCCCAAACACGGTTTATCTCAGACGAAACCTGAAAAAAGTTTATTCGAAATGCCATTTTTTTATTTTTTTATTTTAGTTACAAATTCTATGCGAAATGCGGTATCTTTCTTGCTAGCATGATATGGGCCCTGATGTGAAGCAAGACAATGATCAGTGATGAAGCATAGTCCAATAAATCACTGGAGTCAGATGTTGTTCTTGTGTTTAAATACTGTTTTAATATTGAAAAAAACACACCATTCCACAGTCACAACTTGCGAATTTTAAAAGCTACGTGCGCGGTCGTCTGAGACAAACCTGTTTTTTTTTGGCCTCTGGGGAAATTGAAAAGGTTGATTCTGAATTATCGGAGCCCCTCGAACCATTGTGGAGCTATCTATTGCATAGGTCAAAGCAGGGGAAACTACACTGCAAAAAGGTAGCTTAAATATTTACTCAACATTTTACACAACGTTGTTGAAGTATGCAACCGCTCAACAGTTGCGTAAAATTTACCCAACACCGTTGGATAACATGTTTTCACCAACAGTTGAACAATTCCAGTTACAAATTTTACTCAGCAGTTGCACAATTTTAATTACACAACAGTTGGTATTATTAATTAACCATTTGTTGGGCATTTTGTGACTGTTTAACTTAATTTGTGAATTGTTTTCATTATATATTGAGCATTTTTGTATAGCAACTGTTGCTTAATTTATCAAATGTAGCCATATGTTGGGTATTTTATTTGTGACAAGTTTTTATTATATATTGAGCATTTTTGTATAGCAACACGGGGTAGGCAAATAATGTGAATTCTGGTCGATGCAGCAGAGCTACATACATCACTACCTCCCGGTAGTGAACCGGTAACTTGAAATGGGAATTCTAGGCGATGCAGCAGAGCTACATACACTATTCCCTTTCGGTAGTGAATCTGTAATTTATTTTAATATGTTATTTAACTAGGCCTATATATATAATATCTGAATCTCTTATCATTGGTGGTTTTGACTGTGAACGTGTTCTTGCTATCTGGAGGTATAAATAGTCCATATCATATAATACATAAACATATTTATATGATTCTTTTGGTGGAAAATAGATCACATGATATGAACTATTCAGTATTATGTCCATGTCGTGTATTTTTTGGCTATAAAAATCGACTATTCAATATTCATCGCTAGTGACGTCGCTATAACACCGTTGAAATGATATTCATAAACAAATATATGTCAAACAAGGATGGACATTTTAAACTATTTTGTCAGTGTTAGCGATTTATTCCGTTTTGGATGCCAAGACAGAATAAATCTAATTGTGGTCCTGCGCTGCAAAAAGGTTGCTTAAATATTAACTCAACATTTTACACAACGTTGTTCAAGTATGCAACCGCTCAACTGTTAAGTAAAATTTGCCCAACACCGTTGGATAACATGTTTTCACCAACAGTTGAACAATTCTAGTTATTCAAAAGTTAGGTATTATATTCACTCAACAGTTGTTCAAGTATGCAACAGCTCACGAAATTGGCTTTTTTGGACAACAGTTGCCTAAAATTCACATGTGCGTAACTTGCATCAACTGTTGCGTGATTGTCCTCAATGGTCATGCAACAGTTGCCAAAGTGAAATATTTTTACGCAACATATTTTAGCAACAGAAGCAGTTTCCACCAACATTTTAAGGACATTGTTTTCGACGAATTGCTCAACGCTGGGGATTTTTTACTTTTATACAACGCCTAACTTTCTACATATATTGAATGAATTTTAATCAACACGTCAACCAACGGATGATAAAAGTACTTTTAGCAACGTATTTTAAGCAACCTTTTTGCAGTGTATTATTAGCTTATATTTTACCTTTGATACTACGACTTAGGGAATCAGGGTAAAGACCTTTATTTGACTGATCCAGTTGAAATCCATTAACTTGGTTGCCCAACCCAGGGATGGGCAACCTTTTTAAATGAATGGGCCAGATATAAGGATTGAAAAATTGACTGGGCCTCATCTAACCAAATTGTCTAGCGATGACCTGCTGTTGATTTCAAACCTTTGATTTCGAAGACTTTCAAGCAATCTATCTTCACAAAAACGTCTTCTCAATACAGTACAGATGACAATTAATGGGGAAAATAGACCTCTCTCATCGCGTTCAATGAGCATGATGAGCTAGCTTGTTTTTTGTGATGATGTAAAATATATCGCACCCGGCTCCCTCTTTGGTAACGACACTGTGAACAAACTATACCATGTATACGTGCAGCTGATCATGCGTGGAATATATAATAGATCAATAGATATGTTCAACCGTGGAATAAGAATAATAATATAACATTCAACGAATTCAAATATGCAACGCCCACTGTTAAGGGCAAGCTGTTTTCACTAAAGATCTCAACAAAAGAAGGACATCACTTTCTTTAGGTAAGTTATAGAATGAAACCCGGATTTTTATTGTTGCGCGCGCGAGACGCATTAGACTGTTTTGATGTCTGGTCCAATTCACGTCCACTGTAGCTTTATGGTTAAACCATTTGGAACGGTAGTAACTGTTATATATCCTAAGGTAGATAATAAAGATCTGCAAGGTTGTACAATCCGCAAAGTAGTTTATTTACGTCTACTGGCGGCCATGTTCGTTGACACACACACACACCCACCCCCCCCCCCCCACACACAAAGCATTATGGGTAACACGTTTTGAAACAAGTCAATTACCCGGATGTGGTAAACATCGTTAAGGGACACTGCTCGTTTGTAATATTAAAGACGCTACATGTAATATACTACACTCTTCCCCCTTAGCATGCTAAATCTCTGCCTGAATAAATGTAAAACCAATGTTTTTGAAAATACCAAAAACTTAACTTAAATTTGTGACTGAACACTACTCTTACAATTTGGCATAATTTTGGTTTGTTATAGTTAAAACCTCTGCTATGTACAACAGTGAATTTTCTTTGATTGGTATTTTCAAATATGTTTCAAAAGTGGATGACTACATCATGACTTTACCCATCTTCAGAAGTAGTAACATGCCTTACTTTACTCGAGTACGTCTTTGGAGAAGTCATTTATGACATTCTCCTGCTACAGTGCTACACTTTTCAATGAACGAAACGGTTAGTATTTGCTCTTTCAATTGTCGAGGGCTTGGCGATAAACGTAAACGGGCTGATGTGTTGAACTTTCTAAATACGAAAAAGTTCTCGATAGTCTGTCTTCAGGATGTACATTGGACTTGCGAAATGGAGAATCAGATTAAACTTGATTGGGGCTATGACTGCTTTTTCAGTCACGGTTCCAGCAATTCTAGAGGTACAGCAATTCTTCTCAATGATAACTTTAAATTCGAGGCTCATGGTTACAAAAGCGATCCAGGCGGAAATTGGGTCATACTTGACATAACATTTTCAGATCTTAGGGTTTCTTTAGCCAACATTTATGGTCCAAATCAAGACGACCCAAGTTTCTATATACAAAAATATCATGGATGAAATTGATAGCTACAATAACGCACATAGCATTATCTGCGGTGACTTTAACTTAGTCCAGCAACCAAATATGGATACGATGAACTACAATAGTGTAGGTAATCCCAAGGCAAGGAAAGAAGTTCTTAATATGATGAATATTCACGATTTAATTGATCCATGGAGGGAAAATAATCCTACAGCCCGGAGATACACATGGCGTCAACCCACCCCCTTTAAACAAGGGCGACTGGACTTCTTTCTCCTTTCACACGAGATGTTCTCAATGGTAAGCAAAACTGATATCTTGCCTGGCTATAGGTCTGACCACTCGATTCCAACAGTTACTTTCGCTAAGCAAACTCCTCATAGAGGTAGAGGTTGTTGGAAGTTCAACAGTTCTTTACTTAAGGACTCAAAGTACATCCAGGTAGTGAAATATGCTATTGGCGAAGTTGTCAAACAGTATGCTGCGACCTCATACTTAAGAGAAAACTTGAAAAATATCCCGGGCAAAGAGGTGCAATTCAACATCAATGATCAACTTCTACTTGATATGATCTTGGTTGACATTAGAGGCAAAACTATTCCGTATGGTGCAAATATGAAAAGGAAAAGAGAGAAGGAGATAAAATCACTTGAAGCTGAGATTAGCCGAATTGATCACACGCTTGATCTAAATCCTACACATACGACGGCAGACACGCTCATGGAAGATCTCAAATCGGCCAACAAAAAGTTACAAGAGTTAAGAGATGTCCACATGGAAGGAGTTAAAATCCGCGCCAGAGTGCAGAATCTTGAATTTGGCGAAAAACCGTCCAAATACTTTCTTAATCTAGAAAAGAAAAACTATGTCAACAAGTCGATCAATTTTCTTGAAAAACAAAATGGTATTAATACTAACAGCCAGAAAGAAATACTGGATGAAGCCAAGACGTTCTACGAGAACTTATACAGCGATAAGGAAATGCAAATCGACACGTCGTTGCTCGATACGATTCCAAACATACCCACATTGTCGGAAGACGAATCCAGCCAAATTGATGGTGTCCTTGAATATGATGAAGTTCTCAATGCTCTTAAGTCGATGCAAAATAACAAAACACCAGGTCCGGATGGTTTCACTGTTGAATTCTTCAAGTTTTTCTGGAAAGATCTTTCGTCATTCATCATTCGTGCGCTGAACAGTGCATTTGATAGGGGATCTTTTTCACATTTTCAAAACTTAGGTGTTATTACGCTTCTTCCGAAAGGCAATAAGCCGCGTCAACACCTAAAAAATTGGAGACCAATCTCTTTACTTAACTCAATTTACAAACTCGCTTCAATGTGCATTGCTAACAGAGTTAAGGGTGTTCTCCCAAAGCTTATTGAGGACGATCAAAATGGTTTTTATGGCTGGTCGTTTTATCGGTGAAAACATTAGAATTGTTTATGATATCATTTTTCACGCTGAAGAGAAATCAATACCTGGGATGCTGCTTTTTATAGACTTTGAACAGGCTTTCGATACTGTCTCTCATAGTTTCATTTTCAAAATTCTTAAGCGTCATGGCTTTGGTACTTCAATTCAGAAATGGATTAGACTTTTCTATAACAATGCTGAATCTAGCCTGCTTATTAACGGCAATATGTCTGATAGATTCTTTGTCAACCGGGGTTGCCGTCAAGGCGATCCCTCTCGCCTTACCTTTTTCTACTGTGTGCTGAAGTACTTGCGACGATGGCAAGAACCAACCATGATATGAAGGGCATTGTTATTGATAACAAGGAGTTTAAAATCACACAATACGCTGATGATACCACCTTTATTCTTGACGGTAGTGAGAGGTCGCTTGTAGAAACCTTAAATGTTCTCGATCAATTTGCTGTTATGTCTGGGTTACGTATAAATAGCAATAAAACAAATGTTGTTTGGATTGGCTCTAAGCGGAAGGAGCTGCCTTTAAGTACTTGTAGTCATCTCAACTGGGTTAGGAATAGATTCTCCATGCTTGGTGTTGATTTCAGTCTTGATCTGCATGAGATGCCAGCATTAAACTACTCTAGTATTGTTGAAGATATTCGCAAATCGATGAAACAATGGTCGAAGAGATACTTGACAGTTCTGGGTAGAATAGCAGTGGTTAAAGTCCCTCTTTATCTCGAGATTCAGTCATCTGGTTCTGGCCATTCCCAATCCAGATTGCAACTTGATACATGAGCTTAACAATATGTTTTTCAATTTTATATGGAAAGGCAAGACGGATAGGATTGGCAGGGACCAGATGTGTGGCGATTATGACGAAGGGGGTACAAAAATGATCCAAGTTGGTATATTTTTCAACGCTCTGAAAATATCATGGATTAGACGCCTTTTAAGGGCTGGTAATTCCAATAAAGCTGTTATCATGTTTCTGCATTTCTCACAGCTGAAGGACATGGGTAACTTTATCTGCGGCTCCAATAGGTGGACCAATTTTATTAATAAGATGAGCAATACCTTCTGGAAGGAAGTTCTTCTTGCCTGGAATTCGTTTCAGCAACACAAGAAGCCAAACGATTGCAGCGAAGTTCTACGGTCATGTATCTGGAACAATCCTCAGATTAATATCGGTGGTAATATTGTTTTCTATTCCAGTTGGTTTCAAAATGGCATTCTCTATATTAATGATCTCATGGACCCAGAGGGAGGATTTTACTCTTTGGAGGCACTTAGGAGGAAATATGTTAATCTTAGAACTAACTTTCTTGAGTACCATGGGCTCAGACATACTATTATTGAGAGTTTTAGAAATGTGTCATTGTTTACTAATGCTAAGCCGGTTGCTAAACCATTTATTCCTATAAACATTGATATTCTATTAAAAGACAAAAAGGGCTGTAGGCGTATCTACAAAATCCTTTTACCCAATACCAATAATAAAGCCAAGCTAAAATAGTCGCAAAAACTTCAGTACATCGACGATAACAAATGGAAAACTATCTGCAACGCGCCATTTAAATGTACTGGGGATATCAAGCTAAGATGGTTTCAATTTCGAATAACTCAGCGTATCCTGAGCACTAACTGCTTCCTTAAGATGATAAAGATTTCCAGCGACGATAGATGTTCTTTTTGCTATCAGGTCCAGGAAACAATTTACCATATATTCTGTATGTGCCCTATTACTAATACCATCTGGAGAAAGCTCGAGGAATGGATACTATGTAAATGTAAAATTAAGGTGTCGCTGTGCGATAATGACATTCTCTTTGGCAAATTCCCCATTAGTAAACATACTGGTCTCAATAACATCTTGTTGATTGCGAAATTTGCAGTATACAGAAATAGGTGCAATGGTTCAAAACCGTCATTTCAAAACATCCAACATGATATCATTAAGTACCATAACACTGAAAGACACATGTGGAAAAAATCTCTTAAGAATACTCTCTACCTAAAAAAATGGGACGTTTTCCACATGCTTTTTGTATAATTGAAATATATTATATTTTGTAATTTAGTGTATGTTTTAATACATCATCCTGTATTTATGCATAGTAACCATATTCATGCGATATATAGTCTACTTATCGATGTTACAGTTATCCACACACATTGTGTATTCTAACTGATTTGTAAACATATATTTTTTGTATATTTGATTTGTCATAGCAGATGAAAAAAATAAAAAGAGAAAAAAATAATCTTGGTTTGGTTTGTTTTGTTTCGTAACTTGATTTAGCACCTGGACTGAAATACTAAACTTCAAAACAAGATTACATGATCAACATAATGAACACAACATATGACAATGAAAATTGATCATTGTAACAGTTTTGTCAGGCTGAGCTCAGTTTGTCAGGCTTTTTGATCTAACGCTTAGGATATCTCCTAGTGTTCATATGTTATTTTTCCTGGCTCTGGTGCTTGTTTGGCACTAGGCTGTGCTACCGGAGCTTGCGGTACAATTGGTACATGCATAGGCACACCATTCTGAGGAACTTGTTCAACAACACTTTGTTGAATTAAATGCTCAACCTCCGTAGGCATTGACACCGGGTCTAAGTCCGAAACATCAATTGGCACAAGCATTAACACCAGGTCTATGGAATGTGACTTTCCAGTGTCCTTACAGACCTGCGAAAGGTGATCTAAATTTACATGAACATACCGAATAATTCTCACCGCATTTGACTACTTAGGTAAGTGGTCCCCGTCGCTGCAGTACTAGTCCTTTTATCCACTTCTCCTTCCCGCCAAGTTGTCACCTGACATGAACTCGCGAAGGACCTTTACTCCGTCGTGTTGCGCTTTCATTTTATCCTGTTTACGTTCGACGATCTTTGGAAGAGAAGGCTTCATAAGGGATACAGGTTGACACTTACGAAAGGGTTCAGCAGGCGTACATCCTGTGGTGACATGGGGTCGTCCTATACATCAATAGGAAATTTGAAACACGATGCTGTAATGTGATTGTTTCTAGAGCTTTCGTTTCAAAATTTGAACCAACCGCTCTGCTCTGCATTGGTAGCTGGGTGATATGGTGGAGATAACTTGTGCGCAATACAGTTCTGTGCACAGAACTCTTTAAAATCTGCTGCCACAAAAGCGGGACCATTATCACTCACTATCAATTCAGGTAAACCGTGCGTTGCAAAGATAGGGCGTTTGCGGTGATACTTGACATGATGACAACCTCGATCCATTTTGAGTACGCGTCTTTGAGGACGAGGAATTTTGTTCCAATCTTCTCTGCGAAATCAAGATGAATGCGCTCAAAACGACGTGTCGCCCATCTCCAAAGGTGCCGCGGCTGGCCGGCTTTTTACAGATGCACAGGTTTGACAGGCTTTAATTTAGCGATACGATCAATATCCGCGTCCAGGCGAGGCCACCAGAAACAACTTCTACACAAAGACTTCATGCGCGTTATACCTTGGTGATGATGATGATGATGATGATACCTTGGTGCTCGCTATTTACTTCACTATGCTAAGTAAGCGTAGAACAGATGGAATGCACACGCGTAAACCCTAGAGTACAATACCGTATTCAACAGTCTGCTCCGGAACGGGAGCGCATTCGGCTTGAGGGCGTGCTATTTAGTGACACACTGCCGTCAATTTTTACACATGCGATGCATTAAGTGACGGGAGACCGTCTTCAGCTGTGTGACGAATAAGTTTGATATTTCAATAGAGGGCGGGCTTGGGAACGGTACTGCGTTTCCAAGTGAACGATCTCCTGTCACAGACTGAAAATAAATCCAATTTTGCCGATTTTCAACCATGAAATAAGACTATTATCTCTGAGATAGTATTAACAAAATCATCACTTTAAATAAATCACCTAATCGCCATGAAAATGGTAGTCTCATCGCGTTAAAAAGGTGTATTTTGACCTGTATTGTGAGATATTGGGGTCAAAGGTGAGATACAATCATCGAACTAGCTACCGCGAGAAATTCTGGTAGCTAGACTGCACTCAATTTGTTAATATGTTAATTTATAGGCAAATATTTAGGGTTGAAAAGCAAAAATGCTATAATTGCACAAATTGATGGATACACGTTACCACGGTGACGCACACCAGCCAATTTGCAGCGCCCTCAAGTGAAACGGGCTCGTTCCGGAGCTAACTGTTCAACTGAGAGTTCCAATTTGCGGTTGAAATAGGGTTTCAAGTGTTCATCAACTTGCTGAGGCCAACCTGTCATAGTGTATTCATACACTTCGGAAAGAATGCGGTCTTTCCGCGTAACACTGAGCCGCAATCTCCTCTGCAGTCACAGGCAGTTCAACAATCATAGAAAAATAAAATATACCGGGCTCTTCACCAGCTCCACGTAATAACGTTCATCTACTGCTAGCGGGCTGGCAAGCGTGACAGAGCATCAGCGTTAAAGTGTTCACCTGTACTCTTGTAGGGCCATGTGTTTTGAACTCGCCACCCTCCCCGTTGCATGTCCAGATTTTCACATTTACACCATCTGAGATTCGAATTAACATTTCGCAGTGACTTCTTGTTCTTCCCCATTAAAATATTTATTTTCTGAACGGTAATCTCACAAGGAATCATGACATTTAGGACCTAATGGTAACATGTTGTGATTATGAATTTTAAAAAAATATCGATTTTTTTAAAAAAAAAATATTTTGATTAAAGCTCAATAATTTTGTTATACCTATCCCAATCATAATTCTACTGTGCATATTATAGTTCCTAATGCAGTTACCCATAAGAACATAATGGTTGTCAAGGGTAATTTGTTAAAATATGCTATATCGGGAAGTGTGCTATATTGTGAGAGCTTTCCTAAAATGTATAATTGTGTTATCATCGGTTGATTTTGTTATTGTCATGTATGTAAAACTGATGAAATAGGTCAAGTTCACTGTGTAGCGAATAGGTAGAAAGCCAAGGACAATGCATTAGATTTATAATTACAATTGTTACATAATAGTTGACACGTTTGTTGAAACAGAAACTTATAGAATATAAAACAATCTATAAAATGAGAGCAAAATCATGTGTGTACCATACAGGGATTAGGAGTTATTGTAAATTGAACGTATAATTGGGAACCTTTTCTATATTCCCCATAGAGATTGTACACAGCGCCACCGCCATCGCCACCGCCATCGCCACCACCGCCGCCGCCACCGCCGCCACCGCCACCGCCACCGCCACCGCCACCGCCACCGCCACCGCCACCCCTGACTTTCGAAATATAATCAATCATATCTCAACCAACCAGTTATAGAAATACCTGATTTTTTCACACACATTGCAGCTGGATATTAATAACCTTTCAAATGACTGTTACGTATTGGACCGGGTGATTTTTTTTGCCACGTTTTCTAAGTAAAAACCTTGAGCCCGATACGTAACAATCAATACAGAGTGAGGGGTGTGAAAATAGTAATAAACTTTAATTCTGAAAAACATATACAATAATACAAAGTTACACATTTGGAAATAAATAGGTCTTTAGAAGACTCTTAAAAGTAGACACAGTCCTAGCCTCTCTGACATAAATAGGAAGCTTATTCCAGAGCTGAGGTCCGAAAACAGTGAGACAACAATCACCAGCTCTTTTGTGTGAACGAACGGGATTGAGCTTTGTTATGTCAGATTAAGAACGAAGTCTGTGCCTACTTCTAGTAGTATCAGGATGATTGTACAACGCGACAAGATTCTGTTGATAAGCCGGAGCAGTACCAGATATGCACTTATATACCTGCAACATGATTTTGAAATGTATTCTTTCTTTGAGTGGGAGCCAGTGTAAGGAACGCAACAGTTTGACAGAGCACCTGTCTCGTCCACATGCAAAGACTAGTCTGGCAGCTTTGTTTTGGATACGTTGTAAACGTTTTAGATCAGCTTCACGAGCTCCGTACAAGAGGGAAGACAAGTGCTCTGACGGCATGATGGCACGCTTCCTGGCTAAGGAAGCGACGAATCCGCCATAAGTTACGATGTATACCATTAATCACACATGTCAACATAGGATTTTATGATGCCTTATTTTCTACACTCATTGGAGCATTATCTAGCCCAATTCTTGTCATTTGTGGACTTCAAATTTTTCCTCTTCCAATTGTATGTTTGAGGAGGGAAAAATTGAAAATTAATACGAAGAAAATAAAGTGGACTTTTCAGAATCCAGATTGACAAAATATCCTGTTTCTAATAGAAAAACAATTAGTAAACAAATGTCAACGGGCGCATTGATTTTTTGTTGTGGTCACCGGGTCCATACCGTTATATACTGGGTCCTCACCGGGCGGGTACCAGGCTCACCGTCCTCATACATTTGTAGCTTACCGTTCTCACTAGGGGGGAAAACACCTCCTCACCGTATCCTCGGTCGATACCGTTCTACACCGAGTCTGTACCGGGTTATCACCGGCCTGGTACCGGGCTCACCGGCCTCATACAGTTCTAGCTTACCGTTCTCACCGTGTTCTCACCGTGTGTATACCACCTTTACACCGGGTCCTCACCGGTCGGAACGCCTGGGTACCGGTCGAGCCGCCTTGAAGGGCCTCCTTAGGCTTCCTTTTTTTTTAAATAGTCCAGAAGCTAAACATGTTTTTGTTTTTTTGTTTTTTGTTTTTTGCCTTATTCTGCGAACGGTTAACCAGGAGGCATGCGCCCGTTCGCAGCCCATCGCTGAGATGGTCTACGTTCACCACCGTCCATCACCGCCCTGTGAACGGGCACGAAACGGGTGCGAAACGAGTTCGTCGTCCTTATACCGTCCTCATACCGGGCTCTCATCGTTCGTCGCCGCTTTTACTCACCCGCCAGGAGTTTTGAACATGCTCAAAACTCCGGTGGCCGGCAAAGTCCCCTGAACGTGTTCAACGGATGGGGAACGACCCACCGTGTGTACACCGCCGTCCGCACCTATTTTTCACACAGTAAGGGCCGCCCAGCTCACACGGATACATGTGAGGGGCCCATTACTATAAATCTGGAAACGGTGTGTGTGGGTTTGTTTGTTATCCTTATTTCTCCGTTAGTTGTGATCAAAGTGGCGCATAATTTGCATGAAAGATAGAGGAAATAACTGGAAGTGTGTTAAAGTGAAATTTGTTAACAATTGGCTCCAAGAACAGCAAAAAATCTCTCGAATTTGACTCACAAATACCACTAGAATTGCACGATAGTGTGCGTTGCGCGTACTACCGCGTACTCATACCATGGTATCGTGTCGCGTGGCATGTTTGCGCAAGGGCTCACTGCCGCGGCACTATCACGCACTCCTAATACACATGGCGCATTATAAGCCACATGGGTAATGGTTATATGCCTGTTTATAAGGGGTATGTGGTGTCATATCGGGTGGGGGTAAAACCACGGGAAATGGTTTAAGATAGGCCTAAGGTTTATAGTAGTGATGTGGTACAAGTAGCGTTTTGAGGGGGTTAATAAAGCAAACTGATTTATTTTCTTAAAGTTGGCATGCCAAACAATCCAAGGGACCGAGGGTTAATGAAGTAATGAGGTGTTTTGAGATGTAGGGCTTAATAGCCACGGGAAATGATTTAGGAGGGTTATGATTATAAATCAACCTGTTCATGGTGTGTGTGTGTTGGGGATTGGGGTGGGGGTTGTAGAGGTGTATGTGGTTTCAGAGGTACCAATGGTTAATGGAGTAATGCGGTTTGAGAGGTAGGGGTTAATAAAGTAGCATGGTAACTGGTTTAGGAGGGTTGATTATTATAAGTCAACCTGGTTTGTGTGTGTGTGGGGGGGGGGGGGGGGTGGGGGTTGTAGGGGGTTTATGTGGATTCAGAGGTATGTAATGCGGCATAACTATCTAGCGGCGACCCGAGTGTTTGTGCAAGGCGCAGCTCGCGCGATATATGCAAATTGCTGTTAAAAAGTGCTCGAACATTTGGGCTGGATCGTTTCCAGTCGTCACAACAGCAAACGCAGTGGAGCGTTTGTACGACTGGAGGATAAAGTCTACGCCCCCCCCCCCCCTGTAGTATCCCTTAATATAGCGTTACGTTAATAGTATAGAAACACTGAGCTTATCATTGGAGTAAATAAAGCAAAGACTACACTATGTAGAACGCTCTAGTTAACCACCATTTGTACTGTCTCAATCACTCAGCAAACCACACATTATTATATTGGCGACGAGGATGGGATAAACAAAGAATCAGCAGAACCCGAAAATCTCGGAAAATAAATCATGAATCTATCATAAATCTACAATCGACATGTGTCACATGCCGTAAGTTTGCATGCAGAATTCAGCACAGTCGTAAACAAAATCAACATGATGAGACGAATGTCCTTGATAGACAAACTACGACTACGAGCTGTCGGTAGCGGATTGCCGTGGGCGAAATCAAAACAACAAAACGATCGCGATGTATCGCACACAAACGTAAGAGTTTTCATGATAACACTAACAGTTCATCAGTTTGTTATGAACAAATAAGCTTCATCAATACGTAAGACTTTTCGTGTTAACAATTCTTCAGTTTTTATAGCGATGAACGAAATAAGCTTTTTCAATGTAAACTGTAACTTTATGATACACACTGGTGAATTTTCTAGTCATGCATACATGAGAAATACCAAGTAGCAAGCTTATAAAAACGATATTATATTATGCTAGTATAAAACTATCAATCAATCAAACTAAACTGAGGCATGCATACGTGAGAAAAATCGGAACATGTACAAAAACAATGAAGCTGATGTGAACACAAAAGCTGTTCCAAATATGATTGAAAACAACATCGAACTGAAACACTAGACTACTAGTCAAACAATCAGTATACTATAAGTAAACATAAGAAGAGGGAGAGAGATAGTTAAGTGAACTACAACAAGTCAAACAATCATTATACTAAAGTAAAACTTAAAAAGTAAAAATAAAGAGATCGGAGGGATAGAGACAGTTGGAACTTGAGAGCTATCCACACGCTGAATGAAAGAGCTATCAACTAAGTCATAAATCAAATGAAGAGCTTAAGGCCTGGAACACAAAAGTGCTGTTCCATACACAGGTGAGAAAGTCATAAATCAAATGAGGAGCTTTAAGGCCTGGAACACAAAAGTGCTGTTCCATACACAGGTGAGAACTTAAGCCTGGAACACTAATGCTGTTCCATACACAGGTGATAACTTAATCCTGGAACACCAATGCTGTTCCATACACAGGTGATAACTTGAAGCCTGGAACACAAATGCTGTTCCATACACAGGTGAGAACTTAAAGTTAAAGCCTGGAACACATGCTGTTTTGTATACAGGTAGAAATTCAGGAATACAAATGCTATTCCGTATACAAAGTACACACACATGTAGAAATTCAGGAATACAAATGCTATTCCGTATACAAAGTACACACACATGTAGAAATTGCTGTTCCTTATACAAAGTCAGTTCACTCACATCGGGTTGGAATTCAGGAACACAAAAGCTGTTCCGTATGCAAGATAGGTATACACACTGGTTGAAATTCAGGAACACAAAAGCTGTTCCGTATGCAAGATAGGTATACACACTGGTTGAAATTCAGGAACACAAAAGCTGTTCCGTATGCAAATAGGTATACACACTGGTTGAAATTCAGGAACACAAAAGCTGTTCCGTATGCAAGATAGGGATACACACTGGTTGAAATTCAGGAACACAAAAGCTGTTCCGTATGCAAGATCGGTATACACACTGGTTGAAATTCCGGAGCACAAAAGCTGTTCCATATTTTTATAAAGACACATGGAAATCAATACGAACTCATTCTGCGAATGCCAACTATAACTGTACAATTTGTGTATACAATAAGAATGAAATTGTCAGTCATTGATCATGCAATACTCTAAAAGCATACTCAATAATAAGAATCAGAATATACTAAGAACCAGAAGGCGGTTCACACACTAAGAACCAGAAGGTGGTTCACAACATAATAGGAACCAGAAGGCGGTTCACGCAGATTATTAAACACCAGAAGGCGGTTCACACAGAACATACTGCGAACCAGAAGTCGGTTCTAAAAACAAATCACATGGAATCAAAAGTTGATTCGCACATAATCATATCCAACACGTGGAATCAAAAGTCGATTCGCACAAAAATGAACTATACACACTGGTGAAGAAAAAAATCAAACAACGCTTGTGAAAATAAACACAATTCACACAAGTGAGACGACAAAACAAAACCATTCACACTGGAGAAAAAAGAAGAACAAAACACACCGGAGTGAAGAGATAAGGAAAAAAAACTCTTTAAAAAAAAAAAGAGAAGAGTAAAAGAACTATCATTATGTATAAATTCACACTTTGTTAAAAGAAATTGTTAAAAAAAGAAATTAAAAAAAAAAAAATCCTTTTAAAAGGAAGGGTGAGAGGAACGATCATAGCATTACACACTGGTCGAGACATCATAGCATTACACACTGGTTGAAATTAAAGATTTAGACTATTTTATACTTTGAACATTATTTATGTTAAATCATTCAATTAGAAACATTCGTTGCATTACAATAATTCAGATCATAAAAGCATTATTGAATCATTGCATCAATCTATAAAAAACACTTTAAAACAGGGGAGAGATAGTATAGAAACACTGAGCTTATCATTGGAGTAAATAAAGCAAAGACTACACTATGTAGAACGCTCTAGTTAACCACCATTTGTACTGTCTCAATCACTCAGCAAACCACACATTATTATACCCCCTACCCCCCCCCCCCTACCCCCCCCCCCCCCCCCCTACCCCCTCTTTCGCCGTGTCCGCCCCTGCCCCGTCCTTATCTCAACCCCAAGGCCTTTAATACATTAACCATCTCCCGTAGAGCAGAGTAGTTCTCCGATATTTGGCTGCTGGGGTGTGTAGGGGTGTGTGGGTGGGGTGCACGTGCGCGTTCATTTTTCATGGCGCACTACGACGCGTTGTGTGTTATACGCCGACTGCATGGTTGCAATACGCATAGAGATAAACAAACACGGCCCGTAAAAATAGTCTGAAAAAACATGGATTTGTGTTTGTTTGCCCATATTTTAGTCAATTCTGTACGGTTTTCAGCCATTTATTATAGCTTATAACCCATCTCAAGTCATCATCTATTATCAGTGCAAAGTTCACATGGCGTCGGTGCGCGTAACATATAGCGCGTCGTATTACGTTAAATTCGGACACGCGTACACACGCGGACGGGGAAATAATGGAGAGATACGCTGTGCTGCGGGAGATGGTTAAGGTTAGGCCATGGGGTTGATATAAGCCGGAGTGCGGTGTGATGATGTCGTGTTGTTTGGAGGTAGGTGGTAATAAAATGTGGAATAACCGAGGGCCATGAGGTAATTAACTAATGTGGTTTCTGATAAGATAAAAACATGATATGGTGAATCTAAATCGCTACATGGTGTCAGATGTGGGATTTGACGCTGTATTTGGTAGTTCCCACCAGAGTTCTGTTGTTTGGGAGGCAGGGTATTAATGAAATGTGGAATAACCGAGGTGTGCGAGGGTTTGGTTGTCGTAATGAAGTAATGCGGTTTGGAGGCAGGGGTTAATAAAGGAATTGCGAACAAGGAGGGTCACGAGGTGGAATGAAATACTGTGGTTTCTTAAAAGTATAAACCATGGGATATAGCATCTTGGGGGGTAATGACAGAGCATTCAATTTCATAAGGAAATAGGCCAATGCATTTTATTTTAACTCATAAATGTATTCTTACCAATTCTGTGATAAATGTTCGATATTTCATTGTAGGTGTCTATCTGGTAGGTGCTACTTACTAGCGGGAGCCCGTTCCAACGGGCGTCCCGCTAGTGTAAATAAACATAGTACCACACCTGATGAGCCTTTGGGCGAAACGGGCCGTAGTGTGATAGGAGATGTAATTAAGGAAACACAACCTCTTGCCACTGACTTTATACAGCGCTCTCATACTTCTGATCGAGCACTTTTGTTACGGTGAAAGGAAACTATTTTTTTATCTACGAAATATATTGCTCCTTACTGTTGAGCACTCTGCAACTTTCGCCAAATATGGAACGCACGGCTGTTTGACAGTCCGATTTATTATGACGTCATCTTAACATTTTCGATAGTTGATTATCCACGCCAGTCCAGTTAGTGCATGTACACGGTACGCCATCCATAGCTCAACGTGCGGCCTGCATAGCGTATCAAATGTAATAAAAAAATCACACTAATTTTGTAACTTTGCTTATCTCTCATTGAAAATTGGCCACACGGAAGTTCTTGTTAATCACACACTTATGGCTGTGGACTCTCAGGTACAGCCTCCGTAAAACTGCCGTAATTTCTTCAATATTCATTTAAACTTTATAAATGTATACAGTTTTTTGCAGGAAAGGGTTCAATGAATCCAACCATGATAATGAAATTGACCATTTTGGGAAAAATTATAAAAAACACGTTTTTTGACCCATTTTACGTTTGGAAAAGATAACTCAAAATATATTTTGTTAAATTTTGTCATACTAGTTTTATGATAATCCTGATAACATTCCCCAGGAGTATTTTTTTTTTTTTTTTTTGAAAATCTTTTTTATTTTTTGAGTTATAGACCAAAAAGGTTATAAATCGGACAATTTACACGCGATCAAACAGCCGTGAACGAGTGAGTTTTGAATACTCCATGAAAAACATACCTATTCCAGATGATCGTGAGTACATTCGAAGATTAATTGATAAAACGGAAAACGTTATTAAGAGAATGCGTTGGAAGGCATTCTTCTACCTGAACCCTGAAATAAAAGCTGAAAAGAAATAAACGTATGATTTCAATTCAAGGAAAACACCACCGAGTGTTGAAATGAACTATTTTGAAAGTGATCTTTTGAATTTGATTGAAAACCTCATATTTGGAAAGCAACGGAACCAATTCTTGTCTAAACATTAGCGAAGATGTCAGAGATCTGAAACAATCTGAACATCTTTTTGTTTCAGCTGACAAAACCACGAACTACTTTCGTTGTCGCTGCTTAACGCTATTTAACATGTACCTATGAGCCAGTTTCCGGATGTGAGGTATCTCCTAGGCAAAATGGGTCAACATTATCGAAAATGATGGAACGAAAGAAAAATTGCAATATCTTCGGTTTTTGTCGATAACTTGTTCGAAATGGTTTTAAGAATATTAACCCTTTCCCCAAATTTGCTATAAATTTGCTTATTTAATTATTCTTTCGTTCCATCATTTTCGATACCTTAAAAAAGTGACGGGAACTTTTTTTATAGCGCAAATTCCAAAATGGCCGCCAAACAGGGGCCCGACAATTTAAATGGCTTCAATTAATCTACAAATCATACCAAATTGTTCGGCTGAGCACAAGGATACCAGGAATATTGTGTGTGGGTCAAAAGGTCAAGGTATACTAACCTATATGGAGCCTGACCTTTTGACCCTTTTATAAGGTACAACAGACACTCTAGGTGGTACAAACTATCATTTCTGGAATCCTTGCAATCAGAAACAATTGAGATATCATTTTTCAAAACGAGAGCAAGTTTAAATTTTGATCCCATTATGCAGTCAACGACCTTTTTACGTTTTACCCGATAACTCGTTAACCAAACATCGGAAGTGACGCAAACTATACATTTTCGGAATTCTTATGCTCAGTCGAACAATTTGGTATGCTTTTAGCTTGACTGAAGCCATGGTGGCCATTTTAGAATTTGCGCTATAAAAAAGAGTCCCCGTCACTTTTGAGAGGGTCATAGGAGTTTTTAAATGGTTCTAGTGGACAAATTTACCAAGAAACAAAGGTAGGAAGAAAATGGTCACGGAATCCAAGATTATGACCCTACTAAAGGTGTTGTTCAGAGTGACCGGGACCAGGTAAGGTTTTTGAAAAAAAACTGCTTCAATCTTTAGTACTGAATATTAACGACCCTTTAGCTACATTTGAAATTCAGTGAAAGTATCAACAAAGTGAGTCCAATTTTGTCAAGCGTTTGCGTCCATCTTGCCCATTGAATTCACAGAAGTCAAAATTCAGAGTTATTTTGGGTCTTAAGTATTTCATATATTTTTTCGAATAATTACATCACAGGGCCCTGAAATTATATTTGCATGTTGATGATTACATGAATTCATTGGACAAACCAAAATTAAACAGAGTCCAGAAAACGTAGATTCTTTAGTTGTGTGATTGTAAATAATGTAAATATAAAATTGTCTAAAAAGAATAATATACCATCAGGATAAAAATATTAAATTGTTCGGGGATGGCGCAATCCTGCATTTCATTTTGATTTAGCACTATTCACATTATGCTATGCATTTTGTTTTAGCACTATCCACATTATGCTATTGCTATATAATTCCATTTTCAAAATGTCAAGGTGTTCATTGAAGTTAAAAATGCATTAAAATACAAATAAAAAATGTTCTTTTTTTAATTTTTTTTTATTGGAAGCTAAAAAGGGATTTGTTGGATTATTGCAATTACAGCACCACAAATGCATCGTTGAAAAAACTCTAGTTAACTGGTGCTCCCGTAATGAATTGTGGGATTCGTTAACATCTTCTTTCGGAATTACAATTGTTATCATGGAGGGCTCAGTTAATGTAAACATTGGTTTTATTTTAAACAAACATTATTGATGAAAGCATAAACAATATGATGCGAGATAGCTGCCATGCTTAGTATTTGATGATAAGATTATCTTAATCAAAATCATTACAGCGGCATGTTATCCATCAGTTTTACCATGTCTATACAGCAGCTATAAGTATATGTTCCTATTCATTACTGTTTGCAAAGAATGATGTAATTTGCCGAATATGTTCAACACCCGTTAAACACTTTTAATTGCAAAAAGGTCAAGAAATCGTTTCTGATTGTCTAAAAAAAACTCCGCATTGTGACATGCGCTCACCTTCCTGGTGATGACGAGATGTATACAGTGTAAGATTCTGTTTTGATCAAGTTCAAACTCTATCTTCATAAGGAGGCGCCGCCGTAGCGGGCGCCCCAAAACTCGGCTCAGCCATGTGAGAGCACCACACCAAATCAATGCGCAATTCGTGTAATGTTGTAGTAGTTCCGGAAAAGCACGAAGACTAGGCTTGTAAATGTGAGGTTTTCGGGCAATTTGTTTCTCCGGGGATGGTATGTTTGTATTTAAATGAACGAGTGGGACCTATCCGTTGCACCTACAATGATAAAATACGATATTTTTAATTTATCGACCTAAATAGTGCCCAGGGCGTAAGCACCTGCCTAAATGGTGAACAGGCATGCCAGAAAACGTGAAAAAGTGAGGGCGCTGTGTGCAGATCCGTAGCGGAAAATTTAGCTTAATAACCCCTCATGAAACAAGGCTTAAATTAAAGTTGAGATGTTACTGAAAATGGTCATAGGTGACAAGTATGCAATAAATGTAACCAGAGGGTAGAAAAGGTGTCTTGAAATATGGCATTTTTACACGTATTTCAATGAGAAAGATATTTGGTGTGGTGCGCCCATGTGTCCCACAGCACACTGTCTGCGAATACCAGAGTGCACAAACGAAGAGTGTGCTATGCATATCAAATGTCTTGATCAAATGTCAAGGCTACACAAACAATGTACCATCTCGAAATAAGAGAGTGCTCAACAAAACAGAATGCTACATAGTAGCACAGTGTTGAGGATCGTAATATCTCAATCTGCAAACAATAAAACTATTTCGTTCTTGTTAGAACCCATCAGCGCAAAGGGAAAATGGTACGTCCAAGAAGTGCAGTTTTCTCGCGGGAATTCCACGTGTATTTTGCATATATGAGTATGCATAACAATACCGAGCATGCGCATTTGTACACAGTAACAACAGAAATACCACCTGATTGGTCCAATCCAAAGGCAGTTAGCGGCGCACTGTCAGTGCGTGACGTGAATAGGCTCATTTATCATGTTTATATTCAGCAGTTTATCAGCGCACACTTTTGGAACTGTATTTTTTCCAGTCTTCACATTTGAGCACCCTCGCAGGGGCCGTATGTAAAATAGGGAAGACCCGAGCATCGAGTCTAGGCTCATCAGACTTGCGCATATCTAATTATAAAATATAGTCAAAATACAGCATAACAGTTATTGACACAAAATCTATAAAATCTTAACACAGTCTCTCCTATCATATTATTTATGCGGATGATACGCAAATTTACACCACTTTCAATCCCAATGATCAGACATCTATCAACATTGTACTTTCGTCAATTGCTTCTTGTATTACTGAGATAAAAATCATGGATGACCACGAACTTTTTGAAATTAAACGAGAACAAAACTGAGTTCCTGGTTCTTGGTTCACCTCATTCCACGCGTATCATGCCTACTGTTGAACTCAACATTGGAGATAGTTCCATACAACCGACACCAAGCATGCCAAGTGTGCGTAATTTAGGCGTTCTCTTTGACTCTGATGGGCCCCTCACATGTATCCGTGTGAGCTGGGCGGCTCTTTACCGTGTGAAAAATGGGTGCGGACGGCGGCACACACGGTGGGCCGTTTCCCGTCCGTTGAACACGTTCAGTGGACTTTGCATCGGGATATCAACAACTAACTTTTGCGAACTAGAGTTGTTATAAACATCAAGAGATGGCGCCCTATATGTATTCGCGTCTCTCTGAAGCGTCCGTAAGCGTCCGCTTCTTATTTCATCTCAGTGCCTTATATCTACGGTATGGACCATTTCAAATTGAGATCCGAAATCTTCTAAAAAAACCGGTCACGTGGACTAGATGCGTAGTGCGTTGTTCGCAATGGCTGATCGCATTCAAAGCATTTGGATGTCCGCCTAGTGGTTTACTATGTTTAACATACAAGCGTACCCATAGTGTAATGCCGTGGTCATGGTGGTAGGGGGTGGCTAAGTTATATACAACCAACCAAGAATTGCCCAAAGTAAGTCACACAACTAAAGAAGTTTGTACACTCACACGTCAATAGCAACATTTCCCAGAATGACCAAAAAGTATAATTTTATTTCATTTCGCTCAAGCAAAGCAAATTAAAATGTATGACACAATCAAACTCCACCCAAACTATTATAGTAATACATATATGTTTATTAAATGGACACAAATATGGCACCTTTCAGAGGAATCTTATAGCTTAAGCCATTATTAATTAGAAATAAAAATAAAATTAGAAAAAGGCCTAAAGGGAAACTAGTTCGAAATTCAACTAGAGTTTACCTGAATTTGGGTGATGTAAGCGCTATGCCTGTAGGCTAGCCTAGAACTACTAGATCGACTGGGATAGGTATCTTCTTATGTTATTCAGTAGATTATGGTAGCCTTTCTGTAGTTTTGCAACCTCGGTCTCTCAACCAAATTAAATGGGGTCAACAACTATAAAGTTCCTCTTCAAAAGCTTACAAGGCCTACTACAAGCGTGTAGGCAACATTACAGAAAAAATACCCTACAATAAGCTTAAATTACTACACTTATTCAAAGAGGATTTATTGAGCAAAACCAGCATGCTTCGCTTTGGTCACATGATCAGTGATTTCTGTCACCAGTGCCGACTGGTTCCCATTGACTTTTACAGTGCAATGAAATGAAAAGACCATAACATGGTTAAACAATTAGGGTCTTTAAGAAAATCCTGCTATACTTTCACCATACAATTTAATTGCTATATGTCATTTTATGAGATTTGACCAGTTTTGGCGGCCATTTTGGACGCCATCTTGGATATCTGGAGAACATCCCGGTTTTTTTCACTGTTAACATCTAAAATGTGTTTAAGGACCCTAAAAGACACCTAAAAAGTTGGTTTGGTTTAGTCCTGTTTTCGTTGGAATTAAACTTCTTTTTCAAATGTATGCCTATCTGTACCATGCATTAGAAGGTGGAGGTCAGATGACCTTTAGGTGCTAATTACTTTAGCACATGTTTGACACTGCTTATTCAGTGGAAAAGTCCTGTAAGGGCAACAGTAATGCTATGCATGCTGACAAGAAATCTTCTTTGACACTTACTCTACACTTACATTACACTACAGTACAGATTCTCCTCGCTACCTTATATGCACAGCATTTCATTTGTTCCGCGTCAGTAAGCATTAATGATAAGGATTGTGAAGTTATCAGTGGAAATTCTTGCGATATCTGCCTAAAAGTCAATTAAATTAGATGTCCGCTTTCAGCTTAAGCTAGTGTTCTGTTCTCTTTCTAATGGGTAGCGGTGTACCAGAACCTATACCATAAGCTTATAGCTAGAACTTGTCAAAGACAACACTTACAACACTTATACACACTGTAGCGCCGTGTCGTCTGCTATTTAATTCAAAGGTCAACCAGAAAAGTTATTAATAGTCATAATATTAATAAATCATAATAAAAAAAAACACCAGAATTTCACTAACCATCTATCCTTTTACCCTATGCCTTACCACGCAGTATACACATAATTTCGTGCCGGCTAGAATGGTTTAAGCGGTCACAACAATAAGAATATTTAACCACCAACAATCATTTTGGAGCGCTCCAATAATTCTATATAAAATATAAATTTCAACAATCGTGTGCGCGATCTTCCTGACTTAGGCCTATATAATTTATCCTCTGATTGGCTAAGAAATTAACAACCAGAAAAACGTCCAATCATGTTACACCATTTACTACCCATGTTGATTAGGCGCAAATGATAATTAAATTATCTTACGCCATTTACTACCAATGCTAATTAGATAAATTACAATTAGGTTTAACTTCAAGGCTAACATTATTACTATGTAATGGAAAACTTGCCTGCGCGGTTGGGCAAATTGACACAAATCTTATTAGGGCTGGGCGCACAAAATTACGGTACCCAACGATGCCCAAAGTTCAATAAATATTTTCATCATCAAAACCAATTAGATTAGATCCGGTGTTTTTCTATCATATCTGCTATACTGTATGTACCCTTTCATTAGAATTTTAGATCATGAATATCGGACTTATTTTAATGAAGTTACACTCCATTGTGTAAGACATGGTTAATTCACTTTTTTGGCAAAGTGCAAAAATTTGTTTTTAAACAGCTTGTTTGAAAGAAACTAATACATTCTCTTAATCTCTTGTCTACTAATAATATCCTTGGTTCCTCTCTATTTTAAACTGCTGTTGTGTCATATTGTTGCTCAAACCAATAATACTTCTTCATTTTGATTCAATTTGAAGAATAAAAATAGATCGTCAAGCTTTGTTTCTATAATAAGCTAGTTTTGAGGCTAAACTTGAGGGACATTCAAACAGATAATGACGTGGTCATGGGTTCACAGTGGCTTAGACCTATTTTTCATATTGGGGTTGCAATTTCCTACAAACTTGGTATAGTCCCTTAAAAATGATACTAGTCCCTTATTGTTTAACCTCACGAAATCCATTCTCCAATGTGAAAATGAAATCTAAACCACTGGTGATTCACCAAATACCACTTCATTTAGAAGTCCCTAAACACTTGTCAAATAAAACAATGCATGGGGTCACTCAAGTGTGACAAACTTATTTTACCCGTTAAATTGAATTAAGGAGAAGTATTATTAATGATTTGAAAACCCATAACTAATAACAGTTACAACAGAAAGACACACAGGATGATATTGAGTAGACAAGAGATTATGAGAATGCACAAGTTTCTTTCAAACAAGCTGTAATAGCACACACATTTTTTAGCACTTTGAAAAAAAGGTTAAATCACCATGTTTTACATAATGGAGTGTATCTTGAGTTTGATAAATCCGATATTCATGATCTTAAATTCTAATAAAATAGTACAGTATGACAAAGATGATGTGAAAACAACGGACTTAATTCCATCGGTTTTGAAGATGACAACAATTATTGAACTTTGGGAATCGATGGGTACTAATCATTTTGGGACAGCTTGTATGAAACAAAATGCAATTTATGAGTACAATTTGAAATAAGGAGTGGGGGGGGGCAAAGGTAGCGCTGCATTACATTAGCGAGACTATTTTGTTTTATCAACAACGGTGTCGATACCGGCCACTTCAAAATGTATCGAGCAGATGGTAAAATGGGAAACTATTACCCCGAATTTCTTTTATCTCACCGTTTTTGTTACTGAAACCAACTGCAGCATACAACTTTGTGAGGGAGACAATCTTTCACCAACAACAGCGCAATCCACCACACGGGCGTGAAAACATGTTTGTTTTTCTCCGGGGGTTTTCATGACTCGCGAGATATAGAACTGGTGTCAAAACACTAGGCTAAACGGAAACATTCGGAACTGATCGTAACTTTTCGGATTTGAACTGGTCTATGGTAAGAAGGTAATACTATTATATCGTTACAATTATCAAAACAAGAAAGCCAATTAAAATGATTTCCATTTTCCATTTGGGTTTTACCAATACAAAGTGAAAGTACAGAGATACCTATACATGGTATAATTATGATAGCAACATTGTAAATACGAGTATGCTTAGATAATGGAATCATCCTAATCTTGTATGTATTTCTTTTTTAAACTGACTCAGCAGACAGACAGAAGACGAGAAAAGAACAAACAAGTACTTTGGTCATCAGTGGAGAAATTTATTAATTAAGTGCACATCAATAATACAAGCACTTAAGAAAGAAATACCCCCCCCCCCCCCCTACACTAGAACTATCTACCTACAACTAATCTCCACTTGAAAAAGGCCCGCGGGTGGGCGGGTGAATTTGAGAGCGATGCGCTCGACAGCAATTCGAAAACGAAACTGACCTCCCCAGTGAAATTGACAAAGCAGGTAGCATTACCCCGAACCCACTTGACTTAACGCAGCGTGAACGGAGCCGGGGCTGACATTGTAAAAAGGGTATAGATATAATAAGGTATGTGCCGCGCTGAAGACCCCCTTTTTCACCCTCTGCTGCTAGTTATTATGACACCCCTTTTGAGCCTGCATCAGTTCTTACGTCTAAAGACTTCGAACATTTTGCGTTCTTAAGCCCAACAAAATCGCAAATTTGCGTTCTTGCTAATCAAAATTGAACCATAGGCCAGTTCTCAAGACCTTCTTTTTTGAAGAAAAAAATCAGTTCCTAAGACCCTATTTTTGTCATAAAATCCACTCAGTTCAGTTCTGTAGCCCCCCCCCCCCCACCCCCCCCCCCCCCCTAATTGAGACCCTGGTTGGCACACCCCTACCCAAGAAAGTTGAGTGCCCGGGAGGAGGAGGGGAGGAGGGGGGAGGGAAAAGGAGAGGCCGGGAGCTTTTATTAGTGTCTCTCACTTTTTCTCTACGTCTCTGAACCATGTGAGTGTTTTAATAGTAAATATTGATAGCAAGGAGAGTTTTAGGTCATCCAGGCAAGTTAAAACCCAACAACCCGGACCTCTGAATCACCAGTGGCGTAACCAGGGAGACAGCCCCCCCCCCCCCCCCCCCCCCCCCCCCACATTTGCAAAAGAGTAAAAAATAAAAAGGAAGATAAGGAGGAAGGGTAACGAGCATAGACAGTGCAAGCGGGGAGTGCTCATCATTGTCACGGTGGGGACAATGCCCCCCCCCCCAAAAAAAGCCATTTTTTTATGATGACCCCCATCATTGTCACGATGCAAAAAAAATAATTTAGATTTTTGTTAAAGAGAGCACCACACCAAATCAATGCGCAATTCGTGTAATGCTGTATTTTTTCCGGAAAAGCACGAAGACTAGGCTTTTAAATGAGAGGTTTTTGGGCAATTTGTTTCTCCGGGGATGGTATGTTTCTATTTAAATGAACGAGTGGGACCTATCCGTTGCACCTACAATGATAAAATACGATATTTTTAATTTATCGACCTAAATAGTGCCCAGGGCGTAAGCACCTGCCTAAATGGTGAACAGGCATGCCAGAAAACGTGAAAAAGTGAGGGCGCTGTGTGCAGGTCCGTAGCGGAAAATTTAGCTTAATAGCCCCTCATGAAACAAGGCTTAAATTAAAGTTGAGATGTTACTGAAAATGGTCATAGGTGACAAGTATGCAATAAATGTAACCGGAGGGTAGAAAAGGTGTCTTGAAATATGGCATTTTTACACGTATTTCAATGAGAAAGATATTTGGTGTGGTGCGCCCATGTGTCCCACAGCACACTGTCTGCGAATACCAGAGTGCACAAACGAAGAGTGTGCTATGGGCGCACCACACCAAATATCTTTCTCATTGAAATACGTGTAAAAGTGCCATATTTCAAGACACCTTTTCTACCCTCCGGTTACATTTATTGCATACTTGTCACCTATGACAATTTTCAGTAACATCTCAACTTTAATTTAAGCCTTGTTTCATGAGGGGTTATTAAGCTAAATTTTCCGCTACGGACCTGCACACAGCGCCCTCACTTTTTCACGTTTTCTGGCATGCCTGTTCACCATTTAGGCAGGTGCTTACGCCCTGGGCACTATTTAGGTCGATAAATTAAAAATATCGTATTTTATCATTGTAGGTGCAACGGATAGGTCCCACTCGTTCATTTAAATACAAACATACCATCCCCGGAGAAACAAATTGCCCGAAAACCTCACATTTACAAGCCTAGTCTCCGTGCTTTTCCGGAACTATTATAGGATTACACGAATTGCGCATTGATTTGGTGTGGTGCTCTCTTTAACAAAAATCTTAATTATTTTTTTTGCATTTTTGGAATCATCATATAGCATTATGAAAAAGTGTCACTCAAAAAATTCAAATTCTACTCCTAACTGGAATTATGTCACAAAATAGATTTTACTCTATACCCAAAATACCCCATTTTTCTCACTTTTTGGCCATTTTTTGCCCAAAATTGTTACATTTAAAGTCTGCTTTCATGACCAAAACGTGTATTTTTTGATTTGTCATTGTTTACATTGTATAATATATATGTTAATAGCATACATGACACATTTAATTATCGACAAACATGATAACTTAATCATATAATCACTATATCACGCCGTATTCATTGCAGAGATACCTGTATGCCATTAATAGTTAAATGTAGTAGGGGGGGGGGTAAAAGACCCCCGTATTTGTAGGACAATAAAGCTTCTAAAAGCCATTTATTTACTTAGAGTATCATAATTACCTAGTAGGCAAACTCACAATTACATTTTTGTCACGATATTACCCCTAGGGTATTGTGTTAAGCATTGAATGTACAATTTTAACGATTTGTTGCTCTTTTCTGAGCCAATGTGGGGCCGAATATGAATTTTGACAAAACGTTGACCTACATGAGAGTGATAAACTCTAAATAAAGCTTTGAACTTGAAAATGAGATAATTAACTCTTTAACTGAGATGCAAGTTACTTGATATAGACCTAAGAGGGAGTATTATTGCACGTGGGGGACTTCTAGCCAAGGGTAACGTGACCCTCTATCTATAAAATCGCAAAACAGACGCGTAGCCATTTGACTCTAAATTTGGAGCTTTAGAGCCATTTTCTTGGCTATTTCTCGAGAAAATCATGTAAACTTCTTGATATTAACGTCCGACATTGATATAAATGGTGTTTTGAATGTAAATCAAGGCGTATTTAAGCAATTTGAACCCACCTTCCACTTCAAAACTCGGTTTTATTGGAAATGGCCATTGTGCGTTAAAGGGCGCACCACACCAAATATCTTTCTCATTGAAACACGTGTAAAAGTGCCATATTTCAAGACACCTTTTCTACCCTCCGGTTACATTTATTGCATACTTGTCACCTATGACCATTTTCAGTAACATCTCAACTTTAATTTAAGCTTTGTTTCATGAGGGGTTATTAAGCTAAATTTTCCGCTACGGACCTGCACACAGCGCCCTCACTTTTTCACGTTTTCTGGCATGCCTGTTCACCATTTAGGCAGGTGCTTACGCCCTGGGCACTATTTAGGTCGATAAATTAAAAATATCGTATTTTATCATTGTAGGTGCAACGGATAGGTCCCACTCGTTCATTTAAATACAAACATACCATCCCCGGAGAAACAAATTGCCCGAAAACCTCACATTTACAAGCCTAGTCTCCGTGCTTTTCCGGAACTATTATAGGATTACACGAATTGCGCATTGATTTGGTGTGGTGCTCTCCTATGCATATCAAATGTCTTGATCAAATGTCAAGGCTACACAAACAATGTACCATCTCGAAATAAGAGAGTGCTCAACAAAACAGAATGCTACATAGTAGCACAGTGTTGAGGATCGTAATATCTCAATCTGCAAACAATAAAACTGTTTCGTTCTTGTTAGAACCCATCAGCGCAAAGGGAAAATGGTACGTCCAAGAAGTGCAGTTTTCTCGTGGAATTCCACGTGTATTTTGCATATATGAGTATGCATAACAATACCGAGCATGCGCATTTGTACACAGTAACAACAGAAATACCACCTGATTGGTCCAATCCAAAGGCAGTTAGCGGCGCACTGTCAGTGCGTGACGTGAATAGGCTCATTTATCATGTTTATATTCAGCAGTTTATCAGCGCACACTTTTGGAACTGTATTTTTTCCAGTCTTCACATTTGAGCACCCTCGCAGGGGCCGTATGTAAAATAGGGAAGACCCGAGCATCGAGTCTAGGCTCATCAGACTTGCGCATATCTAATTATAAAATATAGTCAAAATACAGCATAACAGTTATTGACACAAAATCTATAAAATCTTTAAAACACAGTCTCTCCTATCATATTATTTATGCGGATGATACGCAAATTTACACCACTTTCAATCCCAATGATCAGACATCTATCAACATTGTACTTTCGTCAATTGCTTCTTGTATTACTGAGATAAAAATCATGGATGACCACGAACTTTTTGAAATTAAACGAGAACAAAACTGAGTTCCTGGTTCTTGGTTCACCTCATTCCACGCGTATCATGCCTACTGTTGAACTCAACATTGGAGATAGTTCCATACAACCGACACCAAGCATGCCAAGTGTGCGTAATTTAGGCGTTCTCTTTGACTCTGGTGGGCCCCTCACATGTATCCGTGTGAGCTGGGCGGCTCTTTACCGTGTGAAAAATGGGTGCGGACGGCGGCACACACGGTGGGCCGTTTCCCGTCCGTTGAACACGTTCAGTGGACTTTGCATCGGGATATCAACAACTAACTTTTGCGAACTAGAGTTGTTATAAACATCAAGAGATGGCGCCCTATATGTATTCGCGTCTCTCTGAAGCGTCCGTAAGCGTCCGCTTCTTATTTCATCTCAGTGCCTTATATCTACGGTATGGACCATTTCAAATTGAGATCCGAAATCTTCTAAAAAAACCGGTCACGTGGACTAGATGCGTAGTGCGTTGTTCGCAATGGCTGATCGCATTCAAAGCATTTGGATGTCCGCCTAGTGGTTTACTATGTTTAACATACAAGCGTACCCATAGTGTAATGCCGTGGTCATGGTGGTAGGGGGTGGCTAAGTTATATACAACCAACCAAGAATTGCCCAAAGTAAGTCACACAACTAAAGAAGTTTGTACACTCACACGTCAATAGCAACATTTCCCAGAATGACCAAAAAGTATAATTTTATTTCATTTCGCTCAAGCAAAGCAAATTAAAATGTATGACACAATCAAACTCCACCCAAACTATTATAGTAATACATATATGTTTATTAAATGGACACAAATATGGCACCTTTCAGAGGAATCTTATAGCTTAAGCCATTATTAATTAGAAATAAAAATAAAATTAGAAAAAGGCCTAAAGGGAAACTAGTTCGAAATTCAACTAGAGTTTACCTGAATTTGGGTGATGTAAGCGCTATGCCTGTAGGCTAGCCTAGAACTACTAGATCGACTGGGATAGGTATCTTCTTATGTTATTCAGTAGATTATGGTAGCCTTTCTGTAGTTTTGCAACCTCGGTCTCTCAACCAAATTAAATGGGGTCAACAACTATAAAGTTCCTCTTCAAAAGCTTACAAGGCCTACTACAAGCGTGTAGGCAACATTACAGAAAAAATACCCTACAATAAGCTTAAATTACTACACTTATTCAAAGAGGATTTATTGAGCAAAACCAGCATGCTTCGCTTTGGTCACATGATCAGTGATTTCTGTCACCAGTGCTGACTGGTTCCCATTGACTTTTACAGTGCAATGAAATGAAAAGACCATAACATGGTTAAACAATTAGGGTCTTTAAGAAAATCCTGCTATACTTTCACCATACAATTTAATTGCTATATGTCATTTTATGAGATTTGACCAGTTTTGGCGGCCATTTTGGACGCCATCTTGGATATCTGGAGAACATCCCGGGTTTTTTCACTGTTAACATCTAAAATGTGTTTAAGGACCCTAAAAGACACCTAAAAAGTTGGTTTGGTTTAGTCCTGTTTTCGTTGGAATTAAACTTCTTTTTCAAATGTATGCCTATCTGTACCATGCATTAGAAGGTGGAGGTCAGATGACCTTTAGGTGCTAATTACTTTAGCACATGTTTGACACTGCTTATTCAGTGGAAAAGTCCTTTAAGGGCAACAGTAATGGTATGCATGCTGGGACTGACAAGAAATCTTCTTTGACACTTACTCTACACTTACATTACACTACAGTACAGATTCTCCTCGCTACCTTATATGCACAGCATTTCATTTGTTCCGCGTCAGTAAGCATTAATGATAAGGATTGTGATTATCAGTGGAAATTCTTGCGATATCTGCCTAAAAGTCAATTAAATTAGATGTCCGCTTTCAGCTTAAGCTAATGTTCTAGTATAAAATATAAATTTCAACAATCGTGTGCGCGATCTTCCTGACTTAGGCCTATATAATTTATCCTCTGATTGGCTAAGAAATTAACAACCAGAAAAACGTCCAATCATGTTACACCATTTACTACCCATGTTGATTAGGCGCAAATGATAATTAAATTATCTTACGCCATTAACTACCAATGCTAATTAGATAAATTACAATTAGGTTTAACTTCAAGGCTAACATTATTACTATGTAATGGAAAACTTGCCTGCGCGGTTGGGCAAATTGACACAAATCTTATTAGGGCTGGGCGCACAAAATTACGGTACCTACAGGCGGTCCCAAAATGATTAGTACCCAACGATGCCCAAAGTTCAATAAATATTTTCATCATCAAAACCAATTAGATTAGATCCGGTGTTTTTCTATCATATCTGCTATACTGTATGTACCCTTTCATTAGAATTTTAGATCATGAATATCGGACTTATTTTAATGAAGTTACACTCCATTGTGTAAGACATGGTTAATTCACTTTTTTGGCAAAGTGCAAAAATGTGTTTTTAAACAGCTTGTTTGAAAGAAACTAATACATTCTCTTAATCTCTTGTCTACTAATAATATCCTTGGTTCCTCTCTATTTTAAACTGCTGTTGTGTCATATTGTTGTTCAAACCAATAATACTTCTTCATTTTGATTCAATTTGAAGAATAAAAATAGATCGTCAAGCTTTGTTTCTATAATAAGCTAGTTTTGAGGCTAAACTTGAGGGACATTCAAACAGATAATGACGTGGTCATGGGTTAACAGTGGCTTAGACCTATTTTTCATATTGGGGTTGCAATTTCCTACAAACTTGGTATAGTCCCTTAAAAATGATACTAGTCCCTTATTGTTTAACCTCACGAAATCCATTCTCCAATGTGAAAAAGAAATCTAAACCACTGGCGATTCACCAAATACCACTTCATTTAGAAGTCCCTAAACACTTGTCAAATAAAACAATGCATGGGGTCACTCAAGTGTGACAAACTTATTTTACCCGTTAAATTGAATTAAGGAGAAGTATTATTAATGAATTGAAAACCCATAACTAATAACAGTTACAACAGAAAGACACACAGGATGATATTGAGTAGACAAGAGATTATGAGAATGCACAAGTTTCTTTCAAACAAGCTGTAAGGGGCCATATCCAAACTCCAGTGATTTTAAAGCATTTTTCTACCGATTTTACCCCGGTATTCCAACGAAATAGAACGAAATACCGTTGGAATACCGGGGATAGAACGAAATACCGTTGGAATACCGGGGTAAAATCGGTAGAAAAATGCTTTAAAATTACTGGAGTTTGGATATGGCCCCTAATAGCACACACATTTTTTAGCACTTTGAAAAAAGGTTAAATCACCATGTTTTACATAATGGAGTGTATCTTGAGTTTGATAAATCCGATATTCATGATCTTAAATTCTAATAAAATAGTACAGTATGACAAAGATGATGTGAAAACAACGGACTTAATCCCATCGGTTTTGAAGATGACAACAATTATTGAACTTTGGGAATCGATGTGAGTACTAATCATTTTGGGACAGCTTGTATGAAACAAAATGCAATTTATGAGTACAATTTGAAATAAGGAGTGGGGGGGGGGCAAAGGTAGCGCTGCATTACATTAGCGAGACTATTTTGTTGTATCAACAACGGTGTCGATACCGGCCACTTCAAAATGTAACGAGCAGATGGTAAAATGGGAAACTATTACCCCGAATCTCTTTTATCTCACCGTTTTTGTTACTGAAACCAACTGCAGCATACAACTTTGTGAGGGAGACAATCTTTCACCAACAACAGCGCAATCCACCACACGGGCGTGAAAACATGTTTGTTTTTCTCCGGGGTTTTTCATGACTCGCGAGATATAGAACTGGTGTCAAAACACTAGGCTAAACGGAAACATTCGGAACTGATCGTAACTTTTCGGATTTGAACTGGTCTATGGTAAGAAGGTAATACTATTATATCGTTACAATTATCAAAACAAGAAAGCCAATTAAAATGATTTCCATTTTCCATTTGGGTTTTACCAATACAAAGTGAAAGTACAGAGATACCTATACATGGTATAATTATGATAGCAACATTGTAAATACGAGTATGCTTATATAATGGAATCATCCTAATCTTGTATGTATTTCTTTTTCAATCAGAATTGAGATCAAGAAAATAATTGAGATGTAATTATTTTACATCGGTTGTGTGTCACATGAAATGTGAATTTGAAATACCATCTGGTTATTAAGTTAAATGTAAACATGGTAATAATGATAACTAGAAGAATTACTCAATTATATTTGATGTAACAATGACAATTCGTAATTGATGGATGAATAATGAATACTAAACTTAGAGATAAAACCCTCTCTTCTCTTCGATTTATATACAGTGGTTAAATGTGAGGAAGAGAAGCTTTTATATAATATATGCTCGTTGTTATATGGAAGTTCGTCACATCCCTAACTCGAACTCTAACCCTAATTAACCCTAACATTAACCCTAATTTCGTGCACGTGATTAATAAAAGTGCATTGGAGTTCGTCACACTCTATTTAACAAAATGTAACTGTTAGTATCTCAGAGTGTTTACTATTGGACAAATTAAGGTACCATATTACACCACCAAGGCATGGTCACAAACATCACCCCAACGTACACACTTTGACTACATGTCATACGTTTTCTGGAATATATATATATATACAAAGCAAATTATATACAACTGACTATTGTTACAAACATCATATCCTGCACAGGAGTGGCTGCGGCAATCATAATGTGCCTTCGGCTACAGTGCAACCTACCGTAAACGCCTTTTATTTCAATGTGTTATACACCACATCCCGTTCATTAGCGAGACTCAAAGATGAAAATTAAACCAACTCAGTATTTTCTCCAAATAGGTAACTCTCCTTGTATGAGGTTTAATGTTGTCATAAATGTCTATTAAACTTTTTGCGATTGGTTTTGGCTTCCGTACATTCCATTCACACCTTTATAGGGCCCAGCCAACAAGAAGCTAGCTTTTAACTGACCGTGATTTTACAGCTGATATCCTTAATTCATAAAGACTCCCTAGTCCCTATCTATATTAGGGATGTCAGAAAGCACATAATAGGGAGTTGGTCTATTGAAACTACACACAGCCGGGGTTTGCATCGATGCACAGATTATGGCATATGTACTGCTAACGCGGTAGATTCACGTTTCCTGTGGGTTTGCTTGTTGAATCATTTATTTGAATACAAATATAGCTAAGAGGATGTTTAAAATGCCTACCTACATCGAATGATCGTCCTTATGAGTAATTCACGACAGAGACAGCTGCATTGAAAAATAGCCCGTATTCATAAAAAAAAAATAGCAATTGCTTTTACTAACCTTTCACTAACCATTTACTTGAATCTATATACATACAAATCATAAGCAATTACTAATAAGCAAAATCTAGACATTTTTAGTAAATGTAAAACATATTAGTAAATTCATGAAAGATCATTCATAAAACACGAGCATTTAATTGCGTTTTACTTGCACCTCTAGTCCATTTGAAGCTTGTCCTTTTTACCAACAAAGTCATATCACTTTTGCTGCCATGTTTTACCTGTGAGAGGACAACCTATGTGGAAAACGACAGGTTTGTCCTTACTAAAGTCAATCCTACCACCAACAGAACATTATTTAGGTTTGACAAGGATCATGTCGCGGTAATTTTATATTTTAAATATTGTCCATGTTGGCAATTCTTGCAATCCAAATTATTATGTGAGAAATGACGCTACTATGGCATGCATGCAGCTATGCCTACAGTAGTATACCATGTATACTCATTACCTTTGGGGCTGCTATTGTAAGTAAGTTATTCAGAACTTGCTGGCCGTGACCAGTAACAGGTGTTCTCATAAGCAAAACCTTATAAATACGTTTTTTAGCAATTACTTACGCTAGACCTTTTACTTATCTAGTAATTGCTTCCACTTCTAGCTTTTACTAGTTAGTAATTACTTCTTCTTTTTTATTAATACGGGCTTTATGGCATCTGAGGAGAGATCTAATCCCGTCTTCTGGACAGGGATGTCACTTTACAGATACAACATTACGCATGAGTTATTTAATTGTTACATTCATAATAATAAGAAACAATCATAGATAATATTGTAATGTACAATCATTTGCTTAGTAGAGTCATAGTTTTCCCCTCGCATCATGGTACTAGTAGTTCTAACGGTCCTTAGAAGCCAAAATCACTCTGTTAAATAGAACAAATAAATGGTTTAGTACTGAATATTTTGATATCTGATTGTGAGTAGACAGACTCTAATAATGTAATGCATAAGTTCCAGGTTCACAAATACGTGTCTTTTTAGTTTGGGGTGGAGGTGGGGTACGGCGCTCCGGGACGCGAAATTATTTACCGTAAACAACATTTAGATTGAAACTGACGGACGGAATAGTGGAAGCAGCTGACGCATATTGGTACTATGTAACTTAATTCATCATGAGCTGTGGAATATCAATTAGTTCAAGACCCATCTCCTTAGCCTTTGCAATGCTGTCAGGAAGGTAGTGTTTTTCCTGCCACGGTTAGAATAGCCATATTTAGGAGTCCAAAACAACAAGTGGGAGATATAGGCTGGTACATGTATGTACACAGTTCATAAAAAAATAAGTTCCCCTTCAGATTATTTCTAATATTTTTAAAATGAGTTACTCCATCGAAATAATTGCTGGCACACATAATGGTAAACGGAGCTATAACTACGCAGGTGTTGTAATGCTTGAATGAACACACATTGAATGGAGGTTACCTCATTTCAAAAGTTGATAAATGTTCAATATCACGTGTGCTCATTCAAACAGTACCTATGCGGTGTTCAATCAAAGACCCTGGTTCCAGCTGCTTAACCATCCACCTTTAATTCATCATTTAGCAACTTTTGAATTGAGGTATTCCTCCATTCAATGTGAGTTAATTCAATCATTACCACACCTGCGTAGTTATAGCCCGTTCTACTGTTGCTGTGAATACGTACATTATGTGTGCCCAAATATCTTCGTATTTTTTAAATATCAAAGTTATTTTTGTTGATTTGTGTTTTGTACTTGTACTAGTCTTACAAAACATATCCTTTGTCGAAAATATATCAATCAAGGTGTATACGCAAAAGTCTACGACACCGGGATTCGAACAAGTAACCTTTAGTTTACTGGCCCTGTTCGATAGCCATTAGACCCCGAGGAGTTGGCTGACACCGATTGGAATTTTAATCGATATGAATTTTACGGAATAAAGCTAATCTGTTATAACAATATATATATAATACAATAAAACGTGCGTGATTCGAATACATATAGCGTACAGCGAGCTTTATGTGAACAACGCTAGAACTACGATGTTATTATTACGCATTTTAACTAGCCTATCCAAATGTTGGTTAAGGTTAATTATTTCGCGTGCCGGCACTCAATTTGGAAATGGAACAAGAGAGAAAGCCCAATTTGCATGCGTAATTTATGTCACCTCATACAATAAAAATATTTCTTAGAACAAATAGAACAAAAGCTGAGTTGCTTTAAAAATGTATGTATCTATACTTGTTAAATGAGAGGGATAACTTGTGTAGTTTACCTGCATTGAAGCGAAGTTAGGCGATAACTGTGAAGCTCCAAGTGGAGAGGCGAGCATTAATCCTGGTTCAGTATTGTACTCAGTATTCCGATTATTGTTAACAGCCTGCGGAGCGCGGATTAACCGAGCATAGATCAATACTAACGCCATCAGTATAAAAGCCAATGTAGCAAGAGCAACTCCGACGCCTATGCCAACCTGAGATCCTTGAGACAATTGACTGGTATTCGTATTACCTGCGTAGTATAAAAAAGAAAGTAAAAAAATAGAGAAATGAAGTCCTTCACGTAGGCAGCAGTCCCATTACGCATACATGTTGACACATGTTACGCATGCATGTTGACACATGTTACGCTTGTATGTTGACACATGTCACGCATGCATGTTAACACATGTTACGCATTCATGTTGACTCGTGTTACGCATGCATATTAACACATGTTACGCAAGCATGTTTACACATTACGCATACATTTTGACACACATTATGCATGCATATTGACACACGTTACGCATGCATGTTGACACATGTTACGGATGCATGTTGATACATGTTATGCTTTTTGACACATATTAAGAATGCATGTTAACACATGTTACTCATGCATGTTGACACACATTACGCATGTATGTTGACACACGTTACGCATGCATGTTGACACATATTACGCATGTATGTTGACACACGTTACGCATGACTGTTGATACATGTTATACATGGATGTTGACACATGTTATACATGGATGTTGAAACATATTATGCATTCATGTTGACACATATTACGCATGCATGTTGACACATGGGTGTCAGGTGGGCGTCACCATGGTAACGTGTACCCGTCAATTTGTGCAATCGTTGCATTTTCGCTTTTCAACCCTAAATATTTGCACACATTTAAATGAATGTTAAGGTTAAGTGTGATAATTATTACATTAAATATACCGTGCGCCTTGTAGTATTATATAGTGATACATTTTTTAACATTATCTCAGAGATAAGAAACCTATTTTATGGTCAAAAATCAGCAAAATAGGATTTTTTTTCAATCTGTGACGGGAGGCCGTTCCCTTGGAAGCGCAGTTTCGTTCCCAAGCCCGCCCTCTATTGACATATCACACTTATTCGTCACTCAGTGGCAAACGGACTCCCGTCACTTGATACATCGCATGTGTAAAAATTGACGGTAATGTGTCACTAAATAGCACCACATTCCTGTTCCGGAGCAGACTGGTCAATAGATAGTTTAAAATCGTAAACAGCTTGTATCTATGTCATCGTAGGTAATAAACAAGTTCCATCAACTTCATATCAAAACAATGTATTTATATAATCGCAATTACCGGAAGTTGTTTCATTAACTCTCTGCTGACAATTGTCTCCGGTGAATGCAGGGTCACAGCTGAAATGAAATCCAACAAATCAAAACATTTAAAGACTTTCCAAAATTTCATGAGAAAAGCAAAGAAATAAGTACAAACATTCCTGGTAATGGTTCAGTAATCCATCAGATAGACTTTGAAAGTTGAAAAGGTTTTAAAAACATCTGTTTTGCATATGGTAAATCTAATAGACGTTTGGAAAGCGTTAACAATGTAATTCATTCTAAGCTATGAGAAAGTCGTACTTTATGATGATGTTCTGACAAATCACTCAAAGCAAGGAGAGCCAGTGCTCAATGCTAAATATAGTTCATGTAGTGTCAACTACTTTAGATGTGTCAATGGGTGGTCTGCTGGCCAGCACTCCTGGTCTACACTGTCAACCTGTCAAAATCTACTTAATTCTATAAGGCGGGGAATCCTTACAGGATGACAACATCTTGCACAATGTGATGAAAGCAATTTCCGTAACTCATCATTGGATTGTTTATCTGAGCGCAAGTTAGGCAGTCGATTTCCTGACTGTGTTAAATTTACTTAAATTTACTTAAATGTCGCCCATACTCAGGCCAATTCAGGCTAGCTTCGAATTTAGAAGTAAGAACAAAAATTGTCCGATTGTTCTTTTTTTCTTCATTCTTCCACCCCCTCTTTTAAAAGAATGTATTGTCTATATTATTTCAAATTGTATTACAAGCTACGTACCAGGTAAGTTGTTTCAGAGCTTTTTATGAATATCTACATCGGATTTCACTATGTAAATGAAAGATGGGGTGACATGTGTGACGTCATGCAGGGCATTTGGTCGGCAGTTGCCATTGGTCTTTGCCCGCGCATCCTGTTTTGTTTAGGATCCGTGCTTTTAAAACTCGCGCCAAAGCATTATCAAGGGCAATAAGGCATAATGGACAGTGTTGTGGTCATGTGCTGTTCCCTCAAGTATGTATCGTAGCTCATCTCACATACCAATGCGGGCGGGCTTCTGAGACAAACATTCTTCTTTGTTTGGCCTTAGATGAGTTTATTTATTCATTGCTTCTCTCCATAGTCACAACCACTCTGAATGGTTGTACTTGTCACACTTAAATGTTTGTATATTATGTTGAGCTGTATGTTAAAACTGTACTGAATTTATTTCGCTTTTTTTCAGTCGTGAACACATAGTAGTTATTAGGCTAAGTAAAAAAATAAAACAGTTTCTCATCCTCTCGCGCATCTTTTTCAGGAATTCTATAATTTTATTTTATTCTTCATTTTGTTAAAATATTTAAAAAGCTGACATCTTGTATAGATTTACCTTAATCCAATGAGCAATTCAAAGCAGGTTTTGTGTTACCCCCATCCGCGAACCATTAAATAAAAAGATTTTACAAAGGCCTCTACCTCTTCAATTTATGCAACCAATCATGCAATATACCACACTGATAATGGTGATTTTTGCATTGTTTACTAAAAAAGTTTTACAAAAAGTGCGAAACTAGATTTTATTTTTATTTGGCCTTAACGTGTGCAGAGAGATTTACATGATTCAATAATAAAATTGCACTTACATGCAGGTGAAGGTGAAGTCTGACTTCACTTTGCAGACACCATCATTTTCACAGAAATCGACTGGGCAGTTTTCTGTTCGTATAATCATACATGTAGTGACAACAATTTATAATATATAATTAACAATAATTAGATTTATAATGGGCTATTATATTTGAAACCCATACACCCCTATTGATTAGACGTGATATTAATGGTGCGAATTCAAATGGGGTTACCTGCATGGGCTCATGTCTTTTAAAGGGGGTGTATGGATTTCAAATGGTTGTTTGAAGTAATAAAAACACTGGATTATACTCTCAGCAGCGAAATAATCACCGGCAACGGTCCGGTCGTTTTGATATTTCCATAATTTTGTTTCTATTTTAGCGCCCCAAAATGGGCAATTTTATTTTGAAAGAACATACAACCAACTAATACAGATACAGAGTATAAACCTTATTGCAATATTAGTCCCGTGGGATGTAAATGATTAGAAGGTGCCACTTATCTAAATATGTTGTTAAGGTACTAGGCATCATAAAAAAGAACATGTTGGCAAAAATGTAGATGCTGCAGATGGCCGCCATCTTTGAATTCAAAATGGCCGCCACAATATGCTTTTTTCGATATTACTTTTGGTATAAGTGTCGTATGAAGCTGGTTTTGGTGTCAAATTCCTCATTTTCATAGTGAATATTAATATCATGCATCAATACTATGAATATGATAAGTCTCTCCTAATATCAGCCATATCAGGTTTCATGATGTCCGCCCGTATGCTATTATACACGACTGATAACATATAACATTGAGTAGTTGAGTATTATAGGTTTCATAAACCTCCGTATATTTATGTTCCATTGGTGTCAATGAACATTAAACGACACCTTACTATGTGTTACAAATACCACGTAAGGTTGTCATCTTCAAATTCAAAAATGGCTGCCAGGTATCCTAAGGATATATTCTTGTAATTATTCTGAAGATTTCAGAATCGTAATCATACTTTGAATGCAATGGAACTTAGGTATTTCAAAATGAATGTCCAAAGAAATGTCTTACTTATGCCATATTGAATTTGAAAGTGATATGCCATCATGTATAGAATAAAGATTATATGTATTATATACCAATAAGTAGAGTGATATGTTGTCTTAAAGGACACTACACTTTTGACTAGTTCATTGTCTGCTGTACTGTTTCGTATACCATTCAAGCAAATTAGTCAACAAATTATGACCAATCTGAAATAGTTCCTCTATTGTTCTGATTTATAATCGAAATCATCCTCAGAGTCAGAGTTCTCAACTTCCTCTCCTGAATTGTCACCTTCACAGCCTTCCCAACAACTACAATCATATGGGCAATTCAGTAAATTCCTTCTGCAATGGTTCGTTGAATATCGTGTCTTTGAATAGTAACACTTTAATCAGATCAAGACTGCTTGCGGGTCTGGCGGCAAATAAGTCATGCGTATAGGTGTATAGTTGCTCGTTCAAGGTCCACCCAAAACCCTGTGGTTCGGGTAATGGCGGATTTGCGATGATGTTGTTATTTCAAACCATGGCCTGGTAGTGAGCTCTAATGATATTAGGTTGCAGAGCAGCTTCTGTTGGAGGTAGTCCTTCTGATTGGGCTTGCATGTTTCTGAAGAGCCACCACCGTCTCACTACACGCGACAGGTCTGTTGGCAATACAATTGGAAAACAAATGCTTCACATGCAGGAAATAAAGCACTTCGTAGTTTATCGGTCGTCCCCAGCATTGACAAGGCATTAACTACGTCATCATGTTCATCAAGTTCCTGCAGTATGTTCCAGCATGTGGTGTTTCTTTTTCAGCTAATTTACCGATAACATCTACCCTTGATGTGTATAGGACCCTGGTATTGCTGCAGCTTTCTTAGGACCCAGAACGTTGTATATTGTATAGATGGGCCCAAAAAGTATCACCCTGTGTTTCTGACCAACTCCTGTTATGAAAGACGTATTTGGATATAAACTAGTGTATTTTCTGATTGCAATGACAAGTACATCTGTGTCTGGTCAGTTAATATCTAGGAGAGGTTGCGCCATTGGCAGAAATATCGATAGAATGCAAAATTAATTTGGTATCTGCTTCTTCATAACTACTCGAAAGATCAGTTAATTTTCTGTGTGTATAGCTATTACTTGATTCTGCAAGGCAACTACAAGAGACATGTTGGTAACTGCATATGTGCTAACAACTTTTCAGCCAAGTATGCCGTTAATGCATCTTCCGCAGACAAAAGGCAAGTAATTGCTGCATAACGAGTTTACCGATTGATGTTGAATCAGTAATATAGTATGCACAGCATGGTCTCCACCTAAAAGTCTTGCACAGGTCGATGCTTTCAAATATATGTGATTTGCTAAGTCAAGACAGGTTTTGATACACTTTAGCTTGTCCAACCTTTGTAGATCTGCCATGGCGTCAATGACTTTGACGCACTTATCTCCAAATTGGTTGTCCATATGGTTTCCATAGATGAACTTTCTTCATTGGAGCCCAAACGTAAACATTGTTTATTTTGATTATATCTTCAACGAACTGAGCGAAGCACTACTCTCCAATCTGCGTTATGTTGCTGTTGTCACTTTGGACTTAGTCACATTCAGCTGGGAAGGAATTTGTAAACTTGGTGATTGTTTCCTTGAGTGCTGTCACATTATTTACCTGCATATTCGTTTTGGCATCTGTGTTTTTACGATGCTGCTGCATTGCCTTTTCCAGTTGTACACCTGCCAGTAATTGTCTGCTTCTCTCGCAAGTCAAGCATGGTCTGGAGTAACTAAGAAGAACTTTGTTAGGGTAATTGGGCTGAGAGTGCATGTCATTGATACCTCAACATTCTTTAATCCTTCTGATTTCTTGCTCCAGAGCATGATGAAGGACCAATAGCACAGTTACTCTAGTTCACTACCCAATTTCAATCCATAAACTCTGCCCATATTTTTGGATTTGACTTGTCCAAACCTTTCAAACCTACCAAATACAAAGGTATTAAACGAGCATAGTTTAACTTGTCATAAGCAAAGAAGTACTTCACAAGCCCTTCAGCGGCTTGAAGATGTAGAATCCAATCTGCAGTCCGCCCGTATTGGATATAAGATATCATGTCCATGATCATCTGCATACTTGATTGGTCTTGCTAGGGGTTTATTGGCTACAGCATTATCAAATGTGCTCATCTGATCCAAGATATCTAGTGACTCTAATTCAAATTCTGGATTAGTTAGAGCAATTACGTCGGAGACGGAGAGCCTGATATTATACATGCCAGTTTTAAGGGTGAAGGTTGCAGCGCGGTGCATGGATAAATATACTGGAGTTTATATTTGGGTTTGGTGAAGAGATCTGTAGTCAGTAAACCATTCTTAGTTTTCTGCATGGTAACTTCAAGAAAGTGTGCTTGTTGACGTAGGAGTAATCAGAAGTGAACTCAATGGTCCTGTGACATGAGTTCATATGATCAATGAATATAAGAAGACTGCTGTCATCACTGGTCCAGATGAAGAATTTGTCGTCGATGTACCGCTTACAAATGTAAACCAAGGTCGACAGGCCGCTACACCCTAACCCTAACCATTATAACACCCTCAAAAGGCCTCAATATCAGTTTAAAATATTACTATGGAAAGCCAATTTGGACAAATGTCTTTATCTTTCACAATCTTATTGGTAGTACAACCATATTAATGTCATAAAAAAGAACTTTTAAAATATCAGAAATGCTAAAAATGGCTGCCATTTTGAAATCCAAGATGGTGGCCATCTGCAGCACCTACATTTTTGCCAACATGGGTTTTCTTACTCCTTGGGACCTAAAGAATTTATCTAGCATGGTGAGATCTTCTTATCATTTACATCCCACGGGACCTTATATCACTACATAGTCCCCCTGAATATATACATCAGAAGGCAAGGCGTAACATGATCATTAAAAACTGTACTGAATGTTAAATTAATTAATATATGATATTCCCATTAACGTCGCGAATCTCAATTATCGATATTCGCAATACGATGGGCCGCCAGTGGTTGCTTTAGAGAGGTAAATATACGGATGGCATCTTGGTAAAAAGTAGATCTAATCATATACTTATCTGATAAGTCCATGATATAATGCTATATCCTCTGACTACCCCAATCATTGACTACCCCAATTCAGTGTCCATCTTTAGGCAGCTTACTGCCGAGGGATCTCAAAGAATAGGCAGAAATGTGTATCGTTCTATTGGGATATAATAGAAACGTGCCTATACTATTTTAACATTATGATGTGTCCATTTATAATTCATAATTAAATCAAAACTCACCCACTGCTGGTCGAAGAAATATGCCTGTATTACCAAGGGGACCTGTCAGACCAGTTTGAAGTTCGAACCACTGCGCTACATCTTCTATAGACACTGTCGATGAGCCTCCTACAGTCACCTCGTAATCAACTCCCATGGTATCCCCAACAGGAAATACACGTGTCACCTGTACATCTCTTAAACCCTCAAAACCGGTGAATATGTCGGTGATCTAGAAAGAGATTAAATCAAACCTAATACATTGTGAATTGACAAAATACTTTACTTTTAGGGCCAGAAATCATGTCATAATACTGATGTGTAATAGTCATAATAGTGACGTCATCTGGTATTATTATTTCAAATTATGCCAATTCCCTTCTTTCTGGATGTATTAGTGCTGACATGTTTCGCTTCAAAACAATAAGGCTGCGCGCATCATTTTTAAAGTCAACCGGCGTCACACATCTGCTCCACTGCTTCATTCTCTACATTGGCTACCAGTTGATAAAGAATCAGGTTCAAAACGGGACCCTTCTTTATGTCTATAAAACCATTACTGGTTCAGCCGCCATATAGGCCTATGCATATATCTGAGTGTATTTCCATCTACATTCCATCCAGACAAATTCTATAAACTGACACAGCCATAAGCGCATTGGAGCTAGCTCATTTGCTGTGGCTGGTGCAACACTATGTAATAACACTCTATCCACCTTAAGATCCAGAAACAGTATCATAATATAGAAATAATAGGCTTTTTTTCTTCTTTTTTCTTTTTCAGTATCATAACCTTGCATAATCTCAAGACTCATTTGTTTAGTAACTGATTTTCTGTAAATACATGCTTTCTCATTCTTTCATTCACTTTTGTATGATGCCTGAGGTACATTGTATTGTTTATATGTTATATGTTTTGTAAAGCGCTGTGATCATTTTTGAAACAGCGCTATATAAGAACAGCTATTATTTAATTTTGGAAGATGAGTTCCGCTACCGCTGTACTATTCATGCTATGTATCCCTTTAAATGGATATTTATTCTCCAAATCAGATTTGAGTCATAATATGCGGTCGAGTAGAAGTTAAAACCAGAACTGCACTCGTCATTAACACATTAAGGGGTGATTAGATGGCGTGTGTATTAAAAAGGATGGGAAGAAAAGGCGGAACACATTGCCCACTGCCTTCGGGGATTGAACCGGTGCCGCTAACGTAAGAGGAGAGCAAATCAGCCAGGACACAACAGGAGATTGCATTGGTAGATCCACGTAGATCATAGACATCGTGACCCCGTATAGGCGCATTGCCAAATCCAGCTACGAGTTATGTTGATTTTGTATAAACTAGGTGAGTTATAAATGATAATTACAATACCAGCAACATACATATTTTCATTATTTTCATAAGTAGATTGATAAGATTGATTAATTGTCAGTTACATATTTTCTTGGTCGAAGGAATGTAATAGTTATTTTTTAAATTAAAATTACAGGAATGATAGAAAAAACCAGCGGGATAACCAAGCCTGGGACACGTATTAATTTGTCATGATAAGCTACTATACAGTCCTTAAAATAAGTAACTGACTAGGTAATACATTTATTCTTAACTCCAAAACTGTAGCTCCTACGTCAAAATATTAAACTGTTAAGTTGTAATGAAATCCCTTCTCTTCAGTTTGGGACATTGTTCATGAGATCGGTTAATAATTGAGAACACTACATTGATAAGGATAGAACAAAGTGCAGTTTACTTTTTCACACTTGGGTTTTGAACACGCATGACCGTGTGACAGGTATGTGTATAGACTGCATTGATCAATTGAAGCATCCCCAATCCTCATCTTACTACCAACCCGTGAGGTTATCGCTACCAGCTAGTCAATAATCTGCCTGTTGCTAGTTTGAGGGCTGCGCGTGTCGACGAACAAAATGTTAAAATTAAAAACTGAATTTGTTTTGGTTTTGGGCACATAACTGAGTTAATATTCATTCAATCTTCATGTGTAATATCTCAAATTGAAGAAAAGGGATATCCTTACAAATATATGGTTTTAATATTTTACGTAAGAGCTATAGTTTTGGAGTTGAGAGCATATTAATTACCTGGTCAGTTACTTATTTTGAGGACTGTAGTCTATTTGGCCACCACGAGACAGTGACGTAACTGAGTATTCTACTAATTGCGGCACATAACGCGCGCGCTTACACGAGGCGCTGGCGTATACACGCTAGCGTTGAAAGATGAATGATACATACGCGTGCGTAAAAGTTGCGCCTGTTAAGTTACGTCACTGTCCAGAGGAAGCCAAATAGAGTATTGACTACATACCGCAGGTTCGATTTCATTTGCAAAATCTTGGAAGCTGATACTGTTGGTGTCCAATAAGTCCAAATCGAAGATTTCACCATCTTGGATTCCTGCATAGAAAACACCACCGAGTCTTCGTGTAGGTTGAATTTGGGCTGTAAAGACGGAGAAAAGATACAGTTGGAAAAAAACAAATTCATAGCTTAGAGAAGCTGCGAAGACGTTCAACGTATATGATGTAATGCATCTGCTAAGCGTAAATATCATTGATTAACAAAGACCAGGACGACTTTGACCCGACCACCAAACGCACCCGATGCCCCGATTGCATATACCGTCATAATGTTAACGCATGCTATGTAGAACACGTACGTTGCTAAACTTCCGTACCGTTGACTATTGATTTTAACGTAATGTGCATCAACGATCTAAAACGTCACTCCGACGTCTGCGTGTAGAGTTTTGAAAGGATTGGACCCGGGCTCCAATCCCGGTAGAAGCAATTCAATATTATTAATATTATTATTTATATCAGGCTTTTACCTATATACAAATAGTAAACTTCACCGTCTGCCCGTCTTAATGAGTGTACAAATCGTTTGAGAATTAATTGATGCTAAAGTAAGCTTTTATACCGGTAACTGTTTAAAATTCCGCTTGGCCAGTTTTATTGAAGATACGCTCGGTAGATGTTGACCGCGTTTCTTGTTGATTTCATTAGAATAGTAATGTCGCAAAGCTCGTTAAATTCCTCATCTTTTAATGAGGCGAATCTCCCGGGCATCTGCTTCGCCATTTTGCAAAGTTGTTGTTTTCGTAGTGGTGCCCCTCGCAAGCCTGCTTCATTGAATCGATAACACATAAGCCTATATCGCGATAAAAAAAACATGCTCGGGAAAAATATATAGTCTCAATGCAAGCCGAATAAACGCTAAAGATGCGTACGGCCTTACTGTTTGCATGGGTATGAGAAAACATTGGTCGACAATATTTTTAGAATATTGGTCGCATCCAAGTACTTTGGTTGAACAATATTCAATACACAGTTTTATGTTACCGTTAAAAAGCTTGATATAAATAATAATAATAATTTTAATATCATCATTTCAACCTCGTAAAATCTTTGATTTCACAGTTTGGATTAGTGACTGGTTCGTCGTGTCCGATCGGCGCACCATTTCCATCAGACACCGAAAGCGTCCGATAACTGCCCAGGTATTCTTAATGGGGCGACTAGCACCTCACCATAGTGTACAATGTACTTTGACATCTTCAAATGCCATCCACGTATAATAATTTTCGCTGTGCTGTTAAAATGACGATCCAGGCTATTCACACTACTAGTACTATTTGATCTGAATAAATTCATGATTTACCAATATTGCCTGTAACAGATAGCAGTGAGTTCCCTAAATATCCATCCGGGCTTATGCTTGAGGCTAAGAGTACATTCAAATCAGTCTCATCAGTCTCGTGTGCAGCAGCCGACGACGCTACAGTGACTTCATAAACAGCCCCTATACCATCACTTGTAGGGAACAGTTTTAGTAACGAGACATGCTGAAATCCTTCAAGACCAGACACTGCTGTCGCGATCTGAGTAAGATAGCAGTGGGTATACAAAAAATCAATTATCATCGAGAAAATTATATCTATTAACATTTAAATTACAAAGGCTTGCAATATTGTGTGTTGAATGGTTAGATTATGAAATGTAGTAGAACATAAAGAAATGTTTAAAGTGATTTTTGACAATTTTGAAGCAAATTAAGTATACATAATATGCCATAACATGATATGTTTTTAAAGAATTATGTTAGATATGTTTGTTTTTGTTGTTTTGATATGTTTCCATGGTAAATGTAAACGTGCACTATCATTATGAAGACACAAACTATATGTAAACCCGTAAATTATGCGGAATGTGATTGTTTGATTTGATTATTTGTTGACTCAAACTTAGTCTTAAATGCAAAACTTATATGAGCTCGGATGATTTAGTTAATTATATTTGAAATTTAAGTAAGTAAATCTTAAGCTTTGTTTAATATATATGAAAATAGAAGAAGAAAAAACCCAGAAAAAACAATAACATCAAAACAATTTTATGACTTTTTTTTTTGGAATACTCATAGTTTGTTTATGTTTTTGGACAAGATTTGAAATATCACTATTTTGAGAGGATTATTTATATAGAAAAGCCACATTCTGAATGATATGGTTATTTTGAGAATACTTGTTTTAAAAAAGAAAATAATAATTATAAAAAAGTGAGACCATACACAAGTACCAAGTACAAATGTTAGGCTTTCAAACATTATATTTTGATATATTTATTTAAAAAGAGTTTAAAACTATCAAATGATTCAGTTTATGAAAAGTGTTGTACAAAATAAGAGATAATTAAATTTATAGATGTTTTGAATGTACTAATCTTTAAAACAATCTATTTGTTATAGCGTATAATTTGGTCATGTGATGCAAACATGGATTAATATCTGTATTTATGAATATATGTATTGTATTGTGATCATGCTATGCAAAAGGTGTGAATGATTGAAAATATATTTTAAAGAAAAAAAACCATTTAAATTATTGAATATAAGAGTTGTATAACATTAACACTAAATTATTGAATATAAGAGTTTTATAGCCGTTAAATTACACTAAACTTGTAACGAGACTGGAAGTAATTAACTAGGGAGACAGTATCTTCTGTTTATATTTTAACTCGTAGAAAATATTGCAACAAATAACACTGAATCTTGATTTTCAATAAGAAAGGTTTACGAGCTACTTTCTCCACGGAGTTAAGATGAACTGATTTTAAATGTCATTCATAAGTAATCAATTAGGGACAAATACGGGATATGTGCTTTAATTAATGTTTCCTTTATTTCACATGCATAATAAAAAAGGAATATAATAGAAAGTGAAACTTGATTATCCACTAAATTATGAATAGGTTGACAAACATAACATTTTTTTCTCGAAATCTGTATATGGTCGATTTGTATTATTGTGGTGACCGCTTCCAAAGGGGTAACATATTTCAAACTGTTGGATTAAGTATTTGGATGTCGTGATTTGTAAAGCTACATAATGGCCCTATTCACTAAAGCCACACTATCATGAATAGCATTTGATTTTGGAGCGCAAATAATAACATCTATAAAAGTGCCACTGTTTCAGCATTGGTCAAAATGGGTTCCTCTAACGCCCAATGGACGAGGTCCAAAATCGAAACCGATACGCCAGAGTTTATGAATCTACTATAATCATGGCTAATCTTTGTTGTTTTGTGGCAAATTTCGATACCAACAAAAATAAATCATCTAAATGTCTATCTAGCATAGCCTTTTTGGTCAACAAATAATTTAAAGTCATCCTATATTGTATAGGACAAAAACAAAGGATATGTCTTTCTTTTGTTTCTCTTTATGTTCATATTACATGTTTAACACATACTTACTTCTGATTCTAGAAGATTTGCCCAGAACATAAAATCGTTACTTGTAGTATCGTATAGACTATCACTGAAAGTGATTGGTTGATTGTTCAAGCTATTGGCGTATATTCGAGCAATTATCGACTTCGTTTCACCTGCAAAGTATAACATTTGTAGAAATAGAAATACATTCCAGGGTTGTTTATTTATTTATTTATTATTTAAAAAATACAAAAATTATCAAGTACATAAGCGTGAGCATCAGTGGTTTTAGATTAAACAGTAGGATACAGTGTTCAACCAAATGGTTCTGGTTCTGGTTCTGGTAAGGTACTGTCCAACGCTCCTGATGGAGCCAAACGGACAGGGTTGTGTGCGCATGTAATGATATGTTGTGCTTAGTCTTGCTTGCTTAGCTCTTGCAGATGGTTTGCAAGGGTGTTCTTGAACTTAGGTAGGGAGTCAATGTTTGTGATGTGTTTCGGGAGTGAGTTCCAGTCACGTAGGGGAAGGTGGGGTAATGGCGGACACATTTTGTCAGAGAGGTATAACACACATATAATACGTCATATAACAATAAAAATCATGTAAACACAAAGCACTGTGATGGTTCTACCTTTTATCAAGTTTTTATCAACTCATCATTTTGAAATTCGAAGCTACGACGCAATAAAAAAAATGGCGTCGTCCGGCATTACCCCACACTCTGGGGGTAATCCCGGACCGTATTTTTCAATGGCAGCCCTCTTTTTATTGGAATACAGTATTTCAATGGGAGTTAAAAAATACCCTTTTTAAAAGTGTAGCAGAAATCAAAGAACAATGTCACATATTTATATGGTCAACAACTATTACCGATTTATGATGTTAAATTGACCACGCCCATATTGGTTACCATGGAAACGGTACATGTCCGGGATTACCCCAATCCATGTACAATGTATGGGCACATCCTCTCTTATTATTATGCTCATCATTGTGACTCCGAATTCATTTCTTTTTTATCAGAAGGTATCATACATTAAATTAAAAAATAATAAGACTTTGTTTTCCTTGATGTAGAAATACCAGTTTCAAAGAGAAAGTAATGCACCAAAATATCAACTTGCCCAAAAAGTGATTTTTGTAATTCTCGCGAGAATTTGCGAGACAACCATCCCATTTAGGTTTTGTGTGATTTCAATGGAGAGGCACCTAACATCATAGGGTGGCAAAATACCACCTTCTTTCACCTGCCTTTAGATACAGCCCTGTCCGCGATTACCCCGCGTCCGCCATTACCCCACCTTCCCCTATTGTGCGGGGGAAATATGCGTATTTGAGGCAGTCTTTGTTGGTTGCGATTTGATTATATGCGTTACAATGAAGCTGTTGTGTACGACGCTGGGCGGGCTGTAGCTGTGAGTCGAGGGGCAAGGATAGGAGACCAAGTCTGGCTTGTTGGAGGACTGTTAGCCTGCGGGCCAGTCTCCTGTTGGCGAGAGAGACCCATCCGAGGTTTTGTATCATTTTGGTTACGCTGCCCTTGGATCTGGTTTTGAAGTCACCAGACACAAATCTGGCCGATCTCCTTTGTATCATTTCCACTTTATTTTGTAAGTCCTTTGTGTGTGGATCCCAGACCGCGGAGGAGTACTCCACTAGAGGCCGGACGAGGGTGTTGTAGGCCGCCTCTTTCGTTTTTGTTGGGCAGGAGTAAAGGTTTCTACGGATGAAGCCCAGGGACCGGATGGGATGCATGGGAGCAATATACCTACGGTGAGGAAATTTTATTTATTTTTTTTATTCAAGGACTTTCGTTCACACTCGTCCGTTGAATAAGTTGTAAAAATACTCCGCAACGCTCGATCGCTGAGCGGTAGCGTTATACCAACTCTCTGCCGCTCAGCGGTGATGAACGCTAAACGATTGCTTTCTTCAACGTTCGACCCTACGCTTTCACGCTATAGGTAATTCGGAGAAATAACAAAACCATAAAATACCTCCAAAATGACGTAGATTTATATTTCTAGCACATCGTCACATGTATCGAGTTTATGAAAAACTTGCCTTGGCCTACTATTAAAACTTGACATAATTATCCAATATTATTCCATCAGCACAGATAACGTTCTGTATTTTGTATGAATGGGAGCGCGAGAAAATGTACTTTACGTCAAATGTCAGAACTGTTCCGCTTGCTGATTGGTCCATGGATAGCGACAACGATACCAAGTCAACCTCAGCGTTGACCTAAGCGTTTGCCGCATCCCCTTAAACTTTTGTTATGAGCACTATCCGAATGCGTGAGAGCATGAAGCGTTATATATGTAAAGAGTTTCTACAACGATTGACAACCCGTTGTCAATTGTCATTGAGCATGGCCGATGGAATAGCGCGATGTGCACACAAGGTCAGGATGCATTCACATTATATTATGCTAGAATACACATACGTACTAAATACGGTGTGTACAATTGCAAAACTACTCTTTTTTCTGAAATTGCACAATATAATTGTTTTGGTATGTCTGCAACCAATAATTAAACCATGCATTATATGGTAGGAAAATAGTATTTAAACTGCACATCCCCAACCTGTGATTATTTGAAATTCGCGCCCGGTTGTCTGTGTCGAAAGTGCTGTTGGGATTTTAGTGACGATGACTTCACAATATTGTGATGTCATCGTCACTAAAACCGCCTCAACAGCAACAGGTCGCTGGACGGTATCACATCGATAATATCAATACATGAAACAGCGATGCGGACATCTCGTAACTGTTTAGTTATAGCTTTGATCAATATGGCGACGTCCATACATGTGACACAGTATTTCTTTCTAAAGCCGATTTTGTCTTTACGCGGTACTTTTAAAAACTTTAACCTATAGAAGTGGTCTGTATAATAATAATGCTACATATCTGAGCGCTAAAGTTCCATGGCACGGATTTCCTTTAAGCGTAGATATTGTACATGCGGTTAGTGTGTTAGTACATGTAGTAGGCCTATTCAGTCAAACAAAGGTTACGTCCTTTTGTAGAGTCATGAGTACATGTAGCACTCATTTGAGCGTTCCTAGCAATGCTCCTGTTCAAATGCATGGGGGTCAACGCAATTTTCCTAGTATAAAATTGAATAATGATAGCATCCAAATGAACGATCTAATGAGCGCTACGGACAAACTGATTGTGATAAATGTTCAAATTTTTTGAGCAGGTCGATATTGTGATTGTCTTCGTGCTGTAAACTTTAAACTAGCAAATGGATGCAAATTTGCGAACAATCTTGAAAAGTGCCCTCGTGATCAATTTTGACAAAAATGTCAATTTTTAAGAAAACGCAATGTCCCATCTTCCTGTAGTCTGAGCTCATTTACATTTATTTAGACACCAAAATCACAGAAACATGCCAGAAAATAAGTAATATGAAGGATTTTGTACTGAAATCCCATTCTCCACAAAGATCAGTCATGGTGACACAAGAGGGCGCTGCATACTTTTTTCTTGGACCACTGACTAAAAATCTTGCTATCTCTTACGAAAACATAAAATGACCTATTTATAGGCCGCTCCTAATAATAATGAATATACTTTGTAAGTTGTACAATTTACATTATTTCTTTATGAACAACTGGTCAAATAAAATTTAACACACTATTATATCTCTGCATCGTAATTTACTGTAATAATCGCCGTAACTTACGTATGCATGTATTGCCTTCCAAGGTGTAGTCTGGATCCGTACAAACACATTTAAAACTTCCAACATTATTGAAGCATAATATGTTACCTCCTCCACACACTGATGGGTGTAACAGGCACTCATCAACATCTGTAATGTAGAACATAATATATTATGAACTCTGTGTACAAATTGATTGTCAAGATTCCCGTATAGGATGTATCGAATCTATAAAAAAAACCTGACTATTCATGTCAACCTTGTGTGCTAAGAGCAAGCGAAAAAACAGTGATAAAACATTCAAATTGAGCAGTGAAAGCACGACAACAGATTAAACGCAAAATGAAAACTAAATATAGGTTGCGATTTTATATAATATAATATTGACTATTCACTAGATCATTGTGGACTTTAGCCGAATACACGATTCTCTAAAAATGGTGGCTAATACCCGGGGGCTAATAATGTAAATCCTAATTCTTATTTTAGGTACCATGTGAAAACAAGATTCATATGATGTATGATTATCCCACGGATATTTGGATGATAGCTCAAAACGAATGGCTCCAGCCCCTCACAAAATCATGCCATAAAGATTGATAAATTGTTGATTTTTGTTACTGTCTTAACATTGCAATCCTGTACTTACATACAGAGTAAGCATATTGACAATCTTATTGTCAATATAAAGATACGACTACCTTTCATCACTCAAATCCGATATTTTTTGTTTAACACTTAAAAAGACAATGTCGCATATTTACGACCCACATCCCTTAATTAAAATATGTCTATATTAGTTAGGTGTTTGTTACGTTAGACATATTGTCAAAGTGCTACCTTCTTCACACAATGATCCAGTGTATCCATCCGCACATTGGCATTCCGTTGGGCTGATACAAAAACCATCATTGGCACATTCCAGGGCACACTCAACTGCGGAGTAAAAATAGTCCTCAAATGTTAAATAAATTCATAAATTACATATAAATCAAATGAAAATCAAATACAAATCAATACGTCAATTATTTGGGCTGATAGGCTTGTCCCCTATTTGAAACCATGTAGTGCAATTGTATTACACGTTTTACTTTAGGAATGAGGTTGTAGGAAAGAGGACAGTACTTTTTCCACGGGAAATAGTAGTGCTATGGTAGACTAAATCCTTCCCGTTTTCACAAGCATGGCCCCTCCGAGGGTACTAGGTTTGGTCCGCCATTTTGAAAGAGTGGTAACCAAGAAGAGGACGTGGAGACCCAGTCTAATCATATTTATTTATCAGTCATATTTATTCAGTATTTATCAGTCATTTATATCTATCAGTCATATAGACTGATAAAGGTATCGAGTCCTAAATATGTACGAGGTGTAATGATGTACTTACTGTCGTCACTTCTTATAGTAACCATTGCTCTACTAGGAACACCAAGACACGGAGCCACGTCACTTTTCAATAGAACCTCAAATTCTTCAGCAACTTCGTAGAATGTGTCATCAATGATGGTTATTGTAACAGTCTTAGATGCTTCATCTGGGGCAAAGACTACCTTCTTATTTCGGGCCTCTAAGATGGGTTCATAATCTTGGTTTGGAACGGACGATTTTGCTGACATGTCCCGAGTGTATATTCCTAAAGTTGAAGTAAATATAATGGAAATTAAGTTTGAATCTATTTAACCTAACTGATACTGGAACTTACTTTTGCAAGCTCTACGTTGGGTTTAATACCACGTGACCAATTCATACAATTGACGCACGTGACAGCCTACCATAAGGGTCAACGTTACCATTCGAAAGCTAGACCTAAATCTCTAATTGGTTACCAGAATTGTGCAAGTTTTCAAACATGCGCATTCACTATGGCCTGGTTAACATGATTCGTGTGCTGGGGTGTGTCTTACTAAGGCTAGGAGAATGCTTGCAGTACATTCGTTATGGAGCTCCTAGTGGTCCATGACAACGACGCAACTGTCAGGTCATATGTATGATAACAAACCTTGCTAGAAGCAACGTACAGAGTGACGTAAGACACTCGTTATTGCTTCGCTTCGGGTTACTGAATGAATGACAATAATAGACGTTATTCATAATTGGCGCATTTACGTCAAAAGAAGGTCGTGCTATCCATCTGAGCATGCTCAGAGCAATTAGTGCTTCGAAAACGAGGCTAACGATGTAGCTGAGACGAGTGTGATGTAGTTTTTCAATGTGTGAACTTTGCACTAATCAAAAAAATGCTTCATACTTCTGAGCTGTTCAATATTTGACCTTATTACATTCGTGAAATAAATTTGAACGTGTAAACTACCCGGGTAAACTATCTATTCCACTAGTTTGAAATAAAATGTTTGCTGGTAACCGACACTATCTAGGAAAATGTAGAAGTTCACAGTTCATTTCATTGCAGTAAAAGTACGAGATTGTATGTTTATCGAGTATGTCTACGTCTTTAGACATGAAATCGCCAATTATGGATAACGTCTATTACTTACAAATATTTCAGTATTCGAATTACCATTTTTTGAAACGTATACAGTACAAAACGTCCTCGGGAGAAAATCATTGTCTAGGTTACTTTTAATATGCATTTCTTAAAATTTGAGATAAATACAACGAAACATTTCTCAAACGAAAGGCAATGTGCTCAGCCATTAGTCACTTACCGATTTCACTTTGCAGACCTAGGTAACCTTCACGAAGCACTACAAGTGTTATTTCCTTAACACCTTCAGAGACAGAATAGGAGTCTTTCGCAAATCGGTATGTCACTGTACAAAATATGTTTAATAAGAAATTATGTGTAATTGTGTTCGTAGGCTACTCTGTGTGTGTTTTCACATTTTCAAAATTTCGAACCGTATTATAATAATTCTATAAGGACCGGAAATGAGCATATTGACTTTCAAAATGCATTTATCTTATTTGGGTAAAGGGGGAAAATGACCTCTCAGGTTGGGTCGGTCGGCAGGTCTTTTTTCTCTTTCTTTCGCATTTTTCTTTTCAAAATGACCGTTTTTAAATTTGTAACAATTGTTGCCGGTTTTTTTGACAATCTAACAAATATGTGGGTCGGTATTATTTATTTGCAAGCTATTTTTTCACCAACATCTAAAAAGAAATGGGTCGGACGTGGCCTTAATTTGTGATGTATAAACAATATGATAATTAAATTCAATTTTAATTGCCGATATTTAAAAATATCGACAGTTAGCGAAAATTAATTACTGAAACTTATTAATGACATTATGACTTTCATTGAACGAGAGCAACATGGGTAACTTACCATCGTTATCTTCAATGAAAACCTCAGCTACGCGGGGAAAACCAATCAGACCGCCATTTACATTTTGAAGGCTCAAATAGAAATTTTCCTGATATTCTACAATATCATCATCTCGAACTACGATATCAAAAGACACCATTGTTTCTTGAGGACTGTCGCTGGCTCCAAATACAACCTTATGTAAGACACCTGCGTAGTCGCGATCACTTCCCTCTATGGCATTGCCATTAGATGAAACTACATCTGAAATGAAATTCATATGTATCAGCTTATTAATACCTACCTCAGTTGTATATTCTAATATGCCCTAATCATATCGGAATGTTGATAAATATTGAGGGATATGATGATTTCAATAATTTAATATGAATTATATTATTTCGAAATCTACGGTGATTGAGGTACATCGTCATTGTACATTCGTTGACGTCGGTCGTGCACATTGGTAACTCATGCTTATAAGCCTGGTCCATATATCTGTTCCGAATTATGATACTGTCATAGACTTTGTGTTATGATCAATGTGATCAGTGTTTCGTAACAAAGTTAGCGTGAGCCAGTTGACTTGGCAACGGTTATACTTAAACGTGCACTAAGCCACCAAATAGTTAGCTGAAAAGAAATTAAGCATTTGTCCTCAGTGCTAATAATTAAAAGAATCGTGTAACCGTAAACACGAAAGAGCGATTTCTATCAATTAAATATGAAAGCACTTGACTCGACCATCGCGCGCATCCAATTTTATCTATGGCATCATAAATATTACCGCCCAAACGCACATTGACACGTAGGGTTGATGCAGATTTTCTCTGCCGGGGACTGTATAAAATGGCTCATACGTATTAGTGACTTGCTTATACGTATGATATTAAATTAAAAAATATTACTTAATGGCGACTATTGTATAAGAATTACGTACAAGTCACTTATACGTATTTGCCATACTTCCTTAACACTTTCCACGTGGCTATTAGTTTAACCATACAAAACAGATTTTACAGAAATCTTTCTCAACTTTCAAGGTCTATATAAAAGATTACTGAATCAATACTAGGCATGTCATGTTTGTACTTATTTCAAGGCATTTCACATGGTGATTCCAAATATGGCAATGAAATTCAATAATTGTGACTTTTTTTTAAAAATTGTGAAATTTTGGAATGTCGTCTGCTGACGCCTGCCGCGTGGAAAGTGTTAATTACGATTTTCAGTTAATGAATGTCCAAAAGTCTTACCAACGCTAACAATACTTCGATGATAACCACGACGTATGACACTGATACTGACAGTCCCGGTGCCTTCACTAACTGAATAGGAAGTATCACCAAACACTATCTCACCTGTATAACAAAGAGTAGAGTTATGAACGCGTGGTCCCATTCTTTTAAATTCACTTCCTAAATTAATAAAAGAATCAACATCCGTGAACCAATTCCGAAACCAACTTAAGAAAAACATCATCCAAAAATACGAATCATTCGTTTATTGAGCTCGTTCTTGTCTTGTCTTGTCTTGTTCAAGTCGTTGTCAGATTTTGTTTTATTCATGTATTAAATATGTATCATATACTGTATTGTATTGTATTGTATTGTATTTAAAGGGGTAGGCCATTTACAGGCCTTTTTTGGCTTTCCAGCCTACTCCTCCATACGCTTTTGTTTGTTTTTAAGTTATACATTTTTGATGCAGTGTTTTTTAAGGAAATAAAGTTTGATTTGATTTGATATGTTGGGTACACGTGATAGTATCAATGATAGATTAATATGTTCAAAACCAACGCAAAATGGGTTTCTTAAATCGATGTGTCCAAATCCATTATTAAACCGAACAATTCAGTAAGGGAACCTCGTTAACACAGTGCCTGACACCTCCCTTTTAAATTGTCCTAAGAGGAATTCGTGTCAACTGAGCACTATCTGTTGTTGAAGTTAGGTGCTCTCGGTGGGTTTAACAATAACACTCCTCATCACTACAAATCACTACACTACGTTAAATTTCCGGCGCTGCGCTGGAGATTTATTCCCAAGACACGGCCCTTGAATTAGGGTTAAAGACCATTCATAGAATGCACAAATAAGTTTACATCATTTCAGTTATAAATATCCACTTACTGTCGCAATCTACTATGACTACTGTTGTACATCGTATTAATCCATGCAATCCCAGAACTCCTTGAACAGGCGTATCAAGGCATACCTCAAAACGTTCTTCGCCTTCAACTCTCAGGTCTGGTATCGTAGTAAACACCTTAACTGACTGGATGCTTTCAGTAAGTCCGAACAGAACCAGACGATTTCTGATGGGCGTATAGTCAGCATATTGTAATGCTGTCACATCGTAAGTATTTAAACCTGTAACGTAAGTAACACTGTTTAGTGTTATAGGACGAAATATGTATTTCCCAAGGAATTTGGGTTAAATGGACTGTCCAGCTACAACGTAAACCAAGTATGACCGGTCGATTACATTTCAAATCTGGATGTGAAGAAATCGATTTCGGTTATTTGAATCATCCATACGCTGTTTTAACCGATGAAACAGTTCTAGCAGTTTGACATACAGTTTGGTTTGAGTTAAGTGAGTACACAATTCGTAATGATATTTAGGATGGCCCTTTCTTAAAATCATTTGCACTTTAAGGGGCATTGAGAGATGTATCGACATACTAAGTTAGCAAATAACGTAAAGGTAATCATCAACATAGCCCAAATCCAAAATGTCATACAATTCTGACATCGCCTTCGTGACAAAATAAGCAAATAACGGCACTTCCGGGTTGAGATTTGCCGCGAAAGTCTGTGAGTAAAACGATAGCATAACTTCCGAATTCAGCACCTGAGTTTCGATATGATCATATCGAAACTAAGAAAATAATGACATTTTATATATATGTTGAACGGCGAATGTTGGTAGACTGTTTCAGATGGTAGTTAGTATATGCCTAAGTATTACTTTGATGCAAAAAAACTGATTTCCAGGATAATTGAGGGCGCACTCCCATACGTATCTCTCAATGCCCCTTTAAATATGCCTAATCCAGGTCAGTTTGAATTAGTCCATTTTGTTCACATTGAACTACATTAGAACATGGTCCCACTCCCAGAATATGAATACTAACATAAATGGCGTCGTCCAATATAACTCAACACATGTTCGTAACCTCTATCACATGCAAAAGGTCAATTAAACGTAAGAGTGCATTCAAAATCATTTGCGCTCTGAATTTGCTAAGTCCAGGGGTGACCAGTCCAGGTCACGTATTACTCCATTTATGTCCACTGTGAACTAAAACATGACCCAGTATAAAATAATATTCTATAATAATATTCAAATAATATTAATGCAATATGGCCTAAAACTGACTAGACCTGACTCGATAAATTATAACTCAATATCTTCTTTCCATTCTCGTCAAGGTCATGACCATGCCAAGGTGAGGTCATGACCTTGTCAAGGTGAGGTCATGACCTTGTCAAAGTGAGGTCATGACCCTGTCAAGGGGAGGTCATGACCTTGTCAAGGTGAGGTCATGACCACGCCAATGACCTCATAGATCAATTAAACTAAGAGTGCATTCAAAATCAAGATATTTACCCACTGATCCTTCTACGCTGAGGCAACCAACACGGACGATGTTAAGTGTTACGAATTCTTCATCTTCTTTTACGTAGTACACCGGTTTATCAAAACCATACAAAGCTACAATAAGAGTATAATCATTATCGGGAATTACTAAATGTATGTCAATATAATAGTATTTGAACTTTTCACGTAGGCTAAGTTAGCTGATTGAGGTGACGTCCGGGGTGTAAGATGACTTTACTAACATAACATAATTTCGTGAAAAGAAAAGACTAAACTGCTCTGTATGAGTCCTCACCTACGGAACCACATGGGATAAATGGATTACGAATGGCGCATGTGCTGTAATTGGTGTCGAAACATTTGGAAGGCAACATGTATTGGGCCGATGATATAATCATCCCGCTAGATCTTTATCAACCCATTTTATTAGCAAAAAGACCCTGCATTTGTCTTTTTCCGTCAATGTGTAACTACCTAGAAAGCATACAAACAAGTACCAACTCCAGATAGAAGGTTATGAAAAAGGCGCTTTCCTGTATCAAATAACCGAATGTGCCTTTTATGTTATGAATACTTAAGGGGGTGCCAACCCAAAAAATTGAAATGTTAATGTGATGTATATAAAAGTATACATTTTTTTAAAGGAATTGAGTCATCCATCACATCCAATTTTGGTATCATATTGCACTAAAAATGCTGATTTAATTTTTCATTTTGACCAAAATAAATCACTTTTCGGACAACGTGATAAAATACTAAAAACTGCCGAAATTGCACCAAAATCATCTAACGACACTTTGCTTTTAATTGATTTTTTTACATCAAAAATGCAATAGTGATACCAAAAATGGATTCTCTGACTCATTTCCTTTCCATTGTCTACTTTTATATACATCACGTTAATAGTTCAAAAGTGACAGCACTTGATAAATTTCATAATTTCACAGTTATAACTTACAGTCATCATCATCGATATAAATGATGGCGCACTCTACCCCGTTGATATCCCCATCTGTAGGATTAGACAAGCACACTTCAAAAGACTCCTGCTTGGACACATCAACATTATCAGCAAGATAAACTACGTAGTCCACTTTACGTTGGTTAATCCCGAAGTTCAAAACCTCATCATGAAATTCTACAAAATCATCACCACCATCTGCATTGAGATGTCTGTTGTAACCTTGATCAAACGTTCCGATTTCTGTGAAAAGAACATAGGTTTTGCCAACGATTAAAATGTTTCATATCATAATAAGAGATCAGGAGATACATGAGGCGCTGCTCTATGGGCCAGGCCAGACGGACCACATTTTCGTTTTAAATTGAGATTTGTCAAGGTGTGGTTACTTCAAACATCATGGGCCGTATTTTCGTACTACCTAAAATCGTCGCTAACTAAACTCATGTTTAATTGCTACAAATTTACAAATCGACTGAACATAAGGTTGTTCTATTTATTTTATCTTATTCTTACGTCACTTTCCTTGGCATTTGTAACTCTTGACCATTTGTGTTTCATGTATTATACAATGTTTTCTGAGTTGTGAACCAAATGATTGTAGAGAGTTACCAGTTTGATTTCTAATCAATCAGTTCATTAAAGGGGCATTGAGAGATACGTATGGGAGTGCGCCCTCAATTATCCTGGAAATCAGTTCTTTGCATCAAAGTAATACTTAGGCATATACTAACTACCATCTGAAACAGTTTACCAACATTCGCCGTTTATCATATAAGATTTCATGATTTTCTTAGTTTCAATAATTATGATCATATCGAAACTAGGTGCTGAATTCGGAAGCTATGCTATCGTTTTACGTGCGAACTTTCGCGGCAAATCTCAACCCGGAAGTGCCGTTATTTGCTTATTTGGCAGGAAGGCGATGTCGGAATTGTATGACATTTTGGATTGATGTTGATGATTATCTTTACGTTATTTGCTCATTTAGTATATCGATACATCTCGCAATGCCCCTTTAACATGTTATCCTTGTTTAATGTCTGTTTGGCTTTTGTTCACATTTGCTCTTAATGTATATACACAATAAAAGCTTACCTACAGTACCAGGCGTCTCCGTTACAAGTTGTCCCGAGCGTAGAACACTAATAGTTACATACGCGGCTGATTCCGATACATGGTACACCGCCTTTTGGAACTGATACACTGAAATGCATTAGTGATTATACTACATGGTCACAATCATAGAAGTTCTTAATATTAAGTCTAAATGCTGATAACATATTATTTCATTCGCATGTCGTAGCCATTTGGAGTCGTGTGGGCTATGAAACACAAACCAGGCCCCCGACAGCTTTGTTTTGCTGAACCCGTTTGAAAACAAAACCCATTCGTTTTGTGTGTGGTGCGAAGTGACGCTCGGAGCCATCAATAATGCGTACTCGTTTTTGAAATTACCATGCTCAAGTGGACGCCCTCACACAAAAATTGAGATGAGCATAGGCGACGGACGTATTCATTTCGACTCTTTTTCGAGCTGTCAATCATTTCAAATTTGGTCCTTTTTCATTATCCCGAAGAGTGCTTTGCGTCAATGGAGCAAATATGCCGCATATGTGAACTACTGCGCAATCGCGTAAATTAGTTGCAGACGATAATTCAAAATGGCGACTTTCTTGTACTACGAGAGCCACCGTTCGGACTAGAATTGTAGCTTTACGAGTATATGACCCTCAGCCAAAACATTTTCCTCAGAGATATACCTACATTTCTATATATGTGACTTTTTCTATCTTTCAAGATCGCATAGAAAATAGCATTTTAATACGTCCGGAAAATTGACACATAATACGATCGGGTTTTTAAGTTCGCACTAATCTCTTACACAGCTGCTAGGCTATACACTATCAAGTGTTTACAAATGTGCATCGTGAACTACAGTATTTAGGTGTCAGAGATTGCTAACAGTGACGCATGCTGGGATTTAATTTTCAGAGCCGATTAGCTTGAATAATGGCAAATCGCATAGGGGAATCAGCTTTTTCCGGCCCGTTCCCATCCCGAGTATATACTAGGTCCCTGCACAAACTGCTCACCGCTAAAGACCGGTCGCGCACGAGTTAGTCTTTCATCAAGGCTTTGTGGTGACCACTTTTAAAACAGTGTGAGCGCCCTCTGTGGAAATAGTATTCGGCGGTCGACAGGTAGGCATAGGCCTACGCCTCGCTTTGCTCGACGCTCGACAGGTAATTTTGCGAGGTGTCTTTGACAAAGACTTGTTGGATTTAATTAAGCTGCAGCGATTTGGGCCTAGAGACCTTCTGTGACCTGTCCTGAAATTTGGCAAGTCACGTACGGTCGCCGCTTTTTCCTTTGAACAACACACGACGTAAAATACGTCATCGGGAACGACTTGGATCGTTCCGCGAAATGTATTCAGCATAAGGGTTATTTATAATTTTTTGCAAGCATAATCAACTGCAGGGAACATACGCACCACAAGGGAATATGGCCTAAACGTATTCGCTCCATAATAGTATGTCATTAATTTCCCCGTAGACTTACAGCTACTATCGTCATCGTATATGGTGACAATAGCCTTATGTAATTCCCCGAGTGCTTCGGCTGTATCAGGATCATGTAGAAAAACTTGGAATTGTTCGTCCGCTTCGTGGAATTCATCAAGTTCTATGTTTATATCCAATGTGTTACTTTTGTCCCCTGGACTGAAATCAACTTGTGAATTTAATTCTCCCGTAAAGTCAGTATCAGAGGTTGCTGTAAGGTATCCACTGTTTGAAGTTATATCTCGTGTTGATACCACTGCAATAGAATCATCAATAGTTACATCTTATTTAGGGGTGTCTGATTCCTTTCGTTCTTTCTTAGATGCCAGTGTAAAGACATCTCCATGGACATATCTTTTTAAGGGGGGTCGATGGCGCTAAAAAGACAGTGACTTAGGGCGTCTACATGTAGCAGTCAGGGCAAATGGTCAAAAACGGCAACTTGTTCCGAATCTGGAAACATATTGATTTTTTGGCCATTGTTTATTTTTCTGAATTGAAAAACTACTTTTGCGTGTTCTGTAAGGTGGTTACTCAATTTAATCAAGTAAAGATAATTACCACTTATCATAAAATAAAAATTGCAAAATGTGTGTTATTTATTTTCGCGACTTTGAGCCTGCAATATATTCGCGAAATTAAATAGATCGCAAAATTAAGTAGGTTTTTTTTGTCTCTGAGGTCTTTATTTTAAGATAGGGAATCGCGTTTCTTGATGAATCATGCTCAGAAAATAATGTTCACAGTTTTGACCAAGATTCATACATGATGACCTTGAGGTTTGGGCATAATTCTGTTATACCCTACACACCTACATCGGTAGTATGCGTCGTTCTTAAAAATCATGCACTATGAATACCTCTGTGAAGGGTATAACAGAATTACTCCCGATGTTGTGCTTGTGGGACCCCTCATTTAAGTAGAGAACGACGCCACGGGTGAAGATGTTCCACGCAATTCTGTTATACCCTGCATTATATGTTAGAAAAATAATTATCGAGCCTAAATTACGTAATTATATAGAACAAAACATCATAACTCTAAACATATGTAATTTGCGGCAATCGAAAATCCCGATGTCGATAAAGCCATATTCACTTGCGCAAATTTGAACACCAATAATCATGACGTCACAGATGATTTGATTATATATTGAGTAATGGCGGTTTTGATTCGTTTTTGTGATAAGTATGATGTTTTGTTCTATATAACTACGTGATTTGAGCTCGGTAATTATTTTTTCTAACATGTAATGCACAATGTTGTGCTTTCGAGACACATCCTTTAAAATGATTATTACCGCCCGCGGTTATGTTAAACAATGTTACGCGGTACAGCTTCAAGAAATAGACATCTATTTGTTAAAATTTAGAATCTTTTATTCCATACATTATCGACCCCAGAGTATTCTGTATCGATATCCTCGTATTTCGTTGGCACTACGATTTATAAATCATATTATTAGTATTTATATGGGGCTAGGGGCTCCCAAAAAGTACAATAAAAGCGTACTGAATACCGTACACTTAGAGTACCAAAGGGTATCGTGCAACGTAATAGTATTTCGTCGTTTCAATCTCTCTGCGATTAAGGGTAAGTTCAGGATTATTAGTTTATTTCCATGTGATAAATGATAATAATAATAGATACGAGAATACATTGCCCTCAACAGAGACATATTGCACCCGTGTTTTAGAAAAATTATTTGTAGCTCATGTTCTTGTACCATACTCAACGCCAATAAAATTTAATTTTTCTAAAAGATATTGACGACAGAATTGTCAAAAAGGGTAATATTTGTATGAACTACATGCATATGCTCGCAGCTCATCCTCATCCACATAGGCATTTTCCTGCCATGTCTGCCTGTCTGTTCGATGCACTTACAAACGAAGCCCGCAGTCCTGACATCTCCTTTCCTATTAATAGTGATCGTCACCATACCAGTTGATTCAACTACGGTGTAATCAGCGCAGTCTAATACATACCATGTGGCTGTTTGAGAAACAAGATGAAATCAATCATTGTATATTGTTTTTCGTTGGCGACGTGCTTAAATAAAAATGGGCACGCAACAAACACCACACCCAAAAAACAATTAAACAAACACACAAACAAACACACAATTGAATAAACACCCTCAACAAACACCAAAACAAACAAACAAATACATAAAACAATACGCAAACATCATTATCATGATTATGATTGAAATGCTTGTTGATATGATAATGGGAATGTTTTCATAACGCAGACATTTGTTATTTAACCATGGCAATACAATGACAGCTATTCGTCTTTTTTGTTATCCTGCGTTGAAGTGTTACCGTCAAATTATACCTATTGTTCTTTTTATCCTGTGATTGTAGAAACAATCATATTCGAGTCAAAAGCGTAAAATGAATTGTTTATTGCCATCACATGTTTGTTCTGATTATAGTTGTATGTACAATCCATATAAAGACCTAACTGACAAGAATCCACGTCCATTTTTAAAATGGAGTGTTGTGGATTTGAAGATGTTCGGAAATGTAGTTATGATATTTATTCACAAAGGACCTCTGTGGATTTGAATGGGAATCAGCCCATAATGAAGGTTTGTAACGTTTCTAAAATAAATTCGCAAGATTCTGCCTGGAGCGTATCAATAAAGATTGGTATTCACTGTATTTGTACTCAGCGGTATTCAGAGTTTATGAAACAATCTTAACGGTGTATGTTCCGATCACTTCAGGTTCTTTTTTTGCACATCAACATATTGCGATATCAGAAGAAACCCGATATTTTTCTCATTATTTCTGTAAATTGTTTGGCGCGAGATATGTTCCATAATAGACGCTATAGGCCAAAATGCGGTGAATTACTGTCAAAGGTGGTTAACCACCCAGCCAGTTTATGTACTACTCAATGGGTAAATGTCATGCCACCTTGTGCTTCTAAAATTATGCAACTCAAACTTTGGATGACTAGATTAAGGATGAGCCTTCCACTAGCATAGAAAGCATCAAGTTGAAAATCGGGCCATTAGGGGGGATAATGCATTAATTTTCCCGGCCAATTTATAATAACAAATATGTATGCCGCTGAAATTTTCAGTAGCAATTCTGTGAAGAAAATAAATTCATTTTCTAGTAGAACCAACATGCCATTTTGCACATATATTTAGAATTTAGATAATAATGTTTTAAGTCTCATGTTGGTTCACGGGGCCGGAAGAGGGTTGCTATAGAGAATAAATAATTACAATTGTTTTTAGGGAAATAGCAAAAATAAATGCGATATTTGTTGATTTTTAAATTTTGTCTTTTCGTATATATTATCAAAGTTTATAAACAAATTAACCTCTCATTACTTTCTTGTTAATTTATAACTAAATTTGAAATCACGAGCCATTGCGCTGATTCCCATTCAATCCGTACATGTCCTTTATAATATGTTTGAAGATGCATTATCTTATTTAGCATCATCCATGCTCCTAGCGCAAGAGTTATCAATTCCATATCAACAGTGCTGCTAAATATATTTTAATATTACACAAATGTTTTCCGTTTTCATTTTCATGTTACAATACATTATTTATAAAATTTAAAATGCGTGTAACTCAATTATGGGCTTGATTTCTTATTGCGCTCAGGTCTTAATCATCAACAACATAATCGATAAGATGAAATAGAGGCTAGCAATATTGTGTCTTCCACTTACGATCTTTGATAAAAACCTCCGATGATATAGGTGATTCGACTCTTGCCGCCATCATCAAGATGGCATCTGTGATACTTATAGTCATTGTAAACATCTCATTGTATTCAAATTCGTTGTCAGGTTCAATAACTATATTCTTGGTAGCTGTAGTGTCACCCGGGTCGAATGTGATGACAAGGTCACCAACGGGAGTAAAGTCAACTGTGTCGGTTGCTGTGGCTGTTTGTACTGCTCTACCATCAGTGTACGATATCGCTTTTTTAAAGAGAAATTACATATTTTGTGGTAAAAATGATTGAACATCGATAGTACCTCCCTATCAATTAAAATGGTTGTAAGCATTTACTAACACATGGAGGGGGTGTGGACCCTCAGGTACAGCCTCCGTAAAACTGCTGTAACTGCTGTTTTGCAAAGATAACTCAAAATATTATTTTGTCAAATTTTGTCATACTAGTTTTATTATAATCCTCATGCAATTCCCTAGGAAACATTTTGTTGTTGTTGAAAATCTTTTTCTTTTTTTTGAATGATCGACCAAAAAGTGTCAAAAATTTGAAAAATAAAAGCTTCCTAGGGAATTGTATGAGGATTATGATAAAACTAGTATGACAAAATTGTACAAAATATATTGGGTCAAAAAACGTGTTTTGTATTATTTTTTCAAAATGGTCAATTTCATGATTGGATTCATTGAACCCTTTTCTTCAAGAAAATGTATACTTTTATATATATATTAAATGAATAATGAAGGAGTTACAACAGTTTTACGTAGGCTATGCTGATAATGTAAGGGAGTGTTCATAAATATTTTGGTGGGGGTTGGATAATTATAATGTGGGGGGGGCAACAAGTTTTGATACTCTGCAAAGGGGGTCAAAACAAGTTTTTGAAAACCCCAACAGAGGGGGGGGGGGGGGGGTCAAAACAAGTTTAAACACTTATTAGTTTCCAACATTTTTGGAGGACTTCGCCCCCAAACCCCTGTTTTACCTGTATGCACATTATCTACGGAACGTTCATTAATCAACGTAAAGAGAGGGGAGTCAAACAAGTATTGATATACCAAAAATGAAATTATCCAGCCGCCCCCACCAAAGTATTTATGAACGGTCCCTAGAATTCCTTTATGAATTGATTATAATCAAAGACTCGAACCCAAAACATTCTTCTTGCACTGTCCACTGTTCAGTCTTTGTATATACTAGCTTTTTACTTGCCTCAGGAACACCGTGAATTACAAGTTGCTATGGGACAGGTACAGAAAAGAAGAGGAAAGGGAGAGAGGAAAACAACTTGATTCGGAGGTGTTTGAAATGATTTACCTATGCTATCCGTCCGATCAAAGTAACCCCATCTATGGAATGTTGCAGTAAATGTGCTATCTTCATACACGATATACTGTGCCTCTTCTATCCAAAAGAGAGCTGTACACAATAGAGAATTAGAATTATTTGGTAGCCCATGACACTAAAAGTATATACACAAACTGCAATGCAAGACTAACAAGTAATGTCTTTAAAAAGACAACGCCTCAGCTTAGACAAACAAAGATTTCTGTTTCAATGAGGGTGTATGGTTTTCACAAATTATTCAAAGGAAATGTTAAAGGTGTTAAAGTGTAAAAATAAAGTTGTCTTGGCATGTGTGAAGCTTGCTTTTTATCCCCTCCCCCCCCCCCCCCTGCCTAAATAAATGTGCGTGTAAATAAAGTAATGTAACGTAACGTAACCTAACGTAACGTAAATTAATCTAAAGTAACGTAACGTAACTTAAAGTAACGTAACGTAACGTAACCTAAGGTAAAGTAACGTAACGTAAAGTAACGTAACATAAAGTTCCCCTACCCCCATGAATTGCATAAAAAAATCAGATTTTATGCAAATTCAATTTTGAAATATTGTCTAAAATATTTAAAGTAAAGACCGTATTTGTAAACATTTTCATTTGACAGGTTTTTTCTCTATAAAATACGTTTCTTTCTCTTTTCTACTTGAAAAGGTCTTTATTCTACCACCCTGTATAACAAGACATTTTATCACCCTGTATAACTATGGGCGGCCAAAGGGGTCAAAATGGTCTAAAATGGAGAACGGTCTCAGTAATTTAGAGAAAGGTGACTAGAAAATGGAGAAAGGTCTCAGTAATTTAGAGAAAGGTGACTAGAAAATTGAGAAAGGTCTCAGTAATTCAGAGAAAGGTGTCCAGAATGTAGAAAATGGAGAAAGGTCTCTGTAATTTAGAGAAAGGTGTCCCGACCGACTACCGGGGAGAGAAAGAGAGAGTGAGAGAGAAATAGAAGATATACACCTTTCTGTACATTACACTTACAGACCGTTCTCTGCTTTACAGACCGTTCTCTGCTTTACACCCAGACCGTTCTCAACATTTGACCTTTCCAAGACTATTACACAGACCTTTCCAAGACTATTACACAGACCTTTCTACATTCTAGATACCTTTCTCTAAATTACTGAGACCTTTCTCGATTCTAGACAACTTCCTCAAAATTACTGAGACATTTCTCCATTCTAGACACCGTTCTCTAAATTACAGAGACCTTTCTCGATTCTAGACACCTTTCTCTGAATTACTGAGACCTTTCTCCATTTTCTAGTCACCTTTCTCTAAATTAATGAGACCTTTCTCCATTCTCTAGTCACCTTTCTCTAAATTACTGAGACCTTTCTCCATTTTAGACCATTTTGACCCCAATTCGTATATTAGTAATCCCTAAATTAGGATTCCACTGGATTCCACTGGGAAAAAATTAGAAAGAAGCCAATTTCAACTGATAGTGGTAGGTATGGGTGTCGATATTCACCAAAAAAAGTGGGGACAGATAGGGGGGGGGGGGGGGGGGTCAATGAAACTGGGGGATCATTGACCCAAATTTTGTTCAAAATATGTCGTGTTTGGTATCAAATGAAAGGAAATTTAATTTAAAAGACTGATAGTCATGTTCATTTTGTCATTTTATAATCCTGTGAAAAGTTACTCTAGATGGAAGACAAGGGATCAGCGCGCTCATACTGTTTCTAATGTTAAAAAACCTGGAAACTATCATAATACGTTACTATGTATTTATCAAAGTGTATCCCATTGTTTTGAGGCTGATATCCAGATTGGTATAGGCACGTTAAGTACAAATATAACAATTTGTTGATCAGAAATACTACTTACAAGTCAAAACTGACAGTAGTGGTCGGGGAGAGGGCGAAGTGTTTGCCCCATTTTCATTTGAACATGGCCTGGAGGCGTGAATTTTAAAGATGATATGGACCTATTGACATCACAAGAAAGATTGATATCTTGGCTACATACGACCACACTTCAGTACTCAAGGCCTTACTAAAAGGATTAATTAAGGATAAGACAGGTGTCTCTAAGTGGTGAACTTGCCTCACCCCGAATATCTTTGAGTCAATCTCAAAGATGGAAGAAAATCCACTTTGTAAAAGTGGTTTTCAGATGATCATTCGACAAACATTATACTGAGGTCTGCCATTTTACTATTGGAAGCTTGCAACAAACAGCAAAATATATTTGCGAGTTCTTTAAATTCAACCAGTGGCCGCAGTTATGAGAATCATGTTGTGGGCAAACCTGCCCCTAGCGCGTACACTCCTCGCTCTCCCTTAAGCTCATAAATGGCTCTACAAGTTTAGGCGAAACAAATCGCTTGATTATTCCATTTCCTAACTCCCACCCTCTTTCAATGGGCTTATGTATGGAGGTGTTAATATGCTTCCATACCACGACTTGAAGATGTACACGAAGGGAATGTTGTTCTTTTGCATTTGGTGTGGATGGTAGGTGATCAGGATCAATTTTACCATTTGCTGCTTGCTTTTGGAACAACTTCTGATAGTAAGCCCCTTCATCTCTACAGCTATATGATCTACATTGCTTTTAATCCAGCTGTTTAAATTGTATGGATACTTTTGACGTATCACTTGTGAATGCAGTGATGACACTTGCAGGAAATTTGAACTTGTAGAGAGCGCATTTGGTATGTCCATGAATGCATAAAACAGTGTCATTTCCAGACCAGCCATACTTGAAATGGAACTCTTCCTGGTCACCGATATCTATGGTTATAGATGTCATAAAGACCATCAACGTCTGATTGTGAGTACAAGTTATAACAATTTGGCAAACAAATATTGGTTACTTTTAAAATATCGTTCCCCAGCACCCTCATCAGCAGGTATAAGCTATTCTACATTTTGATTGAGTCAGCACATTACTGGTCGCATACAAATACCGGCAACCATAATTCATAACTGCGTTGTCTGGCAAGTCAATCCAGTGCGCGCGAGCTTATTTTGCAAGAAGAGTATACAGCGTTATGCCTGCGTTCGTCGAAAACGTTTTGTTTTTGACGCGCATAGCAACAAAGCCTTAACAACAGCCTGCGTCACAGAACGAAACCTTCGCCCTCAATGCTCTGCCATTTTGTTGCTTAGGGCGTGCGCGATAGTGCGGTGTTGATAGATAAAGTAGTAGTTACATACCGCAAACATGCAGTTCAGGCGGAAATCCATGTGCATAGCGATTGCAAGGGCAGATGGGCAGGAATCCGCGCTCGAAGGCATTGGACAGACCGACTCGCCAAAATAGTATTATGATGTTTATATCAATGTTATACTATGATCATATTTATCAATGGTTATAGTGTGGATTTTCTGAGGGGTTACTTGTATGCGTACCTGTTCCGTCTATCACACATACTTGAGCTTCAATAATATCTCCCAATGCATCCGCTGTTAAAGTTACTGTAGTACCCAACCCCAAAGTTATTTGAGTACATTCAACATCTTCAATCATATTGTCACGTTTAGCATCAATGGAAACTTCTGCTATGGTGGCTCCATTTGCAAACGTTACCGCTTGAGACGTCGTACCAGTGGCGCCGTTGAATTCAATATCTGAAGTACCAGCAAGAGTTATTTCTATAGGCAAAATCAATAAGAAAAACACACAATGTTTTAAATTGCACATTTACAACATTTATGGGCAGTTTTTAAAGAATTGGCTACTTTTCAGAGGAAATAGGGCGTAAATGGGACATGAATTGTGCCAGAAATGGACTTAGATTACATGTATAAATAAGGAGTATTACCTGCACTTCCACCGCCTGCTGTTGCTATACCACTATCCACCACAACTTTTAAAATCAACGTTTCTCCTTCCTTAACAAAATACCGGTCATCGGGAAACTCCAACACACCTGATAATAAACATGAACAATGCATGGTAACAGTTTATTATTAGTATGCCGTTCAAATACAGATACATGGCAAGTCATAACTTCTCACGACAGTAAAGATCCGAACGATAATTTTTTTGTTCGTATATTGTATTAATAACTCACCAGAGCCAGGGCTATAAAACATGCACAAATCACTGAAGGCTAGAATCAAATCGGCGACATAACTTAAGGGTTTATAGTCGTCGGAAGGTGATGGGGCGCAGTTCGCAGATGCCCAACCTTTGACAATGCTTTTCTAAATGTTTTAAAATAATTATTGGATCATCCTTTAATATTCGGATAATGGTGTATATATGATTATTCGATTAACGGTTATAATGACAACTTTATTATAATTTACGCTTCATGGTTTTGTTCGCCTTCTGCTTGCACATTCCGTCAAGTTTTCGAATTCGAATTACGACTTTGACTATTATGTTGATGTACGCAATCTATATCCATATTCGATACATGTTGTTACTGTATCGTGTCTAACAGAGGAAAAGAGGATAACTTACAAGAGATTTTTAAAAAAAAGTAAAATTAAATTAAATTAAATGAAGTGATATAAAACATGAAATAAAGTATGAAATAAAATAAAATAAACTTATATAGAACAACTACCGATTGTGTTCCAACATTTATATCAATGTTATATAATCATATAATTATTAGATTATCCGAGATATAGTTATATCCTCTCGATAGAGCGTGGACTTTTTGTGGTGTTTACTTCAATATGGTTACTATAATATAATACACATTTGTACCTGTATCGTCTATCACACAGACTTGAGCTTCAAAAATATCTCCCAATGCATCCGCTGTTAAAGTTACTGTACTACCCAACCCCAATGTTATTTTAGTACATTCAACATCTTCAATCATATTGTCAGGTTTAGCATCAATGGAAACGTCTGCTGTGATGGCTGCAAGTGCAAACGTTACCGTTTTAGACGTGCCAGTGGCGCCGGTGAAACCAATATCTGAAGTACCAGCAAGAGTTATTTCTATCGGCAAAATCAATAAGAAAAACACACAATGTTTTAAATTGCACATTTACAACATTTACGGGCAGTCTTTGAACGAATTGGCTACTTTTCTGAGGAAATAGGGCGTAAATGGGACATGAATTGTGCCAGAAAGGGACTTAGACTACATGTATAAATAAGGAATATTACCTGCACTTCCACCGCCCACTGTTGCTATACCACTATCCACCACAACTTTTATAACCAACGTTTCTCCTTCCTTAACAAAATACCGGTCATCGGGAAACTCCAACACACCTGATAATAAACATGAACAATGCATGTAACAGTTTATTATTAGTATGCCGTTCAAATACAGATACATGGCCAGTCATAACTTCTCACGGCTGTAAAGGTCCGAACGAGAATTTTTTTCTTCTTTCGTATATTGTATTAATAACTCACGAGAGCCAGGGCTATAAAACATGCACAAATCACTGAAGGCTAGAATCAAATCGGCGAGATAACTTTGGGGGTTATAGTCGTCGGAAGGTGATGGGGCGCAGTTCGCAGATGCCCAACCTTTGACAATGCTTTTCTAAATGTTTTAAAATAATAATTTGATCATCCTTTAATATTCGGATAATGGTGTATATATGATTATTGATATATACACCATTATTCGAATATTAAAGGATAATGGTGTATATGATTGTTCCATTAACGGTCACAATGACAACATTATTAACATTTACGCTTCATTGTTTTGTTCGCCTTCTGCTTGCACATTCCGTCAAGTTTTCGTTTTCGGATTACGACTTTGACTATTATGTTGATGTACGCAATCTATATCCATATTCGATACATGCTATTACTGTATCCTGTTTTACAAAGGAAAAGAGGATAACTTACAAGAGATTTAAAAAAAAAAAGGAAAATAAAATAAAATGAAATGATATGATATAAAACATGAAATAAAGTATGATATAAAATAAAATAAACTTATACAGAACCACTACAGATTGTGTTCGAACATTTATATCAATGTTATATAATCATATAATTATTAGATTATCCGAGTTAGAGTTATATCCTCTCGATAGAGCATAGACTTTTTTGCGGTGTTTAATTCAATATGGTTACTATAATATAATACACATTTTTACCTGTATCGTCTATCACACAGACTTGAGCTTCAAAAATATATCCCAATGCATCCGCTGTTAAAGTTACTGTACTACCCAACCCCAATGTTATTTTAGTACATTCAACATCTTCAATCATATTGTCAGGTTTAGCATCAATGGAAACGTCTGCTGTGTTGGCTGCAAGTGCAAACGGTACCGTTTTAGACGTGCCAGTGGCGCCGGTGAAACCAATATCTGAAGTACCAGCAAGAGTTATTTCTATCGCCAAAATCAATAAGAAAAACACACAATGTTTTAAATTGCACATTTACAACATATACGGGCAGTCTTTGAAAGAATTTGCTACTTTGCTGAGGAAATAGGGCGTAAATGGGACATGAATTGTGCCAGAATGGGACTTAGATTACATTTATGAATAAAGAGTATTACCTGCACTTCCACCGCCCACTGTTGCTATACCACTATCCACCACAACTTTTATAACCAACGTTTCTCCTTCCTTAACAAAATACCGGTCATCGGGAAACTCCAGCACACCTGATAATAAACATGAACAATGCATGTAACAGTTTATTATTAGTATGCCGTTCAAATACAGATACATGGCCAGTCATAACTTCTCACGGCTGTAAAGGTCCGAACGAGAATTTTTTTTTCTTCGTATATTGTATTAATAACTCACGAGAGCCAGGGCTATAAAACATGCACAAATCACTGAAGGCTAGAATCAAATCGGCGAGATAACTTTGGGGGTTATAGTCGTCGGAAGGTGATGGGGCGCAGTTCGCAGATGCCCAACCTTTGACAATGCTTTTCTAAATGTTTTAAAATAATAATTTGATCATCCTTTAATATTCGGATAATGGTGTATATATGATTATTGATATATACACCATTATTCGAATATTAAAGGATAATGGTGTATATGATTGTTCCATTAACGGTCACAATGACAACATTATTAACATTTACGCTTCATTGTTTTGTTCGCCTTCTGCTTGCACATTCCGTCAAGTTTTCGTTTTCGGATTACGACTTTGACTATTATGTTGATGTACGCAATCTATATCCATATTCGATACATGCTATTACTGTATCCTGTTTTACAGAGGAAAAGAGGATAACTTACAAGAGATTTTTTAAAAAAAAGGAAAATAAAATAAAATGAAATGATATGATATAAAACATGAAATAAAGTATGAAATAAAATAAAATAAACTTATATAGAACCACTACAGATTGTGTTCGAACATTTATATCAATGTTATATAATCATATAATTATTAGATTATCCGAGTTAGAGTTATATCCTCTCGATAGAGCATAGACTTTTTTTGCGGTGTTTAATTCAATATGGTTACTATAATATAATACACATTTTTACCTGTATCGTCTATCACACAGACTTGAGCTTCAAAAATATATCCCAATGCATCCGCTGTTAAAGTTACTGTACTACCCAACCCCAATGTTATTTTAGTACATTCAACATCTTCAATCATATTGTCAGGTTTAGCATCAATAGAAACGTCTGCTGTGTTGGCTGCAAGTGCAAACGGTACCGTTTTAGACGTGCCAGTGGCGCCGGTGAAACCAATATCTGAAGTACCAGCAAGAGTTATTTCTATCGCCAAAATCAATAAGAAAAACACACAATGTTTTAAATTGCACATTTACAACATATACGGGCAGTCTTTGAAACAATTTGCTACTTTGCTGAGGAAATAGGGCGTAAATGGGACATGAATTGTGCCAGAAAGGGACTTAGATTACATTTATGAATAAAGAGTATTACCTGCACTTCCACCGCCCACTGTTGCTATACCACTATCCACCACAACTTTTATAACCAACGTTTCTCCTTCCTTAACAAAATACCGGTCATCGGGAAACTCCAGCACACCTGATAATGAACATGAACAATTATGCATGTAACATTTTATTATTAGTATGCCGTTCAAAAACAGATACATGGCCAGTCATAACTTTTCACGGCTGTAAAGGTCCGAACGAGAATTTGTTCTTCTTCTTCGTATATTGTATTAATAACTCACGAGAGCCAGGGCTATAAAACATGCACAAATCACTGAAGGCTAGAATCAAATCGGCGAGATAACTTTAGGGGTTATAGTCGTCGGAAGGTGATGGGGCGCAGTTCGCAGATGCCCAACCTTTGACAATGCTTTTCTAAATGTTTTAAAATAATAATTTGATCATCCTTTAATATTCGGATAATGGTGTGTATATGATTATTCGATTAACGGTTATAATGACAACTTTATTATAATTTACGCTTCATGGTTTTGTTCGCCTTCTGCTTGCACATTCCATCAAGTTTTCGATTTCGAATTACGACTTTGACTATTATGTTGATGTACGCAATCTATATCCATATTCGATACATGTTACTACTGTATCCTGTTTTACAGAGGAAAAGAGGATAACTTACAAGAGATTTTTAAAAAAGTAAAATTAAATGAAATTAAATGAAATGATATAAAACATGAAATAAAGTATGAAATACAATAAACTAAACTTATATAGAACAACTACAGATTGTGTTCGAACATTTATATCAATGTTATATAATCATATAAATATTAGATTATCCGAGTTAGAGTTATATCCTCTCGATAGAGCATGGACTTTTTTGCGGTGTTTACTTCAATATGGTTACTATAATATAATACACATTTTTACCTGTATCGTCTATCACACAGACTTGAGCTTCAAAAATATATCCCAATGCATCCGCTGTTAAAGTTACTGTACTACCCAACCCCAATGTTATTTTAGTACATTCAACATCTTCAATCATATTGTCAGGTTTAGCATCAATGGACACGTCTGCTGTGTTGGCTGCAAGTGCAAACGGTACCGTTTTAGACGTGCCAGTGGCGCCGGTGAAACCAATATCTGAAGTACCAGCAAGAGTTATTTCTATCGCCAAAATCAATAAGAAAAACACACAAGGTTTTAAATTGCACATTTACAACATATACGGGCAGTCTTTGAAACAATTTGCTACTTTGCTGAGGAAATAGGGCGTAAATGGGACATGAATTGTGCCAGAAAGGGACTTAGATTACATTTATGAATAAAGAGTGTTACCTGCACTTCCACCGCCCACTGTTGCTATACCACTATCCACCACAACTTTTATAACCAACGTTTCTCCTTCCTTAACAAAATACCGGTCATCGGGAAACTCCAGCACACCTGATAATAAACATGAACAATGCATGTAACAGTTTATTATTAGTATGCCGTTCAAATACAGATACATGGCCAGTCATAACTTCTCACGGCTGTAAAGGTCCGAACGAGAATTTTCTTTTCTTCGTATATTGTATTAATAACTCACGAGAGCCAGGGCTATAAAACATGCACAAATCACTGAAGGCTAGAATCAAATCGGCGAGATAACTTTGGGGGTTATAGTCGTCGGAAGGTGATGGGGCGCAGTTCGCAGATGCCCAACCTTTGACAATGCTTTTCTAAATGTTTTAAAATAATAATTTGATCATCATTTAATATTCGGATAATGGTGTATATATGATTATTGATATATACACCATTATTCGAATATTAAAGGATAATGGTGTATATGATTGTTCCATTAACGGTCACAATGACAACATTATTAACATTTACGCTTCATTGTTTTGTTCGCCTTCTGCTTGCACATTCCGTCAAGTTTTCGTTTTCGGATTACGACTTTGACTATTATGTTGATGTACGCAATCTATATCCATATTCGATACATGCTATTACTGTATCCTGTTTTACAGAGGAAAAGAGGATAACTTACAAGAGATTTTTAAAAAAAAAGGAAAATAAAATAAAATGAAATGATATGATATAAAACATGAAATAAAGTATGAAATAAAATAAAATAAACTTATATAGAACCACTACAGATTGTGTTCGAACATTTATATCAATGTTATATAATCATATAATTATTAGATTATCCGAGTTAGAGTTATATCCTCTCGATAGAGCATGGACTTTTTTGCGGTGTTTAATTCAATATGGTTACTATAATATAATACACATTTTTACCTGTATCGTCTATCACACAGACTTGAGCTTCAAAAATATATCCCAATGCATCCGCTGTTAAAGTTACTGTACTACCCAACCCCAATGTTATTTTAGTACATTCAACATCTTCAATCATATTGTCAGGTTTAGCATCAATGGAAACGTCTGCTGTGTTGGCTGCAAGTGCAAACGGTACCGTTTTAGACGTGCCAGTGGCGCCGGTGAAACCAATATCTGAAGTACCAGCAAGAGTTATTTCTATCGCCAAAATCAATAAGAAAAACACACAATGTTTTAAATTGCACATTTACAACATATACGGGCAGTCTTTGAAACAATTTGCTACTTTGCTGAGGAAATAGGGCGTAAATGGGACATGAATTGTGCCAGAAAGGGACTTAGATTACATTTATGAATAAAGAGTATTACCTGCACTTCCACCGCCCACTGTTGCTATACCACTATCCACCACAACTTTTATAACCAACGTTTCTCCTTCCTTAACAAAATACCGGTCATCGGGAAACTCCAGCACACCTGATAATAAACATGAACAATGCATGTAACAGTTTATTATTAGTATGCCGTTCAAATACAGATACATGGCCAGTCATAACTTCTCACGGCTGTAAAGGTCCGAACGAGAATTTTTTTTTCTTCGTATATTGTATTAATAACTCACGAGAGCCAGGGCTATAAAACATGCACAAATCACTGAAGGCTAGAATCAAATCGGCGAGATAACTTTGGGGGTTATAGTCGTCGGAAGGTGATGGGGCGCAGTTCGCAGATGCCCAACCTTTGACAATGCTTTTCTAAATGTTTTAAAATAATAATTTGATCATCCTTTAATATTCGGATAATGGTGTATATATAATTATTGATATATACACCATTATTCGAATATTAAAGGATAATGGTGTATATGATTGTTCCATTAACGGTCACAATGACAACATTATTAACATTTACGCTTCATTGTTTTGTTCGCCTTCTGCTTGCACATTCCGTCAAGTTTTCGTTTTCGGATTACGACTTTGACTATTATGTTGATGTACGCAATCTATATCCATATTCGATACATGCTATTACTGTATCCTGTTTTACAGAGGAAAAGAGGATAACTTACAAGAGATTTATAAAAAAAAGGAAAATAAAATAAAATGAAATGATATGATATAAAACATGAAATAAAGTATGAAATAAAATAAAATAAACTGATATAGAACCACTACAGATTGTGTTCGAACATTTATATCAATGTTATATAATCATATAATTATTAGATTATCCGAGTTAGAGTTATATCCTCTCGATAGAGCATGGACTTTTTTGCGGTGTTTACTTCAATATGGTTACTATAATATAATACACATTTTTACCTGTATCGTCTATCACACAGACTTGAGCTTCAAAAATATCTCCCAATGCATCCGCTGTTAAAGTTACTGTAGTACCCAACCCCAATGTTATTTTAGTACATTCAACATCTTCAATCATATTGTCAGGTTTAGCATCAATGGAAACGTCTGCTGTGGTGGCTGCAAGTGCAAACGTTACCGTTTTAGACGTGCCAGTGGCGCCGGTGAAACCAATATCTGAAGTACCAGCAAGAGTTATTTCTATCGGCAAAATCAATAAGAAAAACACACAATGTTTTAAATTGCACATTTACAACATTTACGGGCAGTCTTTGAAAGAATTGGCTCCTTTTCTGAGGAAATAGGGCGTAAATGGGACATGAATTGTGCCAGAAAGGGACTTAGATTACATTTATGAATAAAGTGTATTACCTGCACTTCCACCGCCCACTGTTGCTATACCACTATCCACCACAACTTTTATAACCAACGTTTCTCCTTCCTTAACAAAATACCGGTCATCGGGAAACTCCAGCACACCTGATAATAAACATGAACAATGCATGTAACAGTTTATTATTAGTATGCCGTTCAAATACAGATACATGGCCAGTCATAACTTCTCACGGCTGTAAAGGTCCGAACGACAATTTTTTTTGTTCGTATATTGTATTAATAACTCACGAGAGCCAGGGCTATAAAACATGCACAAATCACTGAAGGTTAGAATCAAATCGGCGAGATAACTTTAGGGGTTATAGTCGTCGGAAAGTGATGGGGCGCAGTTCGCAGATGCCCAACCTTTGACAATGCTTTTCTAAATGTTTTAAAATAATTATTGGATCATCCTTTAATATTCGGATAATGGTGTATATATGATTATTCGATTAACGGTTATAATGACAACTTTATTATCATTTACGCTTCATGGTTTTGTTCGCCTTCTGCCTGCACATTCCGTCAAGTTTTCGAATTCGAACTACGACTTTGACTATTATGTTGAAAATATTCTGTAGTTTTCATGGATAATATGGATGGAAATATGTTTTCTGTACATAAAAAGTGGCCACGTCTGAATTGTACACGCCTGAGTAGATTTGCCATAATTTATAACGAAAATCTCTAAAATGGATAGAAACAAATTCTTATGACACATTATTACAATTGAACATGTTTATTATTATTTCAGTTTTTGTTATGGTCTACAAAATCATGTCCTACTGTTTTTGACACGCCCTGTAATGTTGCATTGCTTGTAATCAATCAAAAATTAAAACATTTCGAACTGCATACTAAGGTAACAAACCAAATTTATTTCAATATAAAATCATAATAAGATTATTCGCATTAAATGGTAATATACAGGGTGAGTAAACAAATGTACTCAAAGTGAAATAAATATCTAACCAGAATATGAAGGCAACCAATGCTTAAATCAAAAGCTGCATAATTTATTTACAGTTATCAGCAAAAGGAATTACAACATTTCATGTAACCGTTGATTAATTTGGTAAAATGACTGCATTTTGAAACCGAACAAAATAGTGAGTATTGTACTCAACGATATTTATGAATAAGTGAATACATGTATGAGACACGATAGGTAATTAATAAGACAAAACAGGGCTTTTGTGATACTAATCGGATAAGAGTTTGCGCCGTTATTTAATTGTGAAATTTAAAAGAGCTTATATCACAGATTTTGTTCGGCTTCTAAAATGTACACTTTTATGTAAATTAGCAAAACCTGTTTTCTTCAACCAATTTTAACCAACTGATTTTTTTTAAAGCTAATGGGACAGCCTCTCTGCCAAATCAATAATTTGAGCTATATCTTTGCAAGGATCTTACGGAAGAAAAAATCCTAAAGTTTAGCACAGTTTTTTTGCGAGTCTTTTTGACTCACCTTGTAGAATATTTTACCTGTTCCGTCTAGCACACACACTTCAGCTGTACTAATATCTCCCACCGTGTCAGGGGTGGTTGGACTACCCAATGTAATTGTAGTACATTCAACATCTTCAATCTCATTGTCAAGCTTAGCCTCAATGAAATTGACTAATCGTTTTTCGGTGTCGCCAGCCGTTAAAGCTACCGTTCCAGTCATGCCAGAGGGGAAAGCAATATCGCTACCAACAAGTGTTATTACTAAACCGTAACACAAATAAGAAAAACAACACATATGTTAACACTTTCCACGTGGCGGTCATCTGCAGACGACAGCTCCAAAATGTCATGAAATTATTTAATAATGTCAAAGTTATAGAATTTCATTACCGTTTGTGGAATCACCATTAGTCTAATGTCATTGCGCAGTCGTGGATGGTGTATTGGGGGGGGGGGGGGGGGGGGGGGTTGGGGGGGGGGTTGACTTCCATTTTAATCGGCCAAAAGGTCCTCATTTTCATTTCTGATGTTTATTCCAATAACGAACCCTCCTCCCCTTGGATGGCAGGGTTAAAGGCGCACTATGCGATCTTTTTGTATGGAACCCCTTAGCATACCAAAATTAGTTTTGGTAACATCCTGAATATGTTATAGGACCATGAAAGTAAGTACAAAAACTTGGTTTGGGGAGTCCTGGGGTGCACGGTAACCCTCTATTGAAGCAGTAATAACACCATAGTGGTCTCCATATTAAATTGTTGGGACAATCTTTTCAATGGGACTAGAAATGTTCCATTCATGATGTTACAACGAGTCTACATATACATGTAGCATATTTATCCCAACTTGAAAAACATGCTCGAACAATTACGCATGTCACACCGTTAATAAACCTAACCCCGAGGCACCTTTTCCAAATAGCGAGGGGAAAAAGTACCCCCACTTCCCCGGGGCTCGAACCCCGGACCTCTGGGTTCAGAGGCAGACGAGGTATATTCCGCCCTGTATATACCCTGGGGCCATTATTTCATCGAAAAACTACCGAGCCGGGTGACACAAGCACGCCGCATCGTAGTAATTCGTAGTACTCAAGAGTGTTAGGGTTAAAACATGGTTAAGGGACGGAGGTCACTATCTTTATTCCATCTTTATAGGGACTTTCCAACATACTATGAATAGGAGTTTTACCTGCATCTCCCGTTGCACCACCACCATCCACCACAACTGTTAGACTCAGTTTGCTTCCTTCTTGAACAAAATACTGTTCATCGGCAAACTCCAGTACACCTGAAAATGAAAAGGAAAGTGAGTACATGCTCTTATTGAATAGGTACTTGACAGTGTATTTCACACTGACTGCATGGATACAATAGCACCTATAGCCCTCCTCGTAGGGCCACTATCCAGGATTCCAGGGAAATACTGTACTAAGATAGAATATAGAAACACTGAGTCAGCCATCCTCCAGCCGAGTCAAAAGAGTGGCCCTACAGTTTTGGACAAATCTGTGCCGGGAATCTGGTACAATCTCAGAATGCAACATGATACCTCCGTGACATCATGCACACACTGGCCAATAGCAGTGCCAATAGCCACTGAGCACAACATTTGTATTGACTAGGTCACAGGCATTCTCAAATGGTGGCGCGTGTGGCGCATCATTGCATCCTAAGGGGGCACAGCACTAAATAAACCGCCCATTGGATTACATGTAAATAAGGGCTAAAAGAGTCGCTATTTTGGGCCCTTAGTAACCATTTTTGGAATGTCTCGAATGATTTATTCTAATAAACAAACATTCAAATTTCATAAAATCATCAAGAAGTGTTACACCTTCCAATTAGATTTTACGATACGATCATTTAAACAGCGCCACCCCTATTTTAAGCCCGGACGCTCGCCTTCTAACCGCCTCCGATCACGTGTGTTCATCCACGTGATAAATTTTCAATATAATCGAAAATCAATATTTTGCAATATCCTGATCAAAGTACAAGAGATCATCTTTCATTTTAATTATGAAATGCTACCCTCACGCCAAATTGATTCCCAAAGGACCCCATTAATCACAAAATCGTTTTTTGTTTTTGCCGGAGCTTATACCATTACACAAAACGAGGAGTGATTTAGTGCTGTGCGCCCCTAAGTGGCGCGAGAGTGGTTAATTAAAACTTGTTTAAAAAAATCATATCATGATATAGCCAGATTTCATTGGCCTATGCAAGTGGTGAAATGTATAGATCTGTGATTTATTAATATTATGATTATCTTTGGCCCGATATTTGGAGGGCTTTAATTTTCTGAACTGTAGTGAACAATTTGCTATTTTATATACGGTATTATATGTTTTTTTAAATGAATGAAAATTCTAACCTAAATGTGTTAAACAATGGGTATGGTTTAAAATGTGTCTATATAATAACATTTATTATTTAATTATCAAATAAAATTACACCAACATTTAGGCCTACTATTGAATTATTGTCATTTATTCATTTAATAATTACTGGTAATTTACTTTAGATTGATGTATTTTATTTCCAGTTAACCATTTAGGCTATTTGTTCTGATAGATGTCCAGCTCCGGTTTCAGCCCTTCTTGATTGTAATCTTGATATATATGTATTAGGCCTATAATACCTCGAAAGGGCCCTACATGAAATTATGCCACCAAAAATCAAAAATAATTGACAAAAAATAGAGCTTAAAATTCACTCAAAACCAGGTCCCCAAGCCTTAAACATAATCCAGATTCTCTTATCCCGAAGTTATAGTAGGCCTATTGATAACATGTAGGCCTATTAATTTATAACTTGTGTGGGCTTTTTTGTATTTTCTGTTGTTTACTGTTGGAAATGTTTGTACGTTAGGTAATAAAGGCGAATGCTAAAGGAATAAAACCAAACAAACCTGTTAGGGGGTGTTCAGAAATACTTTGGGGGGGGGGGGGGTTGGCCAAACCGGGGGGGGGGGGGGGGGGCGGTCTAAAAAGTTTGGCCAACAGTGGCGTCGCCAGAGTTTGACGTCGTGTCGGTTGAGATTGGCACTGTCGGTTCATTTGACCACAGGAATCATGGAATTATGATGATCAAAAGTTCACAGATGACATTTTTTCGCGCGCTACGCATGCATAATGTGTCCCCAAAATGCAACATTCTTTGCTACAAGCTTGAAAGTTGCGTTCCCACATAAGTGGTCGTCACAACGATTATTCAGCAAAGTGGTCTAATGTGGTCTAAAACAAAATCCACTTAGGGACCGTTCATTATTTATGGTGGGGCGGGGTAAACTATAGGGGGGGGGGGGGTCATGTAACTTTCATATGTTGAAATAGGGGGGGTTATGTAACTTTTTTTAAATATATAAAGATGGTGGTGATTGGGGTGATTTATAGGCTATTTTGGAGTGTAAATGCCTTTTTTCTGCGCTTTAATTCGCGCATATATTCTTAAAACCTATCGACTTCAAAGACATTTACTATGAGACTGCTTCTATTCAGCAAATCTTTTCTGTGCCTTGGACGATCTGTTGGAAAAAAATATATGCCTTATCATCAATGGTCGAGAAATTAGAGCCACAGGGTGTCTAAAACACGTTAAAAGGCATATTTATGTGATTATTTTCCAGGGGGCGACATTCATGATTTTTTTAGAAAGTAGATTTTCTTGCAGATTTACATTTCTGATCATAAATCATAAATATATTTCGAGTTACAGAGCGATACGATTCCTAATTACTAAAAATCATGGTTTTAGAGTGATTTTACTAGAGTGAGAAATAAGTTGTCGCGCAGACCTGACAGTTTATTTTTATTCTTAGTATGTTACAAAATCCAATTTTATGATTTAAAAAAATGTAATTTATTGCATGCCTTTCACCTCGTCTCAGCTTTGCACCAATGCTCAAAAAAGTAGAACGTTTCGCTGGATTATATTTGTTTACGTTTCTGCCCAGAATGTACTAATTTGTCAGGGTTACAAAAGACTCACAAAACCACCCAAAATGTATAAATATGACAAAAGTTCCGGCTCGCTACGCTCGCCATTACTAATTTCACACAATGAAGAAGGGGCATCATAAAATTATTGCCCGTTCAGATGCACAAACAGAATTTGTCACGGTATCCGTGAACAAAATTCCAAAGGTATAGACAGCCCCTTAAGCATGTTAAGTATGTGACAAGTTGATTTTTTTTCGGGGAGGGGGGGGGGGGGGGGGGGGGGGTGGGGGTAACAATCCACTGGTTAGCAGGGGGTCATGTAATTTTCAGTTTCAATTCCATCATAAATAATGAACGGTCCCTTAGACCCGAATGTAAAACTAAAACCATTCAAAAATCACCGAAAACGCATGTAAAATTCCCTTTATGACATGGAAATAGGATACAAATAATAAAAACAGCTACAATCGGCTTTGCATAACAACAGTTGATATAAAACTACAAACTAGTGCTGAAATACTGTTTACTTAAGTTGTTTACCTAAAATCGTGACGATCACTGCGTCCTATTTCACCACGCACGCGAGTTTATGTATATCGCGCGCGTCTTCCTTGATAAAATGTAATGGTCCATATATGGAGTGTTACATGTGTGTATGATGTCATGTCGGTGACTGGCTCTTATCAGGGACAATCGAATGGAGGGACAAGAAACTATTGTACTATTATATAAGTATGCGTGTTGCGGGGGTACAAATATCATCAGTTGAGCAAGCATACACAATACATTCATGAATGGGCACTGGTACAAATCTCAGCAATCATACTGTACGAGTCGCTGTGTATCTTGCTCGATACGGATGGACCCTTAGTCGGGTGAAAGCTCGACATGACCGTGAAGTAGGGTACAAATGTGATTTTATTGCTGAAAATCATGGATGAGTAAGTCTAGATTCACACCACCGGGTGCCAAAATGGTATTCTTGGGCAACTTTTTTTTATTGACGTCTTAAGCCATAATAATGACAGTTATAATAATGACAAATATATTTGCAACACAAACATCTTGTGTTTGGTATGAAATTAAAGCACAGCCTATAGATTCAAATTCAGGCTAATGACGCAATCGTTTTTATTTTAGCATTTTTAGTGTCTTAGCTGTTCTCAATGTTGTTAGTTTCAAAATATAAGTCTTTGCTTCTATTTCCAGCTTATTTTGAATCACCGTTACCCGCAATGTTATGCTATCTCACAATGTTTCCAAATTAATGAGGCCTAATGTTGTTTTTACATGCCTGTACGCAACTATTCATATGACCTTAAGAAAATCAGTGGAGAAGTAATATAATGAGAATACCGGTAACTGCAGTATAGGGGTTTCTTATGTTCTGAGGGTGGAATTGTGAAGTATTATATACTGTTGCCTTCAACAAGGCACGGTTTTAATTAAACAAAATAACCACAAATAATGAAGACCATGGTCTCAATCTACTTATATTAAATATTTGAACGTTTTCAAAAGAAATAATTATCAGTATGCTGATGTGCCTCTAACATGTGTATGGAGACAGGCATTGACAGTTTTACTTGTACCATGGATGAAGTATCACATCTTAAAATAGACAGGCAGGATTAGCGTTTTATGTACGTCACATGCAATTACAGGTGACACGAAATCACAGGTGACATGAAATTACAGGTGACATGACATGTATGAATACATTTTAATCACGTTTGACCTCTTTTGACTTTTGTATGTATTTATTATATGATTTTATATGTATTCCAGGAGTCAACAGCTTAAATTTGATACCAAACATGATATTTTGTTTATAAGACCAACTATATTTGTCATAAATATAACATTATCGAAAAGGGCGTGGCTTGACGTCATTAAAAAAATTCTGAATCTAGACATTCCCCCTCATGTAACATTTTCAGCAATAAAAATTGCATTTGTACCTACTTCACGGTCATGTCATTATTGTGAAGCTATCCACTTGACTACATACCTTTGCAATTTCTACTGAACTACTATACTCTAGAAATGCAAATATATATCATCAAAGAACATCATTTTCCGATTAATTTGGATATTGGATTCAATAGGAACAAAATGTCTATAGTTTAAACTTCCCAGGAAAAATATTAATTTCTTTGTTCTAGCATGTTTTCACATTTTTTATAAATATAAAATTATCACATTTTTCACAAATATACCGATTATTATTAACACTAGAGCGTTATTTATTGAACAAATCACGTATAAATTGTATTCAGTTTGACCTAGGCCCAAGTTTTTTGGAAAATTATATTTTGATCATTTTTCGAAAGATTATAGGGCAACCTTTGAGTTCCTTGAATAAAAACACACCGCAACTACTAGAGCTAACCCGCAACACGCATGTTTTGTTCTTTTTTTGTAATTGAATACAATGATGTAACGATACCATAGGCCGTTTCTAGTCCCTCCATTCGATTGTCCCTGCTCTTATGCACAGTGGGGGTACGGTATAGTGCCAAATCTGTAGGACTACTCCACGGGTTCGGTTCTTGGGTTGGTCGGTTCTCGGATGGGGAGCAATTTGTCTAGGATTATAGATAGAGTAGTCCTAAAGGTAGGACTATAGCACCTACTGGTCATAGGGGTTGTGTGTGTAAGTCTTCAAAAATTGGTCAACAATATGTTATATTTGTGCAATTTTTATTTAATTTTAACAATTTAATATCTTATTCTTATGTAATTTTTGTAGGGTTATTGAGAAGAATAAATTCCCTACAACTTTGGTGAACAACATTTTTTGATCAGATAACCAGAAATACCAATTTAGTTGAGTTGGAGCATGACTATACTTTGGCCATGTCTACAAATTTTGGGATCTATAAATACCCAGTGGTGAGGGGTTGCAATGGATTTTGATACCCCAGCGTGGAAATGGCTAATATTCTCGCTTTATTCCGTTAACAATTGTGACTCTTTGAATTTAATATGTGCGAAAAAGTATTGACAAATGGGTCGTGCTCATGATATTAATGCATGACATGGGTAGAAATATATTTTCTTTGAAATTAAGATAAAATCTTTTGTAGACTCAAAATCAATGCAAATCGATTTAATCCGAGTCTCATCGCTGCGTGTTACAAGGGGGCACAGCACTAAATGAGTGTCCTATAGGATTACACGTACAATAGCGCTAACATATTTTGGGTCATAGTAGCCAAAAGAAAAGCCGCTGGACACGGGTCAAGGGGAGAGGCCCAGTGAAGTTGATGGGTAACAGCCGTTTCGAGAGTAAGATTTACAATTTAAGATACTTTTCACAATCATTTACACATGTGTCTTGCAGGGAGTGTTTTTCTGTAATCAATGATCCTTTCAGGGAACGCGGGTGGATTTCGTAGCCCTGGTTAACATCAATTGTAGTTGTAGCAAACGTAGTTTTCATCATGCTAGGCATATTCATTACCATTGGTATTGTGTAGAATACAAACAACAAACACGATTGGATTTTCCCAAGGTATGCTTAACACCGTATAGCACTTTATTTTCAATTCAAACAAACATAAAGATAGATAATCAAATACTGTTATATTTTTGTATTTAATATTGCGTGCCATCGATTCAATTCAGACCCTATATTAACATGGATCCAAGGAATATTTTGACCAATTCTGACTGCAATCATAAATCATTTTCTCTTGGAGTAGCAGTTTGTGTGAAACGATTGAAAATTGACATTTTGACCCCTAGTTACCATTATGCATAATGCCTTTTAATAATGCTTATGCCTAGTGACCCCTATGCATAATGAACATGTTGACCAATTCTAGCGGTCCTGTTGGCAATGGAATTAGTTTTAATTATAGGAAGGGTTATCAATTCACATGTTATCCACCATGTTTCATTTTTTATTATCAATCGAGAAATGAATGATAATCAAACTATGAGCCACCCTTAAGACGTAGCAGAAGTCTTTTCGCAAGTGCACCTAGGAGATATTGCGAAATTGATGACGTAGATCAGCCAGACAGGCCTAAGCTCGGCTCGGAGGCTCTGTACACTTTACTAGTGAATAGCGTTTTTTTACTAGTGAAAGTACGTGATTTGTTGCTGAAACTCACATACTGAAAATAAAAATATTCCTGAAGCCCTCATTTGAATAATGAAACATTGAAACTAATATGCGCAAAGCGCGCCAAAATGAACACTAAAAAGATCCAGTATAACGTTTTTAAGCTCACCTTTAGCTTCCAGCTGCTTGCAGATAAATCCATTCTCATTTGAACATGACAAATCATTCCAATTACCATTAAGGAGCAATTGAACACAGTCTTCATCCATGGCCTCGTCATTAGGTTCTCCGGTGTCCCAGCTCTCGAAAATAAACTACAGATTTAACGAATTCAAGCGGCAAATTAAAGGTTATTAAATTTGGTAATTTTAATAATAACAAAAATGAGAATATCAGTGTTGCCAAATGACATTTTTCCAGAACCGCGGTGAAATCCTTGCCAGGTGACATCTAGATCGCGACCCACGAAATAAATTAGCCTTCGCCTCGTTGAACCCATAAAAACTAGGCTATATTAATGCGAATAACAACACAGAGGCCTATCTCTCGATATTTTGGAATACATATACCCTCGTTTTGGCGTGATGAGAACGTCACACTTATTATTGATCAAGGCATATTTACCTTGATTTTTCAAAAAGTCAAGGTAATCTATCTCTGCCGTAAGAACCTTCATTTGTTCAAAAATCGAGGTATTGTATCTCTGCCGTTTACCTTGATTTTTTTCAAAAATCGAGGTACTGTATCTGTACTGTTTCTTTCCGCTTCTTCTTACCTTGATTTTTTCAAAAATCAAGGTTCTCTATCTCTGCCGTTTCTTTCTCTCTTCTTCTTCTTCTTTCTTCCCAACCCGACTACAAAATGCATCTTCTCCTACAGTTGACATGCTACAATCACCAGACTTGGTCAGTAGAACCCCCCCCCCCCCCACCCCCCCCCCCCCCCCCCACCCCCCCCCCCCCCCCAACCTTCATATAGGGTCTTCACAGTTTGGGGTCAAAGGTCATACGGGGGTCACTAGGGGTCAAAACGTGATTTTCACTTAAAACGCTGTTGCAATTTAGTGAAATGACCTAGGATCGTCAGAATCGATGATGTGCTTAGAATTGGTCAAAAAGAGGTCCATGCCCATACCGTTATTTCAGCGATTAAAATTGACATGTCGTATGGGGTCACTAGGGATCATTGACCTATACAAGGGTAAAAGTTAAGACATGTTCCGATTTGGACCGGACTTGTTGCATCTTGTTTGGTTTGATGAGCCAAGAATATAAGTCAATCATTATAACCAGGTCATAGGTCAAGAAGGGGTCACTAGAGTCAAAATGTCATTAGGGATCATTTTCTCATAAAAATCAAGGTAGCCTGGTCTTAGACCAGAGCAAGATCTAGTTGCCTTGATTTTTTCAAAAATCCAGGTATTGTATCTGTCGTGTTTCTTTCTTCTTCTTTCCATCTTTCTTGCAGACCCATCTACAAAATGCATCTCCTCCTACATGCTACAATCACCAGACTTGGTCAGTAGAACCCCCCACCTAACCTTCATATAGGGTCTTCACAATTTGGGGTTAAAGGTCACACAGGGGTCACTAGGGTCAAAAGGTGATTTTCACTTAAAACGCATTTCCAATTTAGAAATGACTCATGACCTTCATAATTAGTCAAAAGATTCCTTGGGTCCATGCTCATATAGGGTCTTCAGCGATTAAAAGTGGCATGTCATACGGGGTCACTAGGGGTCATTGAACTTTACAGGGGTAAAAAAAAAAGACATGCTCCGATTTGAACTGGGTTTATTGCATCTTGTTTGGATGAGCCATGAAAATAAGTCAATCATATTGACCAGGTCAAAGGTCTAGAAGGGGTCAATAGGGGTCATTGAACTTTACAAGGGTAAAAGTTAAGACATGCTCCGATTTGGATCGGGTTTGTTGCATCTTGTTTGGTTTCATGAGCCAAGAAAATAAGTCAATAATATTGACCAGGTCAAAGGTCAAGAAGGGGTCAATAGGGGTCATTGAACTTTACAGAGGTAAAAGTTAAGACATGCTCCGATTTGGACCGGGTTTGTTGCATCTTGTTTGAATTGATGGACCAAGAAAATAAGTCAACCATATTGACCAGGTCAAAGGTCAAGAAGGGGTCAATAGGGGTCATTGAACTTTACTGGGGTAAAAGTTAAGACATGCTCCGATTTGGACCGAGTTTGTTGCATCTTGTTTGGTTTCATGAGCCAAGAAAATAAGTCAATCATATTGACCAGGTCAAAGGTCAAGAAGGGGTCAATAGGGGTCATTGAACTTTACAGGGGTAAAAGTTAAGACATGATCCGATTTGGACCGGATTTCTTGCATCTTGTTGGGATTAATGAGCCAAGAAAATAAGGCCATCATTTTAATCAGGTCAAAGGTCAAAAAGGGGTCACTAGGGATCATTTTCTCATAAAAAAATCAAGGTAGCCTGGTCTTAGACCGGAGCAAGATCTAGTTATATTAGTCGAGAAACGACTAATATACTGTATTTGTCCTGTTTCTTCTTCTTCTTTCTTCTTCTTTCTTCTTATATTAGTCGAGAATCGCCTAATATACTGTATTCGTCCTGTTTATATTAGTCGAGAAACGACTAATATACTGTATTCGTCCTGTTTCTTCTTTCTCCTGTCATGGGACCTATAGCTCCGTAACCATTGACCCGATTTTAACCATATTTGGTCATAAGAACCCTTATGTGCACCACTACTCAGGTTGTAAAGCATAAGGGGTCAAAGGTCACACAGGGGTCACTAGGGGTCAAAACGTGATTTTCACCTTAAAACGCATTTGCAATTTAGTGAAATGACCTAGGATCGTCAAAATTGGTCCACATATTCCTTTTGACCGTACGCATGTACAAAAGAACGGTTTTTAAAATTAAAAATCATTTGAGGTCACTAGGGGTCAAAATGTAAATGTTATTCCATTCACTCAAAACCCTACTTGTCCGAGGGAAAATGACTGATGATACTCAGAATTGGTCAAAAGATTTCTTTAATCAATGTTCATATAGGGTCCTTCCACACTAAAAGTGACATGTCAAACGAGGTCACTAGAGGTCATTGAACTTTACAGAGGGAAAATATAAGGCATGCTTCGATTTTGACCGGGTTTCTTTTATTTTGTGGGCACTGATAAGACAAGAACAAAAGTCAATCATACCGTTAAGATCAAAGGTCAATAAAAGGTCACTAGGGGTCAAAATGTACATTTTTACTCCTCGCACTCAAAATACTACTTGTCCAAGAGATAATGACCTATGATTGTCAGAATTGATCAAAAGATTCCTCTTATCCATGTCCATATAGGGTCCTTCTCCACTAAAAGTGACATGTTACACGAGGTCACTAGAGGTCATTGAACTATACAGGTGAAAATCTTAAGACATGCTCCGATTTTAACAAGACTACTTTTTTCTTGTGCGCATTGATCAGCCAAGCAAAAAAGTCAATTACAAGTTTTGGGTCAGAGGTCAAGAAAAGGTCACTAGGGGTCAAAACGTGATTTTCACTAAAAACGCATTTGCAATTTAGTGAAATGACCTAGGATCGTCAGAATTGGTCAACATATTCCTTTTGACCGTACGCATGTACAATAGTTCGGTTTTTAAAATCAAAAAATATTTGGGGTCACTAGGGGTCAAAATGTAAATTTTCACTCCATTCACTCAAAATGCTACTTGTCCGAGAGGAAATGACCTATGATTGTCAGAATTAGTCAAAAGGTTCCTCTCATCCATGTTCATATAGGGTCCTTCTCCACTAAAAGTGACATGTCACATGGGGTCACTAGAGGTCATTGAACTTTACAAGTGAAAATCTTAAAACATGCTCCGATTTTGACGGGACTACCTTTGTCTTGTGCGCATTGATCAGCCAAGCAAAAAAGTCAATTACAAGTTTTGGGTCAGAGGTCAAGAAAAGGTCACTAGGGGTTCAACTGTATTTATTTACTCCATTTACCACTCGAAGGGGTTAACATGTAACACACCCGACTAATATTCGTGATCTCCGATCACAGGTCATGTCTAGTTATATTAGTCGAGAAACGACTAATATACTGTATTTGTCCTGTTTCTTTCTTCTTTCTTCTTTCTTATATTAGTCGAGAAACGACTAATATACTGTATTCGTCCTGTTTCTTTCTTTCTTCGTCTTCTTTCTTTTTCTGTCATGGGACCTATAGCTCCGTAACCGTTGAGCCGATTTTGACCATATTTGGTCATAAGAACCCTTATGTGCACCACTACTCAGGTTGAAAAGCATAAGGGGTCAAAGGTCACACAGGGGTCACTAGGGGTCAAAACGTGATTTTTACTAAAAACGCATTTGCAATTTAGTGAAATGACCTATGATCGTCAAAATTGGTCCACATATTCCTTTTGACCGTACGCATGTACAAAAGAACGGTTCACCATGTCCATATAGGGTCCTTCTCCACAAAAAGTGACATGTCACACGAGGTCACTAGAGGTCATTGAACTATACAGGTGAAAATCTTAAGACATGCTCCGATTTTGACAAGACTACTTTTTTCTTGTGCGCATTGATCAGCCAAGCAAAAAAGTCAATTACAAGTTTTGGGTCAGAGGTCAAAAAAAGGTCACTAGGGGTCAAAACGTGATTTTCACTAAAAACGCATTTGCAATTTAGTGAAATGACCTAGGATCGTCAGAATTGGTCAACATATTCCTTTTGACCGTACGCATGTACAATAGTTCGGTTTTTAAAATCAAAAAATATTTGGGGTCACTAGGGGTCAAAATGTAAATTTTCACTCCATTCACTCAAAATGCTACTTGTCCGAGAGAAAATGACCTATGATTGTCAGAATTAGTCAAAAGGTTCCTCTCATCCATGTTCATATAGGGTCCTTCTCCACTAAAAGTGACATGTCACACGGGGTCACTAGAGGTCATTGAACTTTACAAGTGAAAATCTTAAAACATGCTCCGATTTTGACGGGACTACCTTTTTCTTGTGCGCATTGATCAGCCAAGCAAAAAAGTCAATTACAAGTTTTGGGTCAGAGGTCAAGAAAAGGTCACTAGGGGTTCAACTGTATTTATTTACTCCATTTACCACTCGAAGGGGTTAACATGTAACACACCCGACTAATATTCGTGATCTCCGATCACAGGTCATGTCTAGTTCTTTCTTCTTCTGTCATGGGACCTATAGCTCCGTAACCATTGACCCGATTTTGACCATATTTGGTTATAAGAACCCTTGTGTGCGCCACTACTCAGGTTGAAAAGCATAAGGGGTCAAAGGTCACATAGGGGTCACTAGGGGTCAAAACGTGATTTTCACTTAAAACGCATTTCCAATTTAGTGAAATGACCTAGGATCGTCAAAATTGGTCCACATATTCCTTTTGACCGTACGCATGTACAAAAGAACGGTTTTTAAAATTAAAAATCATTTGGGGTCACTAGGGGTCAAAATGTAAATTTTACTCCATTCACTCAAAACCCTACTTGTCCGAGGGAAAATGACTGATGATACTCAGAATTGGTCAAAAGATTCCTTGGATCAATGTTCATATAGGGTGTTCAGCGATTAAAAGTGACATGTCAAATGGGGTCACTAGAGGTCATTGACCTAAACAGGGATAAAATGTGAGACATGCTCCGATATTGACCGGTTATATCTCATTTTGTAGGTATTGGTGAGACAAGAACAAAAGTCAATAATATTGTTAAGGTCAAAGGTCAAGAAAAGGTCACTAGGGGTCAAAATGTAAATTTTCACTCCATTCACTCAAAATGCTACTTGTCCGAGAGGAAATGACCTATGATTGTCAGAATTTGTCAAAAGATTCCTTGGATCAATGTTCATATAGGGTGTTCAGCGATTAAAAGTGACATGTCAAATGGGGTCACTAGGGGTCATTGACCTAAATAGGGGGAAAATGTAAGACATGCTCCGATTTTGACCGGGTTTCTTTTATTTTGTGGGCATTGATGAGACAAGAACAAAAGTTAATCATGAAGTTAGGGTCAAAGGTCAAGAAAAGGTCACTAGGGGTCAAAATGTAAATATTCACTCCATTCACTCAAAATGCTACTTGTCTGAGAGGAAATGCTTGATGATTGGCAAACATGGTCTCAACGGTCTCAAATAAGAGCACACTGTCATCAGCAGGTCAAAGGTCAACACGCCCTCGACTAATATCCGTGATCTATGATCACAGTTCATATCTAGTTATATTAGTCGAGAAACGACTAATATACTGTATTTGTCCTGTTTCTTTCTTCTTTCTTCTTTCTTCTTTCTTCTTCTGTCATGGGACCTATAGCTCCGTAACCATTGACCCGATTTTGACCATATTTGGTCATAAGAACCCTTGTGTGCGCCACTACTCAGGTTGAAAAGCATAAGGGGTCAAAGGTCACATAGGGGTCACTAGGGGTCAAAACGTGATTTTCACTTAAAACGCATTTACAATTTAGTGAAATGACCTATGATCGTCAGAATTGGTCTACATATTCCTTTTTGTCGTACGCATGTACAATAGTTAGGTTTTTAAAATTAAAAAATATTTGGGGTCACTAGGGGTCAAAATGTAAATTGTTACTCCATTCACTCAAAACCCTACTTGTCCAAGGGAAAATGACTGATGATACTCAGAATTGGTCAAAAGATTCCTTGGATCAATGTTCATATAGGGTGTTCAGCGATTAAAAGTGACATGTCAAATGGGGTCACTAGAGGTCATTGACCTAAACAGGGATAAAATGTGAGACATGCTCCGATATCGACCGGTCATATCTCATTTTGTAGGTATTGATGAGACAAGAACAAAAGTCAATTATATTGTTAAGGTCAAAGGTCAAGAAAAGGTCACTAGGGGTCAAAATGTAAATTTTCACTCCATTCACTCAAAATGCTACTTGTCCGAGAGGAAATGACCTATGATTGTCAGAATTTGTCAAAAGATTCCTTGGATCAATGTTCATATAGGGTGTTCAGCGATTAAAAGTGACATGTCAAATGGGGTCACTAGGGGTCATTGACCTTAATAGGGGGAAATGTAAGACATGCTCCGATTTTGACCGGGTTTCTTTTATTTTGTGGGCATTGATGAGACAAGAACAAAAGTTAATCATGAAGTTAGGGTCAAAGGTCAAAAAAGGTCACTCGGGGTCAAAATGTAAATATTCACTCCATTCACTCAAAATGCTACTTGTCTGAGAGGAAATGCTTGATGATTGGCAAACATGGTCTCAACGGTCTCAAATAAGAGCACACTGTCATCAGCAGGTCAAAGGTCAACACGCCCTCGACTAATATCCGTGATCTATGATCACAGTTCATATCTAGTTATATTAGTCGAGAAACGACTAATATACTGTATTTGTCCTGTTTCTTTCTTTCTTCTTCTTCTTTATATTAGTCGAGAAACGACTAATTATATTAGTCGAGAAACGACTAATATACTGTATTTGTCCTGTTTCTTTCTTATATTAGTCGAGAAACGACTAATATACTGTATTCGTCCTGTTTCTTTCTTCTTCTTCTTTTCCTGTCATGGGACCTATAGCTCCGTAACCATTGACCCGATTTTGACCATATTTGGTCATAAGAACCCTTGTATGCACCACTACTCAGGTTGTAAAGCATAATGGGTCAAAGGTCACACAGGGGTCACTAGGGGTCAAAACGTGATTTTCACCTTAAAACGCATTTGCAATTTAGTGAAATGACCTAGGATCGTCAAAATTGGTCCACATATTCCTTTTGACCGTACGCATGTACAAAAGAACGGTTTTTAAAATTAAAAATCATTTGGGGTCACTAGGGGTCAAAATGTAAATTTTACTCCATTCACTCAAAACCCTACTTGTCCGAGGGAAAATAACTGATGATACTCAGAATTGGTCAAAAGATTTCTCTGATCAATGTTCATATAGGGTCCTTCCACACTAAAAGTGACATGTCAAACGAGGTCACTAGAGGTCATTGAACTTTACAGGGGAAAAATATAAGGCATGCTTCGATTTTGACCGGGTTTCTTTTATTTTGTGGGCATTGATAAGACAAGAACAAAAGTTAATCATACCGTTAAGATCAAAGGTCAATAAAAGGTCACTAGGGGTCAAAATGTACATTTTTACTCCTCGCACTCAAAATACTACTTGTCCAAGAGATAATGACCTATGATTGTCAGAATTGGTCAAAAGATTCCTCTTATCCATGTCCATATAGGGTCCTTCTCCACAAAAAGTGACATGTCACACGAGGTCACTAGAGGTCATTGAACTATACAGGTGAAAATCTTAAGACATGCTCCGATTTTGACAAGACTACTTTTTTCTTGTGCGCATTGATCAGCCAAGCAAAAAAGTCAATTACAAGTTTTGGGTCAGAGGTCAAAAAAAGGTCACTCGGGGTCAAAACGTGATTTTCACTAAAAACGCATTTGCAATTTAGTGAAATGATCTAGGATCGTCAGAATTGGTCAACATATTCCTTTTGACCGTACGCATGTACAATAGTTCGGTTTTTAAAATCAAAAAATATTTGGGGTCACTAGGGGTCAAAATGTAAATTTTCACTCCATTCACTCAAAATGCTACTTGTCCGAGAGGAAATGACCTATGATTGTCAGAATTAGTCAAAAGGTTCCTCTCATCCATGTTCATATAGGGTCCTTCTCCACTAAAAGTGACATGTCACACGGGGTCACTAGAGGTCATTGAACTTTACAAGTGAAAATCTTAAAACATGCTCCGATTTTGACGGGACTACCTTTTTCTTGTGCGCATTGATCAGCCAAGCAAAAAAGTCAATTACAAGTTTTGGGTCAGAGGTCAAGAAAAGGTCACTAGGGGTTCAACTGTATTTATTTACTCCATTTACCACTCGAAGGGGTTAACATGTAACACACCCGACTAATATTCGTGATCTCCGATCACAGGTCATGTCTAGTTTCTTCTTCTTTATATTAGTCGAGAAACGACTAATATACTGTATTCTAGCTGTTTCTTCTTCTTTCTTTCTCCTGTCATAAGACCTATAGCTCCGTAACCATTGAGCCGATTTTGACCATATTTGGTCATAAGTACCCTTATGTGCACCACTACTCAGGTTGTAAAGCATAAGGGGTCAAAGGTCACACAAGGGTCAAAACGTGATTTTCACTTAAAACGCGTTTGCAATTTATTGAAATGACCTAGGATCGTGAGAATTGGCCAACATATTCCTTTTGACCGTACGCATATATAATAGTTCGGTTTTTTAAATCGAAAAATGTTTGGGGTTACTAGGGGTCAAAATGTAAATTTTTACTCCATTCACTCAAAACCCTACTTGTCCGAGGGAAAATGACTGATGATACTCAGAATTGATCAAACGATTCCTTGGATCCATGTTCATATAGGGTGCTTCTACACTAAAAGTGAAATGTCAAACGAGGACACTAGGGGTCATTGAACTTTACACCGGGAAAATATAAGGCATGCTCCGATTTTGACCGGATTTCTTTTATTTTGTGGGCATTGATGAGACAAGAACAAAAGTCAATCATACCGTTAAGGTCAAAGGTCAAGAAAAGGTCACTAGGGGGCAAAATGTACATTTTCACTCCTCGCACTCAAAATACTACTTGTCCGAGAGAAAATGACCTATGATTGTCAGAATTAGTCAAAAGATTCCTCTCATCTATGTTCATATAGGGTGCTTCTCCACTAAAAGTGACATGTCAAACGGGGTCAATAGGGGTCATTGAACTATACAGGTGTAAAATGTAAGACATGCTTTGATTTTGACCGGATTTGTTTCATCTTGTGGGCATTGATGAGATAAGAACAAAAGTCAATTACAAGTTTGGGATCAAAGGTCAAAAAAAGGTCACTAGGGGTCAAAAAGTGATTTTCACTTAAAACGCCGTTGCAATTTAGTGAAATGACCTAGGATCGTCAGAATTGGCCAACATATTCCTGTTGACCGTAAATAGGTCAAACGTCAACGACTTCGACTAATATCCGTGATCTATGATCACAATTAGCTCTAGTTCTTTCTTTCTTTCTTTCTTTTTCTGTCATGGGACCTATAGCTCCGTAACCGTTGACCCGATTTTGACCATATTTAGTCATAAGAACCCTTATGTGCACCACTACTCAGGTTGTAAAGCATAAGGGGTCAAAGGTCACACAGGGGTCACTAGGGGTCAAAACGTGATTTTCACTTAAAACGCATTTCCAATTTAGTGAAATGACCTAGGATCGTCAAAATTGGTCCACATATTCCTTTTGACCGTACGCATGTACAAAAGAACGGTTTTTAAAATTAAAAATCATTTGGGGTCACTAGGGGTCAAAATGTAAATTTTACTCCATTCACTCAAAACCCTACTTGTCCGAGGGAAAATGACTGATGATACTCAGAATTGGTCAAAAGATTCCTTGGATCAATGTTCATATAGGGTCCTTCCACACTAAAAGTGACATGTCAAACGGGGTCACTAGGGGTCATTGAACTTTACAGTGGGAAAATATAACGCATGCTCCGATTTTGACCGGGTTTCTTTTATTTTGTGAACATTAATGAGACAAGAACAAAAGTCAATTATACCGTTAATATCAAAGGTCAAGAAAAGGTCACTAGGGGTCAAAATGTACATTTTCACTCCTCGCACTCAAAATACTACTTGTCCAAGAGATAATGACCTATGATTGTCAGAATTGGTCAAAAGATTCCTCTTATCCATGTCCATATAGGGTCCTTCTCCACTAAAAGTGACATGTCACACGAGGTCACTAGAGGTCATTGAACTATACAGGTGAAAATCTTGAGACATGCTCCGATTTTGACGGGACTACTTTTTTCTTGTGCGCATTGACCAGATAAGCAAAAAAGTCAATTACAAATTTTGGGTCAGAGGTTAAAAAAAGGTCACTAGGGGTCAAAACGTGATTTTCACTAAAAACGCATTTGCAATTTAGTGAAATGACCTAGGATCGTCAGAATTAATCAACATATTCCTTTTGACCGTACGCATGTACAATAGTTCGGTTTTTAAAATCAAAAAATATTTGGGGTCACTAGGGGTCAAAATGTAAATTTTCACTCCATTCACTCAAAATGCTACTTGTCCGAGAGGAAATGACCTATGATTGTCAGAATTAGTCAAAAGGTTCCTCTCATCCATGTTCATATAGGGTCCTTCTCCACTAAAAGTGACATGTCACACGGGGTCACTAGAGGTCATTGAACTTTACAGGTGAAAATCTTAAAACATGCTCCGATTTTGACGGGACTACCTTTTTCTTGTGCGCATTGATCAGCCAAGCCAAAAAGTAAATTACAAGTTTTGGGTCAGAGGTCAAGAAAAGGTCACTAGGGGTTCAACTGTATTTATTTACTCCATTTACCACTCGAAGGGGTTAACATGTAACACACCCGACTAATATTCGTGATCTCCGATCACAGGTCATGTCTAGTTATATTAGTCGAGAAACGACTAATAATTATACTGTATTCGTCCTGTTTCTTCTTCTTTCTCCTGTCATGGGACCTGTAGCTCCGTAACCATTGACCCGATTTTGACCATATTTGGTCATAAGAACCCTTATGTGCACCACTACTCAGGTTGTAAAGCATAAGGAGTCAAAGGTCACACAGAGGTCACTAGGGGTCAAAACGTGATTCAACATGCTCTGATTTTGCTCAAACTCGGACATTTTGTGCGCATTGACAAAAAAAGAAAAAAAGTCAATCATGACCTTGGGGTCAAATGTCAAACAGGGGTCATTAGGGGTCAAAACGTGATTTTCACTAAAAACACATTTGCAATTTAGTGAAATGACCTAGGATCGTCAAAATTGGTCCACATATTCCTTTTGACCGTACGCATGTACAAAAGAACGGTTTTTAAAATTAAAAATCATTTGGGGTCACTAGGGGTCAAAATGTAAATTTTACTCCATTCACTCAAAACCCTACTTGTCCGAGGGATAATGACTGATGATACTCAGAATTAGTCCAAAGATTCCTTTGATCAATGTTCATATAGGGTCCTTCCACACTAAAAGTGACATGTCAAACGAGGTCACTAGAGGTCATTGAACTTTACAAAGGGAAAATATAAGGCATGCTTCGATTTTGACCGGGTTTCTTTTATTTTGTGGGCATTGATGAGACAAGAACAAAAGTCAATCATACCGTTAAGATCAAAGGTCAATAAAAGGTCACTAGGGGTCAAAATGTACATTTTTACTCCTCGCACTCAAAATACTACTTGTCCAAGAGATAATGACCTATGATTGTCAGAATTGGTCAAAAGATTCCTCTTATCCATGTCCATATAGGGTCCTTCTACACTAAAAGTGACATGTTACACGAGGTCACTAGAGGTCATTGAACTATACAAGTGAAAATCTTAAGACATGCTTCGATTTTAACAAGACTACTTTTTTCTTGTGCGCATTGATCAGCCAAGCAAAAAAGTCAATTACAAGTTTTGGGTCAGAGGTCAAGAAAAGGTCACTAGGGGTCAAAACGTGATTTTCACTAAAAACGCATTTGCAATTTAGTGAAATGACCTAGGATCGTCAGAATTGGTCAACATATTCCTTTTGACCGTACGCATGTACAATAGTTTGGTTTTTAAAATCAAAAAATATTTGGGGTCACTAGGGGTCAAAATGTAAATTTTCACTCCATTCACTCAAAATGCTACTTGTCCGAGAGGAAATGACCTATGATTGTCAGAATTAGTCAAAAGGTTCCTCTCATCCATGTTCATATAGGGTCCTTCTCCACTAAAAGTGACATGTCACACGGGGTCACTAGAGGTCATTGAACTTTACAGGTGAAAATCTTAAAACATGCTCCGATTTTGACAAGACTACCTTTTTCTTGTGCGCATTGATCAGCCAAGCCAAAAAGTCAATTACAAGTTTTGGGTCAGAGGTCAAGAAAAGGTCACTAGGGGTTCAACTGTATTTATTTACTCCATTTACCACTCGAAGGGGTTAACATGTAACACACCCGACTAATATTCGTGATCTCCGATCACAGGTCATGTCTAGTTATATTAGTCGAGAAACGACTAATATACTGTATTCGTCCTGTTTCTTCTTCTTTTTCTGTCATGGGACCTATAGCTCCGTAACCGTTGAGCCGATTTTGACCATATTTGGTCATAAGAACCCTTATGTGCACCACTACTCAGGTTGAAAAGCATAAGGGGTCAAAGGTCACACAGGGGTCACTAGGGGTCAAAACGTGATTCAACATGCTCCGATTTTGCTCAAACTCGGACATTGTGTGCGCATTGACAAGAAAAGAAAAAAAGTCAATCATGACCTTGGGGTCAAATGTCAAACAGGGGTCATTAGGGGTCAAAACGTGATTTTCACTAAAAACACATTTGCAATTTAGTGAAATGACCTAGGATCGTCAAAATTGGTCCACATATTCCTTTTGACCGTACGCATGTACAAAAGAACGGTTTTTAAAATTAAAAATCATTTGGGGTCACTAGGGGTCAAAATGTAAATTTTACTCCATTCACTCAAAACCCTACTTGTCCGAGGGAAAATGACTGATGATACTCAGAATTGGTCAAAAGATTCCTTGGATCAATGTTCATATAGGGTCCTTCCACATTAAAAGTGACATATCAAACGGGGTCACTAGGGGTCATTGAACTTTACAGTGGGAAAATATAACGCATGCTCCGATTTTGACCGGGTTTCTTTTATTTTGTGGGCATTGATGAGACAAGAACAAAAGTCAATCATATTGTTAATATCAAAGGTCAAGAAAAGGTCACTAGGGGTCAAAATGTACATTTTCACTCCTCGCACTCAAAATACTACTTGTCCAAGAGATAATGACCTATGATTGTCAGAATTAGTCAAAAGATTCCTCTTATCCATGTCCATATAGGGTCCTTCTCCACTAAAAGTGACATGTCACACGAGGTCACTAGAGGTCATTGAACTATACAGATGAAAATCTTAAGACATGCTCTGATTTTAACGGGACTACTTTTTTCTTGTGCGCATTGATCAGCCAAGCAAAAAAGTCAATTACAAGTTTTGGGTCAGAGGTCAAGAAAAGGTCACTAGGGGTCAAAACGTGATTTTCACTTAAAACGCATTTCCAATTTAGTGAAATGACCTAGGATCGTCAAAATTGGTCCACATATTCCTTTTGACCGTACGCATGTACAAAAGAACGGTTTTTAAAATTAAAAATCATTTGGGGTCACTAGGGGTCAAAATGTAAATTTTACTCCATTCACTCAAAACCCTACTTGTCCGAGGGAAAATGACTGATGATACTCAGAATTAGTCAAAAGATTCCTTGGATCAATGTTCATATAGGGTCCTTCCACACTAAAAGTGACATGTCAAACGAGGTCACTAGAGGTCATTGAACTTTACAAAGGAAAAATATAAGACATGCTTCGATTTTGACCGGGTTTCTTTTAGTTTGTGGGCATTGATAAGACAAGAACAAAAGTCAATCATAACGTTAAGATCAAAGGTCAATAAAAGGTCACTAGGGGTCAAAATGTACATTTTTACTCCTCGCACTCAAAATACTACTTGTCCAAGAGATAATGACCTATGATTGTCAGAATTAGTCAAAAGATTCCTCTTATCCATGTCCATATAGGGTCCTTCTCCACTAAAAGTGACATGTTACACGAGGTCACTAGAGGTCATTGAACTATACAGGTGAAAATCTTAAGACATGCTCCGATTTTAACAAGACTACTTTTGTCTTGTGCGCATTGATCAGCCAAGCAAAAAAGTCAATTACAAGTTTTGGGTCAGAGGTCAAGAAAAGGTCACTAGGGGTCAAAACGTGATTTTCACTAAAAACGCATTTGCAATTTAGTGAAATGACCTAGGATCGTCAGAATTGGTCAACATATTCCTTTTGACCGTACGCATGTAAAATAGTTAGGTTTTTAAAATCAAAAAATATTTGGGGTCACTAGGGGTCAAAATGTAAATTTTCACTCCATTCCCTCAAAATGCTACTTGTCCGATAGGAAATGACCTATGATTGTCAGAATTAGTCAAAAGGTTCCTCTCATCCATGTTCATATAGGGTCCTTCTCCACTAAAAGTGACATGTCACACGGGGTCACTAGAGGTCATTGAACTTTACAAGTGAAAATCTTAAAACATGCTCCGATTTTGACGGGACTACCTTTTTCTTGTGCGCATTGATCAGCCAAGCAAAAAAGTCAATTACAAGTTTTGGGTCAGAGGTCAAGAAAAGGTCACTAGGGGTTCAACTGTATTTATTTACTCCATTTACCACTCGAAGGGGTTAACATGTAACACACCCGACTAATATTCGTGATCTCCGATCACAGGTCATGTCTAGTTATATTAGTCGTGTCAACGACTAATATACTGTATTCGTCCTGTTTCTTCTTCTTCTTCTTCTTCTTCTGTCATGGGACCTATAGCTCCGTCACCATTGAGCCGATGTTGACCATGTTTGGTCAGAAGTACTCTTATGTGCACCACTACTCAGGTTTTAAAGCACAAGGTGTCACATGTCGCACAGGGGTCACAAGGGGTCATTGAACTTTACAGGGGGAAAATGTAAGACATGCTCCGATTTTAACCGGGTTTGTTTTATTTTGTGGGCATTGATGAGACAAGAACAAAAGTCAATCATACCGTTAAGGTCAAAGGTCAAGAAAAGGTCACTAGGGATCAAAATGTACATGTTCACCCCATTCACTCAAAATGCTACTTGTCCGAGAGGAAATGATCTATGATTGTCAGAATTGGTCAAAAAATTCCTCCCATCCATGTTCATATAGGTTGCTTCTCCACTAAAAGTGACATGTCACATGGGGTCTCTAGGGGTCATTGAACTTTACAGGGGGAAAATGTAAGACATGCTCCGATTTTAACCGGGTTTGTTTTATTTTGTGGGCATTGATGAGAGAAGAACAAAAGTCAATCATACTGTTAAGGTCAAAGGTCAAGAAAAGGTCACTAGGGGTCAAAATGTACATGTTCACCCCCATTCACTCAAAATGCTACTTGTCCGAGAGGAAATGACCTATGATTGTCAGAATTGGTCAACAGATTCCTTGGATCCATGTTCATATAGGCTGTTCAGCGATTAAAAGTGACATGTCAAATGGGATCACTAGAGGTCATTGACCTAAACAGGGATATAATGTAAGACATGCTCCGATATTGACCAATCATGGCTCATTTGGTAGGCATTGATGAGACAAGCAAAAAAGTCAATCATTTCTTTGGGGTCAAAGGTCAAAAAAATGTCACTAGGGGTCGAAATGTACATTTTTACTACATTAGGACCCCTAGTGACCTTTTCTTGACCTTTGACCCCAAAAAAATATTGACTTTTTTTTCTTGTCTCATCAATGCCTACAAAATGAGCCATGAATGACCGGTCAAAATCGGAGCAAGTCTTAAATTTTACCCTGTGTGTCTTTATATTAGTCGTGTCAACGACTAATATACTGTATTCGTCCTGTTTCTTCTTCTTCTTCTTCTTCTGTCATGGGACCTATAGCTCCGTCACCATTGAGCCGATGTTGACCATGTTTGGTCAGAAGTACTCTTATGTGCACCACTACTCAGGTTTTAAAGCACAAGGTGTCACATGTCGCACAGGGGTCACAAGGGGTCATTGAACTTTACAGGGGGAAAATGTAAGACATGCTCCGATTTTAACCGGGTTTGTTTTATTTTGTGGGCATTGATGAGACAAGAACAAAAGTCAATCATACCGTTAAGGTCAAAGGTCAAGAAAAGGTCACTAGGGATCAAAATGTACATGTTCACCCCATTCACTCAAAATGCTACTTGTCCGAGAGGAAATGATCTATGATTGTCAGAATTGGTCAAAAAATTCCTCCTATCCATGTTCATATAGGTTGCTTCTCCACTAAAAGTGACATGTCACATGGGGTCTCTAGGGGTCATTGAACTTTACAGGGGGAAAATGTAAGACATGCTCCGATTTTAACCGGGTTTGTTTTATTTTGTGGGCATTGATGAGAGAAGAACAAAAGTCAATAATACTGTTAAGGTCAAAGGTCAAGAAAAGGTCACTAGGGGTCAAAATGTACATGTTCACCCCCATTCACTCAAAATGCTACTTGTCCGAGAGGAAATGACCTATGATTGTCAGAATTGGTCAACAGATTCCTTGGATCCATGTTCATATAGGCTGTTCAGCGATTAAAAGTGACATGTCAAATGGGATCACTAGAGGTCATTGACCTAAACAGGGATATAATGTAAGACATGCTCCGATATTGACCAATCATGGCTCATTTGGTAGGCATTGATGAGACAAGCAAAAAAGTCAATCATTTCTTTGGGGTCAAAGGTCAAAAAAATGTCACTAGGGGTCGAAATGTACATTTTTACTACATTAGGACCCCTAGTGACCTTTTCTTGACCTTTGACCCCAAAAAATATTGACTTTTTTTTCTTGTCTCATCAATGCCTACAAAATGAGCCATGAATGACCGGTCAAAATCGGAGCAAGTCTTAAATTTTACCCTGTGTGTCTTTATATTAGTCGTGTCAACGACTAATATACTGTATTCGTCCTGTTTCTTATATTAGTCGAGAAACGACTAATATACTGTATTCGTCCTGTTTCTTTCTTCTTTCTTCTTTCTTCAGCCATGGGACCTATAGCTCCGTAACCATTGACCCGATTTTGACCATATTTGATCATAAGAACCCTTATGTGCACCACTACTCAGGTTGTAAAGCATAAGGGGTCAAAGGTTACACAGGGGTCACTAGGGGTCAAAACGTGATTTTCACTTAAAACGCATTTGCAATTTAGTGAAATGACCTATGACCGTGAGAATTGGTCAACATATTCCTTTTGACCGTACGCATGTACAATAGTTCGGTTTTTAAAATCAAAAAATATTTGGGGTCACTAGGGGTCAAAATGTAAATTTTACTCCATTCACTCAAAACCCTACTTGTCCGAGGGAAAATGACTGATGATACTCATAATAAGTCAAAAGATTTCTTGGATCAATGTTCATATAGGGTCCTTCTGCACTAAAAGTGACATGTCAAACGGGGTCACTAGGGGTCATTGAACTTTACAGGGGGAAAATATAACGCATGCTCCGATTTTGACCGGGTTTCTTTAAATTTGTGGGGATTGATGAGACAAGAACAAAAGTTAATCATATTGTTAAGGTCAAAGGTCAAGAAAAGGTCACTAGGGGTCAAAATGTAAATGTTCACTCCATTCACTCAAAATGCGACTTGTCCGAGGGAAAATGACTGATGATTGTCAGAATTGGTCAAAAGATTCCCCTTGACCATGTTCAAATAGGTTGCTCCTGCACTAAAAGTGACATGTCACAGGGGGTCACTAGAGGTCATTGAACTATACAGGTGAAAATCTTAAGACATGCTCTGATTTTGACGGGACTACTTTCTTCTTGTGCGCATTGATAAGCCAAGAAAAAAAGTCAATTATAATTTTGGGGTCAAAGGTCAAGAAAAGGTCACTAGGGGTCAAAACGTGATTTTCACTAAAAACGCCATTGCATTTTATTAAACAACATAGGAACGTCAAAATCGGTCATCATATTTATCATGACCGTCTTCATAAAATATAGTTTGGTTTTTTGAATCAAAATTTTGTTGGGGTCACTAGAGGTCAAAATGTAAATTTTCACTCAATTTACTCAAAATGCTACTTGTCCGAGTGAAAATGACTGATGATTGTCAGAATAGGTCAAAAGATTTCTCTGATCGTGAACTTGGGGTCAAGGGGCAAAATGTAATACACTAGACTAATATCCGCGATCTCCGATCGCAGCTTATGTCTAGTATGTTTTTGTATTTGGTTGACAAAAACAAGAAATCTTTTTTTCTTCTGTCATGAGACCTATAGCTCCGTAACCATTGAGCCGATTTTGACCATATTTAGTCATAAGAACCCTTATGTGCACCACTACTCAGGTTGAAAAGCATAAGGGGTCAAACGTCACACAGGGGTCACTAGGGGTCAAAACGTGATTTTTAATAAAAACGCATTTGCAATTTAGTGAAATGACCTATGATCGTCAGAATTGGTCAACATATTCCTTTTGACCGTACGCATGTACAATAGTTCGGGTTTTTAAATCAAAAAATATTTGGGGTCACTAGGGGTCAAAATGTAAATTTTACTCCATTCACTCAAAACCCTACTTGTCCGAGGGAAAATGACTGATGATACTCAGAATTGGTCAAAAGATTTCTTGGATCAATGTTCATATAGGGTCCTTCCACATTAAAAGTGACATGTCAAACGGGGTCACTAGAGGTCATTGAACTTTACAGGGGGAAAATAAAAGGCATGCTCCGATTTTGACCGGGGTTCTTTTATTTTGTGAGCATTGATGAGACAAGAACAAAAGTCAATCATACCGTTAAGATCAAAGGTCAAAAAAAGGTCACTAGGGGTCAAAATGTACATTTTCACTCCTCGCACTCAAAATACTACTTGTCCAAGAGATAATGACCTATGATTGTCAGAATTAGTCAAAAGATTCCTCTTATCCATGTCCATATAGGGTCCTTCTCCACTAAAAGTGACATGTCACACGAGGTCACTAGAGGTCATTGAACTATACATGTAAAAATCTTAAGACATGCTCCGATTTTGACGGGACTACTTTTTTGTTGTGCGCATTGATCAGCCAAGCAAAAAAGTCAATTACAAGTTTTGGGTCAGAGGTCAAGAAAAGGTCACTAGGGGTTCAACTGTATTTATTTACTCCATTTACCACTCGAAGGGGTTAACATGTAACACACTCGACTAATATTCGTGATCTCCGATCACAGTCATGTCTAGTTATATTAGTCGAGAAACGACTAACATACTGTATTCGTCCTGTTTCTTTCTTTCTTCGTCTTCTTTCTTTTTCTGTCATGGGACCTATAGCTCCGTAACCGTTGAGCCGATTTTGACCATATTTGGTCATAAGAACCCTTATGTGCACCACTACTCAGGTTGAAAAGCATAAGGGGTCAAACGTCACACAGGGGTCACTAGGGGTCAAAACGTGATTTTTACTAAAAACGCATTTGCAATTTAGTGAAATGACCTAGGATCGTCAAAATTGGTCCACATATTCCTTTTGACCGTACGCATGTACAAAAGAACGGTTTTTAAAATTAAAAATCATTTGGGGTCACTAGGGGTCAAAATGTAAATTTTACTCCATTCACTCAAAACCCTACTTGTCCGAGGGAAAATGACTGATGATACTCAGAATTGGTCAAAAGATTCCTTTGATCAATGTTCATATAGGGTCCTTCCACACTAAAAGTGACATGTCAAACGAGGTCACTAGAGGTCATTGAACTTTACAGGGAAAAAATATAAGGCATGCTTCGATTTTGACCGGGTTTCTTTTATTTTGTGGGCATTGATAAGACAAGAACAAAAGTCAATCATACCGTTAAGATCAAAGGTCAAAAAAAGGTCACTAGGGGTCAAAATGTACATTTTCACTCCTCGCACTCAAAATACTACTTGTCCAAGAGATAATGACCTATGATTGTCAGAATTGGTCAAAAGATTCCTCTTATCCATGTCCATATAGGGTCCTTCTCCACAAAAAGTGACATGTCACACGAGGTCACTAGAGGTCATTGAACTATACAAGTGAAAATCTTAAGACATGCTCCGATTTTGACAAGACTACTTTTTTCTTGTGCGCATTGATCAGCCAAGCAAAAAAGTCAATTACAAGTTTTGGGTCAGAGGTCAATAAAAGGTCACTAGGGGTCAAAACGTGATTTTCACTAAAAACGCATTTGCAATTTAGTGAAATGACCTAGGATCGTCAGAATAGGTCAACATATTCCTTTTGACCGTACGCATGTACAATAGTTTGGTTTTTAAAATCAAAAAATATTTGGGGTCACTAGGGGTCAAAATGTAAATGTTCACTCCATTCACTCAAAATGCTACTTGTCCGAGAGGAAATGACCTATGATTGTCAGAATTAGTCAAAAGGTTCCTCTCATCCATGTTCATATAGGGTCCTTCTCCACTAAAAGTGACATGTCACACGGGGTCACTAGAGGTCATTGAACTTTACAAGTGAAAAGCTTAAAACATGCTCCGATTTTGACGGGACTACCTTTTTCTTGTACGCATTGATCAGCCAAGCAAAAAAGTCAATTACAAGTTTTGGGTCAGAGGTCAAGAAAAGGTCACTAGGGGTTCAACTGTATTTATTTACTCCATTTACCACTCGAAGGGGTTAACATGTAACACACCCGACTAATATTCGTGATCTCCGATCACAGGTCATGTCTAGTTATATTAGTCGAGAAACGACTAATATACTGTATTCTAGCTGTTTCTTCTTCTTTCTTTCTCCTGTCATGGGACCTATAGCTCCGTAACCATTGAGCCGATTTTGACCATCTTTGGTCATAAGTACCCTTATGTGCACCACTACTCAGGTTGTAAAGCATAAGGGGTCAAAGGTCACACAAGGGTCAAAACGTGATTTTCACTTAAAACGCATTTGCAATTTAGTGAAATGACCTAGGATCGTCAGAATTGGCCAACATATTCCTTTTTACCGTACGCATATATAATAGTTTGGTTTTTTAAATCGAAAAATGTTTGGGGTTACTAGGGGTCAAAATGTAAATTTTTACTCCATTCACTCAAAACCCTACTTGTCCGAGGGAAAATGACTGATGATACTCAGAATTGGTCAAAAGATTCCTTGGATCCATGTACATATAGGGTGCTTCTGCACTAAAAGTGACATTTCAAACGGGGTCACTAGGGGTCATTGAACTATACAGGTGTAAAACTGAAGACATGCTCTGATTTTGACCGGACTACTTTTTTCTTGTGCGCATTGATAAGCCAAGAAAAAAAGTCAATCACAAGTTTGGGGTCAAAGGTCAAGAAAATGTCACTAGGGGTAAAAATGTAATTGTTCACTCCATTCACTCAAAATACTACTTGTCCGAGAGGAAATGACTGATGATTGTCAGAATTGGTCAAAAGATTCCTCGTATCAATGTACATATAGGGTGCTCCTCCACTAAAAGTGACATGTCACACGGGGTCACTAGGAGTCATTGAACAATACAGGTGTAAAATTGAAGACATGCTCTGATTTTTACGGGACTACTTTTTTCTTGTGCGCATTGATAAGGCAAGAAAAAAAGTCAGTTATAAGTTTGCGGTCAAAGGTCAAAAAAGGTCATTAGGGTTCAAAATGTATTTTTTAACTACTTCAAGGCTGAAATTTATAAAAACAATTATCAAATATAAGATATTATAAGGTTATTGCCCTTAAACAACATATACCAAGGTCAAAGGTCAAAGCCCTCGACTATTATCCGTGATCTAAGATCACAATTATCTCTAGTATGTTTTTGTATTTGGTTGACAAAAACAAGAAATCTTTTTTCTTCTGTCATGAGACCTATAGCTCCGTAACCATTAAGCCGATTTTGACCATATTTGGTCATAAAAACCCTTATGTGCACCACTACTCAGGTTGTAAAGCATAAGGGGTCAAAGGTCACACAGGGGTCACTAAGGGTCAAAACGTGATTTTCACTTAAAACGCATTTCCAATTTAGTGAAATGACCTAGGATCGTCAAAATTGGTCCACATATTCCTTTTGACCGTACGCATGTACAAAAGAACGGTTTTTAAAATTAAAAATCATTTGGGGTCACTAGGGGTCAAAATGTAAATTTTACTCCATTCACTCAAAACCCTACTTGTCTGAGGGAAAATGACTGATGATACTCAGAATTAGTCAAAAGATTCCTTGGATCAATGTTCATATAGGGTCCTTCCACACTAAAAGTGACATGTCAAACAGGGTCACTAGGGGTCATTGAACTTTACAAAGAGAAAATATAACGCATGCTCCGATTTTGACCGGGTTTCTTTTATTTTGTGGGCATTGATGAGACAAGAACAAAAGTCAATCATACCGTTAAGATCAAAGGTCAAAAAAAGGTCACTAGGGGTCAAAATGTACATTTTCACTCCTCGCACTCAAAATACTACTTGTCCAAGAGATAATGACCTATAATTGTCAGAATTTGTCAAAAGATTCCTCTTATCCATGTCCATATAGGGTCCTTCTCCACTAAAAGTGACATGTCACACGAGGTCACTAGAGGTCATTGAACTATACAGGTGAAAATCTTAAGACATGCTCCGATTTTGACGGGATTACTTTTTTCTTGTGCGCATTGATCAGCCAAGCAAACAAGTCAATTACAAGTTTTGGGTCAGAGGTCAAAAAAAGGTCACTAGGGGTCAAAACGTGATTTTCACTAAAAACGCATTTGCAATTTAGTGAAATGACCTAGGATCGTCAGAATTGGTCAACATATTCCTTTTGACCGTACGCATGTAAAATAGTTCGGTTTTTAAAATCAAAAAATATTTGGGGTCACTAGGGGTCAAAATGTAAATTTTCACTCCATTCCCTCAAAATGCTACTTGTCCGAAAGGAAATGACCTATGATTGTCAGAATTAGTCAAAAGGTTCCTCTCATCCATGTTCATATAGGGTCCTTCTCCACTAAAAGTGACATGTCACACGGGGTCACTAGAGGTCATTGAACTTTACAAGTGAAAATCTTAAAACATGCTCCGATTTTGACGGGACTACCTTTTTCTTGTGCGCATTGATCAGCCAAGCAAAAAAGTCAATTACAGGTTTTGGGTCAGAGGTCAAGAAAAGGTCACTAGGGGTTCAACTGTATTTATTTACTCCATTTACCACTCGAAGGGGTTAACATGTAACACACCCGACTAATATTCGTGATCTCCGATCACAGTCCATGTCTAGTATGTTTTTGTATTCGTCCCGTTTCTTCATTCTTCTGTCATGAGACCTATAGCTCCGTAACCATTGAGCCGATTTGGACCATATTTGGTCGTAAGTACCCTTATGTGCACCACTACTCAAGTTGTAAAGCATAAGGGGTCAAAGGTCACACAGGGGTCACTAGGGGTCAAAACGTGATTTTCACTTAAAACGCATTTGCAATTTAGTGAAATGACCTAGGATCGTCAGAATTGGCCAACATATTCCTTTTGACCGTACACATGTATAATAGTTCGGTTTTTAAAATCAAAGAATATTTGGGGTCACTAGGGGTCAAAATATAAATTGTTACTCCATTCACTCAAAACCCTACTTGTCCGAGGGAAAATGACTGATGATACTCAGAATTGGTCAAAAGATTCCTTGGATCAATGTTCATATAGGGTCCTTCCACACTAAAAGTGACATGTCAAACAGGGTCACTAGGGGTCATTGAACTTTACAAAAGGAAAATATAACGCATGCTCCGATTTTGACAGGGTTTCTTTTATTTTGTGGGCATTGATGAGACAAGAACAAAAGTCAATCATACCGTTAAGATCAAAGGTCAAGAAAAGGTCACTAGGGGTCAAAATGTACATTTTCACTCCTCGCACTCAAAATACTACTTGTCCAAGAGATAATGACCTATGATTGTCAGAATAGGTCAAAAGATTCCTCTTATCCATGTCCATATAGGGTCCTTCTCCATTAAAAGTGACATGTCACACGAGGTCACTAGAGGTCATTGAACTATACAGGTGAAAATCTTAAGACATGCTCCGATTTTAACAGGACTACTTTTTTCCTGTGCGCATTGATCAGCCAAGCAAAAAAGTCAATTACAAGTTTTGGGTCAGAGGTCAAGAAAAGGTCACTAGGGGTCAAAACGTGATTTTCACTAAAAACGCATTTGCAATTTAGTGAAATGACCTAGGATCGTCAGAATTGGTCAACATATTCCTTTTGACCGTACGCATGTACAATAGTTCGGTTTTTAAAATCAAAAAATATTTGGGGTCACTAGGGGTCAAAATGTAAATTTTCACTCCATTCACTCAAAATGCTACTTGTCCGAGAGGAAATGACCTATGATTGTCAGAATTAGTCAAAAGATTCCTCTCATCCATGTTCATATAGGGTCCTTCTCCACTAAATATGACATGTCACACGGGGTCACTAGAGGTCATTGAACTTTACAGGTGAAAATCTTGAAACATGCTCCGATTTTGACAAAACTACCTTTTTCTTGTGCGCATTGATCAGCCAAGCAAAAAAGTCAATTACAAGTTTTGGGTCAGAGGTCAAGAAAAGGTCACTAGGGGTTCAACTGTATTTATTTACTCCATTTACCACTCAAAGGGGTTAACATGTAACACATTCGACTAATATTCGTGATCTCCGATCACAGTCCATGTCTAGTTCTTTCTTCTTCTGTCATGGGACCTATAGCTCCGTAACCATTGACCCGATTTTGACCATATTTGGTTATAAGAACCCTTGTGTGCGCCACTACTCAGGTTGAAAAGCATAAGGGGTCAAAGGTCACATAGGGGTCACTAGGGGTCAAAACGTGATTTTCACTTAAAACGCATTTCCAATTTAGTGAAATGACCTAGGATCGTCAAAATTGGTCCACATATTCCTTTTGACCGTACGCATGTACAAAAGAACGGTTTTTAAAATTAAAAATCATTTGGGGTCACTAGGGGTCAAAATGTAAATTTTACTCCATTCACTCAAAACCCTACTTGTCCGAGGGAAAATGACTGATGATACTCAGAATTGGTCAAAAGATTCCTTGGATCAATGTTCATATAGGGTGTTCAGCGATTAAAAGTGACATGTCAAATGGGGTCACTAGAGGTCATTGACCTAAACAGGGATAAAATGTGAGACATGCTCCGATATTGACCGGTTATATCTCATTTTGTAGGTATTGGTGAGACAAGAACAAAAGTCAATAATATTGTTAAGGTCAAAGGTCAAGAAAAGGTCACTAGGGGTCAAAATGTAAATTTTCACTCCATTCACTCAAAATGCTACTTGTCCGAGAGGAAATGACCTATGATTGTCAGAATTTGTCAAAAGATTCCTTGGATCAATGTTCATATAGGGTGTTCAGCGATTAAAAGTGACATGTCAAATGGGGTCACTAGGGGTCATTGACCTAAATAGGGGGAAAATGTAAGACATGCTCCGATTTTGACCGGGTTTCTTTTATTTTGTGGGCATTGATGAGACAAGAACAAAAGTTAATCATGACGTTAGGGTCAAAGGTCAAGAAAAGGTCACTAGGGGTCAAAATGTAAATATTCACTCCATTCACTCAAAATGCTACTTGTCTGAGAGGAAATGCTTGATGATTGGCAAACATGGTCTCAACGGTCTCAAATAAGAGCACACTGTCATCAGCAGGTCAAAGGTCAACACGCCCTCGACTAATATCCGTGATCTATGATCACAGTTCATATCTAGTATGTTTTTGTATTTGGTTGACAAAAACAAGAAATCTTTCTTTCTTCCGTCATGGGACCTATAGCTCCGTAACCATTGACCCGATTTTGACCATATTTGGTCATGAGAACCCTTATGTGCACCACTACTCAGGTTGTAAAGCATAAGGGGTCAAAGGTTACACAGGGGTCACTAGGGGTCAAAACGTGATTTTCACTTAAAACGCATTTGCAATTTAGTGAAATGACCTATGACCGTCAGAATTGGTCAACATATTCCTTTTGACCGTACGCATGTACAATAGTTCGGTTTTTTAAATCACAAAATATTTGGGGTCACTAGGGGTCAAAATGTAAATTTGACTCCATTCACTCAAAACCCTACTTGTCCGAGGGAAAATGACTGATGATACTCAGAATTAGTCAAAAGATTTCTTGAATCAATGTTCATATAGGGTGCTTCTACACTAAAAGTGACATGTCAAACGGGGTCACTAGGGGTCATTGAACTTTACAGTGGGAAAATATAAGGCATGCTCTGATTTTGACCAGATTTCTTTTATTTTGTGGGCATTGATGAGACAAGAACAAAAGTCAATCATATCGTTAAGGTCAAAGGTCAAGAAAAGGTCACTAGGGGTCAAAATGTAAATTTTCACTCCATTCACACAAAATGCTACTTGTCCGAGAGGAAATGACTTATGATTGTCAGAATTAGTCAAAAGATTCCTCTTATCCATGTTCATATAGGGTCCTTCTCCACTAAAAGTGACATGTCACACGGGGTCACTAGAGGTCATTGAAATTTACAGGTGAAAATCCTAAAACATGCCCCGATTTTGACGGGATTACTTTCTTCTTGTGCGCATTGATGAGATAAGAAAAAAAGCCAATCAAAAGTTTGGGGTCAGAGGTCAAGAAAAGGTCACTAGGGGTTAAAATGTATTTTTTTACTCCATTTACCACTCGAAGGGGTTAACATGTAACACGCTCGACTAATATTCGTGATCTTAGATCACAGTCATGTCTAGTTATATTAGTCGAGAAACGACTAATATACTGTATTCGTCCTGTTTCTTTCTTCGTCTTCTTCTTTTTCTGTCATGGGACCTATAGCTCCGTAACCGTTGAGCCGATTTTGACCATATTTGGTCATAAGAACCCTTATGTGCACCACTACTCAGGTTGAAAAGCATAAGGGGTCAAAGGTCACACAGGGGTCACTAGGGGTCAAAACGTGATTTTTACTAAAAACGCATTTGCAATTTAGTGAAATGACCTATGATCGTCAAAATTGGTCCACATATTCCTTTTGACCGTACGCATGTACAAAAGAAAGGTTTTTAAAATTAAAAATCATTTGGGGTCACTAGGGGTCAAAATGTAAATTTTACTCCATTCACTCAAAACCCTACTTGTCCGAGGGAAAATGACTGATGAAACTCAGAATTGGTCAAAAGATTTCTTTGATCAATGTTCATATAGGGTCCTTCCACACTAAAAGTGACATGTCAAACGAGGTCACTAGAGGTCATTGAACTTTACAGGGGAAAAATATAAGGCATGCTTCGATTTTGACCGGGTTTCTTTTATTTTGTGGGCATTGATAAGACAAGAACAAAAGTCAATCATATCGTTAAGATCAAAGGTCAATAAAAGGTCACTAGGGGTCAAAATGTACATTTTCACTCCTCGCACTCAAAATACTACTTGTCCAAGAGATAATAACCTATAATTGTCAGAATTGGTCAAAAGATTCCTCTTATCCATGTCCATATAGGGTCCTTCTCCACTAAAAGTGACATGTCACACGAGGTCACTAGAGGTCATTGAACTATACAGGTGAAAATCTTAAGACATGCTTTGATTTTGACAGGACTACTTTTTTCTTGTGCGCATTGATTAGCCAAGCAAAAAAGTCAATTACAAGTTTTGGGTCAGAGGTCAAAAAAGGTCACTAGGGGTCAAAACGTGATTTTCACTAAAAACGCATTTGCAATTTAGTGAAATGACCTATGATCGTCAGAATTGGTCAACATATTCCTTTCGACCGTACGCATGTACAATAGTTAGGTTTTTAAAATCAAAAAATATTTGGGGTCACTAGGGGTCAAAATGTAAATTTTCAATTCGATCACTTAAAATGCTTCTAGTCTCAGAGGAAATGACTCATGACCTTCATGATTGGTCAAAAGATTCCTTAGGTCCATGCTCATATAGGGTCTTAAGCGATTAAAAATGACATGTCATATGGGGTCACTAGGGGTCATTGAACTTTACAGAGGTAAAAGTTAAGACATGCTCCGATTTGAACTGGGTTTGTTGCATCTTGTTTGGATTGATAAGCCAAGAAAATAAGTCAATCATATTGACCAGGTCAAAGGTCAAGAAGGGGTCACTAGGGTCATTGAACTTTACAAAGGTAAATGTTAAGACATGCTCCGATTTGGACCCGGTTTGTTGCATCATGTTTGGATTGATGAGCCAAGAAAAAAGTCAATTATATTGACCAGGTCAAAGGTCAAGAAGGGGTCACTAGGGGTCATTTAACTTTACAGGGGTAACAGTTAAGACATGCTCCGATTTGAACCGGGTTTGTTGCATCTTGTTTGAATTGATGAGCCAAGAAAATAAGTTAATCATATTGACGAGGTCAAAGGTCAAGAAGGGGTCACTAGGGGTCATTGAACTTTACAGGGGTAAAAGTTAAGACATGCTCCGATTTGGACCGGGTTTGTTGCATCTTGTTTGGATTGATGAGCCAAGTCAATCATTTTAATCAGGTCAAAGGTCAAGAAGGGATCAATAGGGGTCAAAATGTGATTTTCATTTAAAACGCTCTTGCATTTTAATGAAACGACACAGGAACTTAAGAATCTGTCAATATATTCACGATTACCATCCCCCTATATAATACTCAGGTCTTTAAAATCGAAATATGTTTGGGGTCACTAGGGGTCAAAATGTAAATTTTCACTCTATTCATTCAAAATGATACTTGTCCGAGAGGAAATGACTGATGATTGTCAGAATTGGTCAAAGGATTCCTCATATCAATGCTTATATAGGTTGCTCCTGCCTTAAAAGTGACATGTCACACGGGGTCACTAAGGGGCATTGACCTATACAGGGGTAAAATTGAAGACATTCTCTGATTTTAACCGGACTTGTTTCTTCTTGTGCGCATTGATAAGCCACGAAAAAAAGTCAATCATCATAACCAGGTCAACGGTCAAGAAGAGGTCACTAGGGATCATTTTCTCATAAAATAAATCAAGGTAGCCTGGTCTTAGACCAGAACAAGATCTAGTGGTTTTTGTATTTCTACAAAAAAACCAACCGGCTCGAGGATTCTTTCTTGCAAACCCATCTACAAAATGCTTCTTCTCCCACAGTTTAGATGCTACAGTCACCAGACTTGGTCAGTAGGACCCTCTTCCAGACCTTCATATAGGGTGTTCACGGTTTGGGGTCAAAGGTCACAGGGGGGTCACTAGGGGTCAAAACGTGATTTTCACTTAAAACGCCCTTTCAATTTAGTGAAATGGCCTAGGATCGTCAAAATCGGTCAACGTATTCCTTATGACTGAACGCATATATAATAGTTCGGTTTTCAAAATCAAAAAATATTTGGGGTCACTAGGGGTCAAAATGTTAATTGTCACTGCTTTCATTCAAAATGCTTCTGCTATATCAGGAAATGATTGATTACTGTCAGAATTGGTCAAAAGATTCCTTACATCCGTGCCCATATAGGGTTCAAAGCGCTTAAAACTGGCATGTTAAATGTGGTAACTAGAGTTATTATTCTGAAAATGTTCAGGATATTTTTGAGAAAAGCCGTAAATAAATCAAAAGTAGCCCAATATCGCGTCCAAACCGTGGTATTGGCAACATGTAAGTAAATCGCATGTGATTTAGTGTTATTACGTATCTTGCTGTCTAAGGAGGAAATTGCCAAAAGTACGGAAATCGCTCCAATTGACCAAATTCTGTTTTCACAGACACATTAATAGTTTCTATTTGATACTCAACTACTTTCTTGAACATTGTGTGCATGTTTGGATCTCCAAAAAGGTGAGTAGGACATAAAAACGGCGGATATGTATTTTTAAAATTACGTCATTATAGTTGCTGCTAATAACGCCTTTTCTTGAATGGAGTGCCCAGTTTATCATTAAATAAACTAAATTTGACTTAAACTCGATTCCAGATGATATTTTGTGCGTTCAATTGACCCCGAAAAACAAATGATGTTATTTTTAATGACAAAACCACCTCTTACACGAACGAATTTGTTACTTTTTTGGGGTTTAAAATCACTTTTTATTCCTTTTTCCTTCGATAGATTTTGCTTGCCGTAGGTGAAAAGTTTGTCAATACATTGAACTATCGGATTCACAAGTTTAAACATACCCCAAATTAATAGAATTTCCCCGCAGCCAAAAAAACACTTTAATTGCTATATACTTAACTGTGTACATCCGGGACACTAATATACTTTTAAAACAAAATGGCGGCCCCCATAGTCGGACACGAATTTAAAAATTCGCATATTTAAATTCGATCTTACTGACTGTACAAGATGGTCGTGTGGTGAAAATTAATTAGATTTGATTCTCGCTCGGTGTAAGTAGCTCCGAGATAGTCGACAAATAGTTGGCAACACTGACGCGAGCCGTCGTGTATATTATAGTCACCCTATTTGCCATTTTTGACCTGCGCAGAATACAAAATGTTCACTACTGCACCGCCGTTTCCATTGCAACGTTGGATGATTGACAGCAAAACCAACATGAGGTCAAAATTTACACTACCTTCTAAAGCCGACAGCCGTGTAAAAAATACTTCGATGAACTGAGAAATGATGCTAGTATGATTCTTCAAAAACAAGCCTCAAATTTCGGTATGTAAAATGATTCTTTTGATGATCAAAACACAATTAATATAAATCTATGATGTCTCAAGTACATAAAATGAATTTTGTATAGCTATCGTCCGTGAAAGACGGCCCTGAAAAAGAAAATGTCTTTGAATTTCAAAGCACGCAAATTCATGCCGCACTCGAAGCGGTAGGCTTGCTTCCGTGAGACCCGCTACTTGATCAGTTCTGTGTCACGGGAAAGTTGATTTTTTGCTACGCGGATAATATTAATTCATTAACAAAATAATGATCAGTTATCGTTTTCATTAAACTATACTCAGATAAAGGTTTGAAGGAAAAATTGCTGTAGTATTTTAAATTAAAATAACACGATACCTGGCTCCTGTAATATCAGTACTACAACAATAACCCAAAGACAATAACAGGTACCTCCTATTTTATTTTTTGATCATACATTAGTCAGATTTCGTAGTATTGTCTGATTCTGCACAGTGCACGCCATTGTAAAATCAAAACACATAACCTGATGAAAAGAATACCTAGATTGGTCATTTAATATTTCAGTAGAACATTTAAGAATGTAAAAATGTAATTAAACATTTTTTAGAATCATTCCTTCATCATGTTCATCCAAACTTGATCAATATTTCTTTCTCTCATAAAAAGCAATACAATTAGGGACCGTTCATTATTTCTACCGGAGGGGATGGGGGTGGGGGGGGGGGGGGTAGCTGAAAGAAAGCAACAACCCAAAAAATGACCCCCCCCCCCTTCCCTAAACACTTAAGAGTTATGACACCCCCCTCTGGAATGTAGAAAAAAGTTATGATCCCCTGTCAGCGTGGGCATGCTGTTAGCGTATGCATGCTGTCAGCCTGGGCATGCTGTCAACCTGGGCATGCATGCTGTCAGCCTGGGCATGCATGCTGTCAGCCTGGGCATGATTTTGGTTTGAAATATATTAGTACCAAAAAGTCATGACCACCCTTTAATTTCCTAATTTTTTTAAAAGTTATAACCCTCTCCTTTGATTTCTTAAAAAAGGTTATGACCCATACCCCTGTTTTGTGCCAGGCAGGTGAAATTTAGCTTGATTGGATGCCACCTGCTTACCAAAAAAAACACACCAAAAAATGACCCCCCACCCTTCCCTAAACACTTAAGAGTTATGACACACACCCCCCCCCCCCCCCCCCCCCCCCCCCTCTGGAATGTAGAAAAAAGTTATGACCCCCTGTCAGCCTGGGCATGCTGTCAGCCTGGACATGCATGCTGTCAGCTTGGGCATACACGCTGTCAGCCTGGGCATTATTTTGGTTTGAAATATATTAGTACCAAAAAGTCATGACCACCCTTTAATTTCCTATTTTTTTTTATAAGTTATAACCCTCCCCTTTGATTTCTTAAAAAAGGTTATGACCCACACCCCTGTTTTAAGCCGGGCAAGTGAAATTTAGCTTGATTGGAAGCCACCTGCTTATGACCTGTATTTAGTATGAGTATATGTTATTATTTCAGACTACCCCTCCAAGCAAACTTTTCTGACAATATTCACATTGATATGACTTCTCTTAAGTGTTTGTCTGTATGTGTAATGTCAAGCTAGCCTGCCAAGCAAAGCTTTCTGGCAATATTCACATTGATATGGCTTTTCTTCGGTATGAGTCTGTATTCATGTGTAATGTCATGAAGTTACCATTATGAACAAAATTTTCTGACAATATTCACACTTATATGACCTCTCTTTAGTGAGTGTCTGTATGTGTAATGTCAGCCTACCCTTCTGAGCAAAGAATTCTGACAATATTCACATTGATATGGCTTGTCTTCAGTATGAGTCTGAATTGTATGTCAGGCTACCCTTCTGAGCAAAATGCTTCCTTTCACTCAAAATAGGGGAAATGACTGATGACCATCAGAAATGGTCAACGGATTCCTTGGATCCATGTTCATATAGGAACTTCAGCAATACAAAATGTGACATTTCATATGGGGTCACAAGGGGTCATTGACCTATACAAGGGTAAAACGTGAGACATGCTCCGATTTGGACCGGACTTGTTTCATCCTGTTTGGTTTGTTAAGTCATGAACAAAAATCAATCATGACCTAGGGGTTAAGGTCAGGAACAGGTCAGTAAAGGACATTTAAGACATGCTTTGATTTTAATCAGAGTTGTTGCATCTTATGTCGTTCGATAAGAGAACAAAAAGTAAAACATGAATTTGGGTCAAAGGGTCATTATCGGTCATTGACCTATACAGAGATAACATGTAAAACATAATGTTGATCGGACTTGTTGCATCTCATGTCGCAGGATGAAACAAGAAAAAAAGTCAATCATGACCTTGGAGAAAAATGTCATGAAAGGGTCATTAGGGGTCAATATGTGATTTTCACTTAAAATGCTCTTGCTCTATGCACATATTGAGTCTTCATGTATTACAATTGACATATCATATGGGGTCACTAGGGTTCATTAACACATAAAAAATCAAGGTGCCCTGGTCTTAGACCAGAACTAGATTTAGTTATACTTGTTTTATTACGCAGAGGTATTTACTGGTACACAAAACTTGTATCCTTATTCCTTTTGTACAATTATGTAGCAATATCACAAAGACCACCTTTCTGGAAGGATTTGAAAATAATTGTCACCAAAGTATTTCTTTTCTAAGGGGTGGTAGAGAATTAGGCAGGCTCTCGATCAATGGTTCATTCTCTTTATGCTGATTCCCTGCATCCTGGTTCCTGGTTCCTGGATCCCCGCGCCAACTCATCCATAGGTACAGGTACGGGCCAGTGGCGTAACCAGCGGGGGGGGGGGGGGGGGGGGGAGGGGGGAATATGACATCGTGTCGGTTGAGATTGGCACTGTCGGTTCATTTGACGAAAGGAATCATGGAATTATGTTGGTCAAAAGTACACATATGATGTCTTTCCCAAATGAAATATTCTTTGGTACAAGCTTGTTTAGAGCCAAAATGTAGCTCAAATCGTCCAAAAAATAACTGTAAAGTCCGAAATTATCGCGCGCTACGCGCGCAACGCTTGACTCACAAAATCTTAGGAGGCCCCCAATTTCAAGTCACTGCCCCTTCTTGCCCCCACCCCAAATCAAAAATCAAATCCATCCCAACCGATAATCGACTGTACACCACATTACGCTGTCGCTCTCTTATGCCATACAGGAAATAACGATAAACACAAGTTGTAGTTGAAGTGACGCATCGAAAAAGGTCTACTTGCGCAATAATATAACATGAAACTAAGAATATAAAACCACATCTAAATAAAGTGGATAAAATCACGATACGTATGCGTTGGCATGCATCCAAAACATTTCCCGGGTCTCATATCTTTTTCTTCGCCGTAGCACATTATCATACATGTTATAGAGCTAAAGGCGTAATATTCTGATGCAATTGACATTAAACAGCGGGTTAATTATATTTACATAAAAGATATGTGGAAAGATTTTTCCTTTATTAACGGCAAAAGTTCCACTTGAATGGTTAAACTATACAAAAAAATGAGTCTAATGCGTTTTGTACAAAACGTTGACAGGTACGTAGTGATTCCATTTTAAAAAGGGGAAATCCCTTATTATACCATTGAAAATATAGTAAGGCCGTGGAAAACTTGATGTGTGTGTTTTTTATGTTATTTATTTATTAATTCCCTTATCTTTCTGGATGAAGCTCTGCTAACATCTCTCGCTTGCACTGTGTGCACAATATTTAGATCTGAAATAGATCAGTCTGTTTACCCCAATCTCTGACTATGGTCAGCAGGCTTCACCTCCTACTGCTGGCCAAAACTCCATGGTCAGTGGAGATAATAATTTATTGATTAGGCCAACAAAAACAAAAAAGTTTGTCTCAAAGCTTGCGAAGGCTTTAAAATCGGGCGATGCGTGCGATTTTTTGTCTTCCATTTTTTTTTTGTACTTTTTTTTTATTTGTGTGTCAATTTTTACTCTTACTATTTGCAACCGTTAACACTTCCTGATATTGTTTTTTTTTCTATTTGAAATGAATATTGTGATGTAGTTATGTAAAGAACAACTGTGCAGCGTTTCTTGGAGTCATGTAAAGTTTGAGAAAAGGACAATCTGCCGATATTTTTAATTTAAAAAAAATTGATTTGACAATTTCCTGCATTTTAGATGCGGTATTTTTGGCATTTCAAAACCAATGCGCACGCAAGCTTTGAGACAAACCTATTTTTTGTTTGGCCTTAGTGGAGTTGAGCGGTATAGGGGTATATGGTTAGTGGATATACTAGTTAGTATAGATCATTGGAGTTGAGCTGTAGAAGGTATACATGGTCAGTGTATCCTCAAATCAGAACTACACAATATTATGGTTAAATGTGGGAAAACAAAAACTTCGTATGTATTGAATATATTCTGCTATTGTCCATTACGTATACTGCACAATACGTTAAAATGTAGGATATAAACAATATGTTTAATGATGTCACGTACATCGTAAAATCAAGACAATTGATGAAAGTTCCGTGTTCATAAGCATTGTATGTCACGATGGATAGATAGTAACAATTAAGAATCTCATTAATAAATATTTATAGAATCTGAACATATTTCAATGATGACAGTTGACAATTGAGGTAAGTTCCGTGTTCATAAGCATGGTATCCTTTAGTCACACTGGGTAGATAGTAACAATTAAGAATCTCATTAATAAATATTTATAGAATCTGAACATATTTCAATGATGACAGTTGACAATTGAGGTAAGTTCCGTGTTCATAAGCATGGTATCCTTTAGTCACACTGGGTAGATAGTAACAATTAAGAATCTCATTAATAAATATTTATAGAATCTGAACATATTTCAATGATGACAGTTGACAATTGAGGTAAGTTCCGTGTTCATAAGCATTGTATCCTTTAGTCACACTGGGTAGATAGTAACAATTAAGAATCCTATCTCGGATCAGGGCATAGATTTATTAACTCTTTCAAAGTTTTGATCAGAGTCGTTCTTTGACATTTTGAGTAGACATGAATCTGAACTATTTCAATATGTGGTATTTCTGTGGCATAATATTAATCCATCGACACACTTTAAATGTCATAACTTCAGTTTATGTCGCCAACGTGCTGAAAACCAACTTGACGAATATTGGCTTGTGAGTGGTAATGGCAAAAATGACTATAACTACAGTAAATCTAGCTAAATCGGTTGTGTAAGAAAATTGCACAACACTGAACAGGATATTTTGTCAATCTGGATTCTGATAAGTCCACTTTTTTTTCTTCAAATTAATTTTCAAATTTTCAAATTTTCCCTCTTCCAATTGTATTTTGTTTTAAATTGAGTGCACAAACACATCACATACAATTAAATTGGAAGAGAGAACATTTGAGAGAGAAAAAGGAGAGGGAAGTCCACTTCCTCAAAACAAAACATGTGTAGAGAAAAATGATTATCATTCAAGGTGTTTCCAACTTTCCATCCTTATTGGGCTTACAGTGTTGCCAAGTTGTTCATTACCAGCCCAATTGGACCAAAACAACAACAATGCAAGGCAAAAAAACCCCACATGTTTTACTTCCATTCGGTCCACATACAGTTTTGTCATGCAATGTATGTACGCTTTCATGTCTCGGAGACATGCGAGAGTGTGCGTAATGTTGAAATGTCCGTGTCATGCATGCAGTACTAGTAGTTATGCACTTATCAATTGCAAGCCCGGCCCCTGGGGACCCGGGGCATGGCGGGGACCATGCGGGGACCGTACACGAGTGTACAAAAAATGATGCCCGGCTATGCGGGGGGGGGGGTGTACGCGGACTTACAAACTGTGCCCCCGCTAGCCGGGGCGTGTAGCGGGGACGTACGCTAAGGTACACAAATGTACACCCCGGGCGCTTGCTATTAATAAGCTAGAATGGATGCGCTTGACGGAATAAGCCTAATAACACATAGGGAACACATAGAAATGCATTCCGTTATGGTTGCAGAAAGAAATAAGCGATCTTGGGACTGTAGCCGGGCGGAATACTTTGTCATGGGAAATGGGTGGCCGGGACTGTACACTTTGTCCCGGCCAAGGGGGGGGGGGGGGGGCCGGGACTGTAGCGGGGACGTACACGATTGTAGCCGGGACGTTACATGGGCAATTTGTACGTCCCGGCCCTAATCCCGGCTATCCCCGGGGCTGCAATTGATAAGTGCATTACACTTAGGATATTGAGTGTGCTCCAGCACATCATCCGATATCCACCTATGTTCATGATACGATTACTGTACATCTTTGATTTTAATCCCATGGTGACATTGTCAGATCAGCAGAGTGTGTGCGCTAAGATTAAAAAGTGCGCATCGGTCCGAACTCGTCATTTGTCTTTGTCTCAGAGTAAAAACCTATGTCATCTGATATGCTAATACTAGTAATAGTCTCAAAACCATCCCAATCTGGTTGAAAAATCCTTGTTTACAATATTTGTCTGCAATCAAAACAATTAAAAAGCTGATATCTGAGACAATCTGACCTAACTATACTTAAATACGGGGCAAGGGTTAACTATGGCCGAATTCCCTTACACACTAAATAGAATTTTACAAAAACACTGATATAAAACTCTGTTTTAGACCACTAAATTGCGACATTTGACCTTGTAGAGTAATTTTGGCTTAAAGATGATCACATTTTCTCACCAAGAAGTGCAGAAAATAGGTAGGTTAGCCTGCTCGATTTTCCAAAATATGCCCATGGAGTTGACTTCATGGGCCCCATTTAGTGTAGTGCACCCTAAATAAGAACCATTGGAGTTATGCAACTCAAAGTTTGGAATATGACTCTTGTATGAATAACCCTTCATGTAGAATAAATCAAATTGAAAATCGGGCCAGTAATCGGAACACCTACCTTTAAGTTATATGCATGTTAAGCACTATGATTATCGTATAAGCACTGGTGTTATTATTATTTACTTTTTAAATTTAACATTTTGAAAATCTCAATTTATTCTAATGCTTAAAGGATGTAATAGACCTAGTTAAATTACATTAGGAAAAGGTTTATAAAGCTGATCTAATATGAAATGTACATAGACGTTAAGTCACATTTTGGGTGCAAATTTCATACTTCATAGTTCAAATTCTACAACGTGACAATTACTTGGTGAACATCAAAGCCCGCATCGTAACATAGCTGTTGAGCAATACCAGCATGTCTCGCTTCTGTCACGTGACCAAGTGTGTGGTTCCCAACAGTACGGGACATACAATTAGGCCTAATTAATGAAATCTTATGACCAATTATGTCTTAATTTTTATTATCATTTGTGTTGGTTTCCATTTGACGTAGCATCTCTTATCAATACACTTGTACTTTACGAAATGAAAGTCAGCGTGGATTGCCACGATTCATTAATTCTAGATGAATAACTTTGATGTAATTGTTCGTGAAATTTGGACAGAGATGGATGATCAAATTGTTGTAGTTATACATACATTTTCTGCCAAAATATTATCATTAAATATCAACATAGATGTGGTTTACCGAATAACAAAGGTAACTTCGTTCCGAATCAGTCAATGCACAATATGGTTACATGTTGGAATTTGTGACTCAGCAACAACTGAATATAATGGTCTAAATATAGTCTGCCATTGTCCATCACGTATACATACGGTAACGCATATAATCCATAAACAATGCATTCAAGAATACCAGATAGGGTCATGTTTTTTATACTGGGTACAATTTGTGTTACATGTCCCTTTTTCCATAAATTAGGTTCCTTTTTCAGTTATTGCATTATATCTGAAAAAGTTTACATTTTAAGTTGGTAAAAGTATACATATTCTGAAAGCATATACTGTAACGGATGCAAATAGCATACAACCAAGTTGATTATACAGGGTGGCCCGAAATTGTACAGGGTGTAACAAGCAAAATCTTCTAAAAAAGAAGGGTTTCAATAATTACTTCCACTATGCATATGAAGTGATGAGAGAAAAGTTCAGTACAGATTTAAAGTAGTTTAATAAAATACCCATCCAGACATATGCAAATTAAATTTCATTATGAATCTGAAATTCTACATACAGGGTGTCTAAAAATGTGTTTATTTAGTTCTGGAAAAATGCTTCTATTACTACATACATACAAAGACTAGTATTTTAACAAAATTCAAGTAGATTTCAAATACAAATGCATCAATTACATGTACACAAAGATTGATTGATTTTAATTTTAAACATATAGGGTGTTTAAAACATTAATTTAGGTATACGTGATTATCCACAAATCATTAAATTGAATGAATTTAAATTTGCATCAGAAACATGATTTTACATTCCAATTTGAAGTGGCAAATGCTTAAAGTGGTATGAGTTTCAAATAATGTTCAATAAAAAGGGGCCCTTTAACTACAGGGTGACTCAAATTTTCCCAATGGCACATGTTTAGTGGCATACAATCAATTGCATTCATCCTTCTTGCACCTTCATGATGTGCAAAGCACATTCAAATGAACAAATTAGGTTAGTTTCCATAATGTTTGAACCCAGTATTCAAATTTCAAGAGTCTGATTTAAGATTGAATTATAAAATGTTATCGTTTTAAGTTGTATTCAACATATAGGGTGATCCAATGTTGATTGGCAAACTAGTAGTCACTAGTATCGTATCAACTTACTTTTCAGTTGCATTCCTAAGAATTTAATAATTCTCCTGAGTTTACAAGCTTGATGAAAACCAGCAGTTTTTTACTTATTTGGTAACACAGTTAAAAACAAGTAATAACACCACACAAACGCATTTAACAAAATGTGCTAATTAACATCCAGACAATACAGAATACATGAGGTTAATTACATATCTTCTTTTAATTTTTAATTCAATAGTTAAATTTATTTATTCAAAAGGGTACCTCAACCTTTCTATACTTTTAAAATGGACAGTTTGGTGCAGGCAAATGTTTGCATACATTTGCAGACTGCAACCAACTTACGTTTCTTAACAATTTTTTGAGCTTCTTAATGCTAATTAATGATTCCTTAAGAGAGCACCACACCAAATCAATGCGCAATTCGTGTAATCCTGCAGTAGTTCCGGAAAAGCACGAAGACTAGATTTGTTAATGTGTGGTTTTCGGGCAATTTGTTTCTCCGGGGATGGTATGTTTGTATTTAAATGAACAAGTGGGACCTATCCGTTGGACCTACAATGATAAAATACGATATTTTTTAATTTATCGACCTAAATAGTGCCCAGGGCGTAAGCACCTGCCTAAATAGTGAACAGGCATGCCAGAAAACGTGAAAAAGTGAGGGCGCTGTGTGCAGGTCCGTAGCGGAAAATTTAGCTTAATAACCGCTCATGAAACAAGGCTTAAATTAAAGTTGAGATGTTACTGAAAATGGTCATAGGTGACAAGTATGCAATAAATGTAACCGGAGGGTAGAAAAGGTGTCTTGAAATATGGCACTTTTACACGTATTTCAATGAGAAAGATATTTGGTGTGGTGCGCCCTTAATTAACTAATTATATTTTTAATTCAAATATGCTTCAATAATGTTATGTTTTCAATATAGAATTGTACCAAGAGTGAAACAAGTGCATTTTATGTTTGCCCAATGTATATTGCACCATACTTGTTCAACTATGCACTCCTCCTCCTCCGCATACTCCTCCTCCACATACTCTTCCACCCCTGACTAATGAGGTTTAACGAACTATTGTAATTAACAGAACCATGGTAGTTTATATTTTTCTTTTTAAAATAAAGGCCAAATACTTTCTCATCAAAATAAGACCAAATTTGAGTATGTGTGATAAAGAATAGCCAAAATATATGCATGCAAAGTAATAATATGTAGTGCAAATGTAACAGATCCACCTTTTTTGGGTACCCAGTATAAAAAACATGACCATAGGGTCATGTGTTTTAAGTTCGCCTCCTTTCGCGTTACACACGGATTTTGGCTTTCGAAACACGATTTTAACTTTACACATTTATATTTGCTTGTATACCCCACTGAGGTAGTAAAAGTATACAATATCTGAAGGGAAATTGCATGAGGAAACCAAATATGCCATTTAAATTATAGTACGAACTAAAATGGTATGATCGGAAATGTTCGGACAAGAAAAGAAAAAAAGTCAATCATGACCTTGGGGTCAAATGTCAAACAGGGGTCATTAGGGGTCAAAACGTGATTTTCACTAAAAACGCATTTGCAATTTAGTGAAATGATCTAGGATCGTCAGAATTGGTCAACATATTCCTTTTGACCGTACGCATGTACAATAGTTCGGTTTTTTAAATCAAAAAATATTTGGGGTCATTAGGGGTCAAAATGTAAATTTTACTCCATTCACTCAAAACCCTACTTGTCCGAGGGAAAATGACTGATGATACTCAGAATTAGTCAAAAGATTCCTTGGATCAATGTTCATATAGGGTCCTTCCACACTAAAAGTGACATGTCAAACGGGGTCACTAGAGGTCATTGAACTTTACAAGGGGAAAACATAACGCATGCTCCGATTTTGACCGGGTTTCTTTTATTTTGTGGGCATTGATAAGACAAGAACAAAAGTCAATCATATCATTAAGATCAAAGGTCAATAAAAGGTCACTAGGGGTCAAAATGTACATTTTTACTCCTCGCACTCAAAATACTACTTGTCCAAGAGATAATGACCTATGATTGTCAGAATTGGTCAAAAGATTCCTCTTATCCATGTCCATATAGGGTCCTTCTACACTAAAAGTGACATGTCACACAAGGTCACTAGAGGTCATTGAACTATATAAATGAAAATCTTAAGACATGCTCCGATTTTAACGGGACCACTTTTTTCTTGTGCGCATTGATCAGCCAAGCAAAAAAGTCAATTACAAGTTTTGGGTCAGAGGTCAAGAAAAGGTCACTAGGGGTCAAAACGTGATTTTCACTTAAAACACATTTGCAATTTAGTGAAATGACCTAGGACCGTCAGAATTGGTCAACATATTCCTTTTGACCGTACGCATGTACAATAGTTCGGTTTTTAAAATCAAAAAATATTTGGGGTCACTAGGGGTCAAAATGTAAATTTTCACTCCATTCACTCAAAATGCTACTTGTCCGAGAGGAAATGACCTATGATTGTCAGAATTAGTCAAAAGGTTCCTCTCATCCATGTTCATATAGGGTCCTTCTCCACTAAAAGTGACTTGTCACACGGGGTCACTAGAGGTCATTGAACTTTACAGGTGAAAATCTTAAAACATGCTCCGATTTTGACGGGACTACCTTTTTCTTGTGCGCATTGATCAGCCAAGCAAAAAAATCAATTACAAGTTTTGGGTCAGAGGTCAAGAAAAGGTCACTAGGGGTTCAACTGTATTTATTTACTCCATTTACCACTCGAAGGGGTTAACATGTAACACACCCGACTAATATTCGTGATCTCCGATCACAGACCATGTCTAGTTCTTCTTCTTTCTTCCCAACCCATCTACAAAATTCATCTCCTCCTACATCTTACATGCTACAATCACCAGACTTGGTATGTAGAACCCCTCAACTAACTTTCATATAGGGTCTTCACAGTTTGGGGTCAAAGGTCACACGGGGGTCACTAGGGGTCAAAACGTTATTTTCACTGAAAACGCTGTTTCACTTTAGTGAAATGACCTAGGATCGTCAGAATCGGTCAGCATATTCATTATGATATGATCGTACGCATATATAATAGTTCGCTTTTTAAAATCAAACATTATTTGGGGTCACTAGGGGTCAAAATGTTAATTTTTACCCTTTTCACTTAAAATGCATCTTGTCTCAGAGGAAATTACTTATGACCGTCAGAATAGGTCCAACAATTCCTTTGGTTCATGCTCATATAGGGTCTTCAGCGATTAAAATAGACATGTCATACGGGGTCACTAGGGGTCATTGAACTTTACAGGAGTAAAAGTTAAGACATGCTCCGATTTGGACCGGGTTTGTTGCATCTTGTTTGGATTAATGAGCCAAGAAAATAATATAATCATAATAAACAGGTCAAAGGTCAAGAAGGGGTCACTAGGGGTCATTGCACTTTACAGGGGTAAACTAAGACATGCTCCGGTTTGGACCGGGTTAGTTGCATCTTGTTTGGATTGATAAGCCAAGAAAATAAGTCAATCATAATAACCAGGTCAAAGGTCACGAAGGGATCAATAGGGGTCATTGAACTTTACAGGGGTAAAAGTTAAGACATGCTCCGATTTGGACCGGGTTTGTAGCATCTTGTTTGGTTTGATAAGCTTAGAAAATAAGTCAATCATATTGATCAGGTCAAAGGTCAAAAAGGGGTCAATAGGGGTCATTGAACTTTACAGGGGTAAAAGTTAAGACATGATCCGATTTGGACCGGGTTTGTTGCATCTTGTTTGGATTGATGAGCCAAGAAAATATGTCAATAATTTTAATCAGGTCGAAGGTCAAGAAGGGGTCACTAGGGGTCAAAATGTCGGTTTTTAATCCGTTCACCTAAAATGCTTCTCGTCTCAGAGGAAATGACTGAAGTGCATTAGAATTGGTCAACAGATTCCTTAGGTCCATGCCCATACCGGTATTTTAGCGATTAAAATTGAAATGATGTAGGATTTAGTCAGTAGGACCCCCTACCTGACCTATAGGGTCTTCACAGTTTGGGGTCAAAGGTCACACAGTGGGCATAAGGGGTCACAACGTGATTTTCACTTAAAACGCCGTTGCAATTTAGTGGAATGACCTAGGATCGTCAAAATTAGTCAACATATGCCTTATGACCGTACGCATATATAATAGTTAGGTTTTTAAAATCAAAAAATATTTGGGGTCAATAGCGGTCAAAATGTTAATTTTCACTTATATCACTTAAAATGCTTCTTGTCTCAGAGGAAATGACCGATTACCGTCACAATTTGTCAAAAGATTCCTTTGTTCCATGCTCATATAGGGCCTTAAGCGATTAAAAGTGACATGTCATATGGGGTCGCTAGGGGTCATTGACCCAAACAGGGGCAAATTGTAAGAAATGCTCCGATTTTGACCGGATTAGTTTCATCTTGTAGGCATTGATAAGACAAGAAAATAAGTCAATTATTATTTTGGGGTCAAAGGTCAACAAGGAATCACTATAGGTAAAAATGTCAATTTGTACTCAAAATACTATTTTTTTAGGAGGAAATAACTGATGATACTCAGAATTGAACAAAAGATTCCTCAGATCGATATATATATATTCAAGACTCTATTGACATCAATCAGTTTGGTAACATTCAAAGGTGTTTCAACTGCGCACTATCTTTTGAATCTTACTCATTTCTTGTTCCAGGGTGCTGACAAGCCCAAAAATATCGTAACAGTAGTCCTCATGGATTTTTCGAAGGCATTTGATCTAGTAAATCATTCTATTGCTATTCAGAAGTTAATTGCCTTGGGGGTCCGGGACTATTGTTCCATGGATATGTAGTTTTCTCAATGATCGTCGCCAATGCGTGCGCTGTAACCAAACCGTGTCCAATTATTTGTGCTGGTGTTCCTCAAGGAACTTAACTTGGACCCATATCCTTTCAGGCAGTTATCAATGATGCGGCTGAGAGTTGTTATTCCCACTATTGGAAATATGTGGACGATCTTACGTTCGCCGAAAATCCTCTAGTGAGAGTAGCAACTTGCAAGCTGCGCGATCTTGATGGCTTTCTGGATTGGTCTGTTACTAATCAACTCAAACTCAACCCTACCAAATGCCAAGCCATGCAGATGTGTTTCATGCAAGATCCCCCTCCCCATCCTGACTTAAAAATTGGTCCATCGCAGCTTTCTTTAGCTAGCTCTGCCAAATTTTGGGCATTTGGTTAATACAGGAGGATCTTAAATGGGACACACAAATTAACCACATGTGCAAGAATGCCAACAAAAGACTTTTTATGTTGCGATCTCTTAAACGTTTTGGTTTTCATACATCCGAGTTAGTGACGGTGTACAGGGGGTACATTCGCCCTCTGCTTGAATATTCTGATGTCATCTGGTATTGTGCCCTCACATCCAAACTAGCTCTAAAACTTGAGAGAGTCCAAAAGAGAGCTTTAAGAATTATCCTTGGTCCTAGTTTTATTTCCTATGATAATGCTTTAGATGTATGTAACTTTGATTATTTGTCTGCCCGGAGGGAGCAACATTCTCTGAAATTTTCTCAGTCACTAGCCGAATGCAGTAGGACTAAAAGGTTGCTCCCTGCATGCAGAGGTCAGGTTCATGGTAGACAATAGAGAAACAATGCCGAACTCACCCAGCCTCGTGCTCGCACAAACAGATATGCTGAAAGCCCCATTCCTTATTATGTGAAGCTGATCAACAGTGAATTCCCATAATTTGGTTTGCGTGCTAAGTCTTTCTGCATCATGCTCGCATATCCTGTCTTTGGCGTTGTCTCTTGTTGTTTGCCATAAGTTGGCTATTTGTGTATTGAATTGTTTTATATGTATTCCTTGCTTTCTTGTACAATGTAATTCGGCCTTCGGGTCGCGATTTTGCGCCAATAAAATCATATCATATCATACATGTCATACTGGGTCACTAGAGGTCATTGACCTTAACAGGGGTATAATGTAAGACATGCTCTGATTTTGACCGGATTTGTTTCATCTTGCTAGGGATCATTTTCTCATTAAAAATCAAAGTCGCCTGGTCTTAGACCAGATTAATATCTAGTTTAATTTACATCTTTCTTATAGTGTACATACCGACGACCCATCACTCCAATGATGATTTCCTTCATTGGTTAAGTCATTAAGGCCAATCCATAAAGACTCTGCCGCCGTGTCCACAAGTCCTGTCAATACGATAACAAAACATTTTAAAAATCAAAACGATTTGCGTTGCTAAACACGTACATTGCGCCATTATCTAGGAGTGGCCATGGTATAAACACAACGTGTAAGCTAATACGTCTAAGGTAACATGTAAGACGCGTACGGTAACACGTAATGCATCTTAGACGCCTAAGATAACACCCTCGCTTTATTCCATTAACAATTGTGACACTTTGGATTTAATATTTGCAGACAAGTATTAATCAAACAAACCCGGGGAGTTGAGGATGAGGGATGATAAAAAAATGTGTAGGGTGATGGAAAAAACCAGGACAAAAACATACTGGATATCCACAAGGTTATGCTATTTACGGAATAAACCATATCTGTAAATTGTATTTGCTCATCTTCGACGTGTAATATGCTATCTTAGACGTCTAACCCATAGAATTAGATGTACTTTCTTACACGTTTTGTTTATACTATGGCGACTCATATTATTCATCTCTATGTTATCGGTGGGATGAAAGAACGAAAGCAATGTACTGTTACGGACCTAAATCGATCATTCGTACATTATCCAAACATACAGAATTCAACACCCATAACATTTCGTTAACTTTCAGATCAATCCAAAGATCAATCCATGTATACTACTTGTCATAATAATCATCATAATATTCTTACGACTTAAGAGTGCATGCCTGAGAAAACAGGATGATATGACAAAAAATAAGAACATGAAGGTTGTCAAATATTGCTCATATATGGTTAGCTGGGTACTGCTGATGAAAGATAAAGAAAACGTAAATCTGTTCTGGGGAAATGTTTCTAGATACACCCAATTCAGTGTTTCTATATGGCATTTTAGACATTTTAAAACAATTGGAGATATATGACTTTATTTGAGATATTGTTGTAATACAGGAATGTAATTCAATCAAATAGGTCACAGACTTAAAGAATTTATTTGTATTTGTATCTAAATGATTGTTTCTAGACAGAAAATATTTTTTTGTTTTAGTGTTTTGAAATAAGATATTGTTGTTTTGATTTTAAAAGGTTACTTTAAACCATACAATGCTGCTTCTGAGCAGCGATAGCTATATTCCAAAGTCTCTCACATCAGAGAATTGAAGCAGAGGTTTGTGTGAGCAAAGGTAACGGTCTTTTGAAGCAATCAGTGCTTCTAGATTGTATAGTAATATAAATTAGACTAAAGGTCAGGTTCAAATACAAATAGCCTACGCCAATCAGTTATTTACATCATTAGTTTAAAAACATTGATCCTAGTGTCAATCTTACTGGAAATGTGGAATTGCCTAAGGGTAAAAAAAGTGTTTCTATTTTATAGTATATTTCCCAAACGGGAGGATGATTGATCTATGGGGGGGGGGGGGGGGGGGGGGGGTGTGCTATATTAGATATTCTACTATAGGGACTATAACAATTGGACTATGACAATTGAATATACATTATCACCTTTTATAAATGTACACCTCAAAATTTGATATTTGAACATGGCAACAGGGTATCAATATGGCAACACTGACTTATCTAAATCGGTTGGTTTGTTAGACCAGAGATAGGGCAACTCATTCATGAAGTCAGTTTGGGCAAAAAATGTACCACCTTGGTGTAGGGTTCTGCCAAACTTTTACTTTTTTTGTTGCTGAAATCAGTATAATTAGGAGAATTTTCCCCTAAAATGACCTAAAACAAGATAGGCTCGTTACCATGGCAACAGAGGGTTGCTGAATTGTTTAATACCATTTTTTTACATAACTACTAAATGTCTTTCACCTCCCAAACTTTAGGCAAAATCTAAAAAATGTGTGTCCAAAAGTTTGTCAACTTAGAAAAAATTCACTCTTAAGATCATTACTTTATACAATCAAATTAATTATGCGCTTGTTTTTTGAAAAATAACAATAAAGCTAGTATAATTGAGTAATAATTTTACATTAAAGTTTGCATTAATTTCTATATCACTTGGATTTCAAAAGAAATTGCAAAGGGTGTAGTTGAGAATTGATCCACCAACCTCGTGATACTGAAGTTGACGCTTTACCGGGCGCTTTACCAATTGAGCAATTCGTCTGTCCATGAAATTATTTAGATCGTAATACAACTTTATAGTATTGAATATCGAATACACTAAACTCATTCATGCTAATTTCTCTAGATCAAAAGAGGGCGCTCATACCTTTTTATCTATTTTCAGCTTACTAACTATTAGTCAATGTGGGCTTATAGATGAAGTTTAACGGTATACCATATCGAGAAGTGAATGCGAACACTCGTTTAAATTTCATATTTTTAGAGTTTACAAATAAATTTGTTTAGGTATGCACTTCATAATGATTTAAACGGCATTTTTGAAATCCCCTATTTGAGAGCTTTCCAAAAATGTATAATGTTGCTATTATCGGTTGAATACGTTTTTGTGTTAAAGTCGTGTGTATAATAACCGATGACTTAGGGCAAATTACCTATGTAGCGAGTAGGGAAAAAGCCAAGGACAATACAATCGATTTATGATTACAATTGTTACATAATACTAGTTGACACATTTGTTGAAACAGAAACTTATATAAAACAATCTATAAAATGAGAGCAAAATCATGATTGTACCATACAGGGACGAGGAGTTATTGTAAATTGAAAGTCGAATTGGGAATATTTTCTATATATTCCCCATAGAGATTGTACACAGCGCCGTCGCCACTGCCGCCGCCGCCTCCCCAGACTTTCGAAATATAATCAATTATATATCAGCCAAACAGTTAAGGAAATACCCGATTTATTTACACAATGCACCTAGATAAATGGGATTTCAAATGACACCTCAACCATAATAGCTCTATCACATTTAGTTGCTGGGTTAATAGAGAGAGATAGATGATTCGTCACCAAAAATGCAACGACGCCACCCTTTTTGGGTGGTGAGTTCAAAACACTTGGCCTTAAAGGTCTTTATATAAATCCAAAGACTTTACACAGAAACCTTGATAAATTGAAGATGTGCACTCATCTGCGAAATCGAGGTCAGTCAAAATTTAGCTTCTAGTTGGCTGGGCCGTGAATGGATTGTACTAACGCAAATGCCAATTACAAGATAGATTTAATAGAACATTAAAACTCATATACGGAGAGTAAATTATTTATTTGAACTTGGAGTCATTTAAAAGTATTTGGATAAAAATACTGAATTTGTTTAATTTTCATCGTTCATGGACCAAAAGGAGGTGGTGTATAACCAACTGAGTTAAACTGCTTAAAAATAGTTCGGATGAATACCAATGAAAGGCAGATGTGGTCTTCTTTCCAACGATAGCTCGTTCGTAGCAACCCTCGTGTCAGTGCTTGGCCACTTGCGTGTGAAGATGGGGAGATCCAGTGGCGTATCTGGGATTTTTTTCCGGGGGGGGGGGGGGGGGGGGGGCAAAGGATATTTTTTCCCGGTGAACACCAGTTCGACCCTATTAAGTAAAAAAAATGCGCAGCTGGGTTGTTTATTCCAGCGAATGACGTTGCATCCTAAAGTTGATGCGCGCGCAGCGCGCGAAATGTTAAGAACATATCTACACGAATCTTGCCAGTATTAAGTGTCAATAAAGATAAGGACCAGCAGGTTGGCGGAAGAAGGGGGTCGGCAAAATGCACTCATATTGGGTATGTGGCATCCCTATGATAGTCTCATTCTTCCAGTGCGCTAAAAAAATCACAGTGTTTCTAATTTTAGAAAAAAACTTATCACAAAAATTGCGTAATTTCACCTTTTTTTCCTTACTTCAAAATACATGTTATTTGATAAATGGCATTGCCATTGCTTACAAGTTAAAGTTTTCAAAGTGATGTTCCAATGATAAGTTATTGATAGAGTCCTCTTTATAAATACAGTATAAACTAAGCATCAGTGTTTCTATTCTTAGAGAAAATTATGATAGTTTTTCCAATTTACGAGGTATTTTTCACCAAAAAGATGATTTTTTTGATGTTCAGTTTTTCAGTTGGTCAGCGGTTTCAAAATAAATTTGCATTGTAATCACAACTAACACCCCTTGGCCCCATGTAAGCAAAAATAAAACCATTGAGTTCTAGCTTCTGTAAAATAAAAACACTCCAACAATGTTAATGTTGTTTGGGGCATATGCTCCTATTTTAGCATTTCTAGATAAGGCCCATATTATGCTCGATAGAATTCGGGGCCATCAAAATTCACCAATATTGGGTCTGTGACATTTCTATTATAAACTGTTTCTTCTCCTGGTGTGCTAAACAAATTACAGTGTTTCTACTTTAAGAGAAAAAAATCATAAAGAATCTTATAAATTCCCCATTTTCTCCAATTTGCATATGAACGTTTTTGAATTAATTGTTTTGCCATTCCTAACTACTTGCAGATTTCAAACTATTATTTTGAAAAAGAGTGTCAATAAAGTTATCTTCTTAATACTTTAAATAAGGTATGGGTGGTTCTATTTGTTTGGAGAAAAAAATGTTAAAAAAAAGAAACAAAGTATTTTAATGCTTATAAGAACTAGTTCCCCTGTCTACACGCCTTAAAAGCTCTCCATGGAATAGAACTTTTCACGAACTTCAATAAAACTTTCTGAAGTTATCATTTTATACATAGTTAAAGCATTATTATAATGTCACGCTCCTTTACAGTGTTTCTAGGTAATTTCAGAATTATACAAACAGATGATTTTACAACACATGCTGTTGTTCATCAAAACATACCAAACCCAATCTTAATCGATCATTTTACAATATATTCTAAAACCTAACTCATCATAGCAAAGGTGATTTACAGCAGCAGTTCAACTGTAGGCCTATAATCTTCATAACTGCACTTTTTTCTCTTCATGGGATAGGTACTTCATATTGATTCATCATTGTTTTATAGATGGTTGTGTCAACGGATTTCACACTACACATACCTTAAACATTGGTATCGAAATATTCAATACTTCACTATATGTGAAGCTCATCCGAGGTATATACCTTTCCAATTTCTCTGAAATTACATTATGCTATGTCACTTGCCTTTACCAATGTATTAGTGGATACATTATGTTTACCATACACAAGTTCTTTTTACACTCTCTTTTG
>CM069454.1:24438944-24550486 GCA_035610835.1 Ophiura sarsii
TGCGAGGTTCAGTTTTGTTCGGGAGAAACATAGGGTCTATGTACGATGACCTTAACTACGATGTTATAATTCATTGGCCGTTTCTCCGTCCTGTTCTCGGCATTTAGCCGGTCCCGTCTGTTTTAAAAATGGTTTCCATCAGATTTGCACGTTGTATCGGAGTGACAGCCGCCGAGAATCTCAGTAGCAGGGGCCTGACAATGGAAGAGACAATTCTTCCTTGCCTCGACAATATACAATACATTGTTTTGTTGAGGACCAATGCGTTGTTAAACGGCCTCGCGCCAAACGAGATAACGACACAAACAGGGGCGTAACAGAGGGGGTGGGGTGGGGGGGGGGTGGGGGGGGGGGGGGGGGGGGGGGTGGGGGGGGGGTGGGGGGGGGGGTAGGGAAAAAAAATCTCGCACGGTCACATAATTTAGCACGGTCACAAAAAGCACAACAGTCAACAATTTTTTGACTGTTGTGCTTTTTGTACTGAGAAATTTTCTTTCTTTTCTTTCTTTCCTTTCTTCTTTTCTTTCTTCCCTTTTTTTCTCCTTTCTTTTCTTTTTCCTCCCTTTTTCCTTTCTCTCTCTCTTTTCTTCCCTTTCCCCTTCTTTTCCTCTTTTCCTTCCCCCTTTTTCCTGGTGGGTAGGTTTGAATTTCCTGCTGAGCATCTTCAGGGGGGGGGGGGGGGGGGGCACTGTGCCCCCCCCCCCCCCCTGCCCCCGGCTGTTACGCCACTGGACACAAATCGTTTAAAATATGCAGAGGCCAGGATAGCAGTGATAAGAGACCTACCGTAAAACGGGGTGAATATGGACAAGGGGGTGAAAAGGGAAAAAAATGGGAACAGTTTTTTACCTGGCCAGTTTGTGTACCGTAAAACAGGGTGAATAGGGACATTCGTGTTTGGGATTAGCGGTCAGTTTGGATAACCTAAACTCTATTAAATAACTCTTGGCTAGAATGCACATAGTTTCAAATAATCTTAAAATGTCAAGTAATTTAGTTTCTGATATATTGTATATCAATAAACCTATTACCCTGAAGCAAGGGAAACTGTGTGTGTATGTGTGGTTGGCGTCCCTTGACTATGGTTACCAGAGCATGAGCCAATCAGCTGTCGCGTTGCTAGGCCCGCGATTTTGTCTTTTGTTTGTAGCATCATCTTGCATTGCTCTCGGCCATTATCTCGTTGGCTCTCTTCACGAGAGTTTCTCAAATTTAAAACACTCCCACCCACCCGATGCAATGCGCTCTTTTTCGGAGTTTACATCCGATACGTTCTGTCTTACGGTATTGCTCCTTGGGTGGATGTATAGCGAACAGTACTTTGTAGTGCAATTATCGGTAATTTTATGATTCAATGAATTCATACCATGCATTGTATTTCCATTTCATAAATTAAAAGTCAGACAAATTGAATTTCAGGTACATTATATTTCTGTGAATTAGGTCAGCGAATTGATTTAACTCAATGAGGGCCTCTCTAGGGGTAAGGGTCGTATGGTAGTTCACTGGTGCCAGTTCACTAGACCCACAATTAATTTGTTGTTTCAGAATTCATATGGTTGAAGGCAGTTCACTACAATATTTATAGACCCTGAAACACCAGTAACATTGGCAAGCGATCAAGGCTTATTGGAAGTTATATATATAGGAATAAATTCAACTAATTTAGTCATCTTTCTGAGTATCCCTCTAAAGGGTGGGGTTAAGGCAGTTCACTTTATCCCTAATTAAATTGGTGATTTCCAAATATGTGTCTTAATTTGTTTTACTGAATGATAGGAATAAAATCAGCTAATTTAGTCATCTTTCTGAGTATCCCTCTAAAGGGTGGGGTTTAGGCAGTTCACTTTATCCATAGTTAAATTGGTGATTTGCCAATTGTGTCTGACAGATCAATGTCATAAGGTTTCAGGATTTGGAAGGAATCTTGACTTGTATTAAAATTGTAATTAAGATTGCCAGTATCAAATGTATCAATGTTTGGTAATTAATGCAATGTTTCAAGAGTGAATAAACCTCTTGTGAATGAGCCATCGAGCCATATACCATACCTGTGTGTTTTGTTTTCTATGGTATAAGGAAGTAATGGTTATTAACTAATTTGAAGTCATTCTCCAGACTGTATTGAATGACGAGTGTTGTGGATCCGAATCGTTGCTAACAACTAAACACAAACAGTCTCATTGATCAAGCATCCAGGCATATCAAATCCTTGTCATTGTCAACGTGTCCGACCGTATCAAGTCTAGACCTCGGAATGAATCACGTGATGAATATATCGATGAGGTTTCAGCACAGTATGTGATAATTAAACTAAGGTAATGGTCTACCACGTAGGCTAGTGGCTCGAAATTTAAAAAGTATGCCTATAAGAAGCAGCTACCATTTTTGGGGGGACGAGTTAACTCGGACCCCTTAGTTTTCAATGAAAGGTCACGTGGTCATTATTATTGTTTCAATTAGCTAGTCACGTCACAATTATTGTATTTACTAAATAATGTAAATTGTATTATACATAAAGGAAGAAGTATTGATAGGAAAACGAACCTTATCTGTGGTTTCAGGGAATTTGAGGTCTTTAATACAGTCGGCAGTAGTGTTTGGTATAAAATGCGAAAATATCGCCAAATTCAGATTTTCAGTGCGAAACAAGTATTTTAATGATATTTTATATTAAATGTGTCTATTACTGTAAATAAAATGGTGCTTTAATGGACAATGTAGTTTAAATATCACATTTTAATTTTCGATTTAGCAGTTTCCGAGACAATCTCAACGGATGTATACCGTTATAACATCTGCGATTGTGAACCGGATACTGTGGTGTAATGGTTAGTCACTCGCACTGTTACGCGGGAATCCAGGGTTCGATTCGCTGGGGAGCACACTTTTTTTAATATTACATTTGTACTTTTGTTTACTTACTTGTTTACTTACAATATCATTAGTTTGTTTATTAACGAGACTCTTTTTTATCTATTAATATTGTTTACAATTTTTGTTCAATGAATATAAAATCACGATTTCTTTTTTGATTCGGCTCATGTTGTTATGTTCGTTCGTCTGGCTGTTCGTGATGGTTTATTTTTACAAAACGATTGACTACAATTATCCATCAAAGCCTACCATTTATGCAATAAAAAACAAAACGGCCTATATTGGTGCAGTATTATAAAATCAAAATATTAAGGAATGCTTTTCTACTAAAAAGATTCGCATTGTGTAGCATTTATGATCAATCTTTATTAAACAAAGTCTTCTAAACAAGGTCTTCTAAAAACTGGGGGGGGGGACTAGTGTTTAAGGTGCAAAAGGATGAGAAGACTTGGAATGGATCTGTTGAATTTTGTGGAAGTTGGCAAGAGGATCACTAGTGTGTTATTTCTGGAAGGACTGCTGTAAATAATCATGTAATTTACATCGAAATATATTATTACAAATTTAAATTAAATTATGAATAATGATATTTTCCTCATTCCAAGTCTTCTCATCCTTTTGCCACCTTAAACACTCGTACCCCCAGATTTTTAGAATACCTTGTTTCTTCTGCTTTTTATTTCACACAAATCGGAGCTGCGGTTCCAAAGTTTCGGCAAATCAGTCGAAACTCTTAGGTAATTCTCGCAAATAGCGGTATAACATATCTTATGTATTTCTTTGTTTTTCAACCAGTGATATCTAACGTATATTCCTTTAAAAATTCATAACTTACATAAAATACCACCAACAATTGTGTTAATTCAAATTGCAAATTTGAGTATGGTATTGAAAATGTAAATGTTGTACCTAATTTACATCATAATTAAGAACAGTGATTCTAGACTTCAAACGCCGTTTTCGCAAAATGGTCATATTGATCAATCCCGATGGCGACTTGCGCGGGCAAATAAATATAAGCCACACGGGAAATGGTTTAGGATAAGCCTAGCGGTTATATAGTGACAGTTTAACTAAATGCTCCTCAAACCCAGTATGTGGCCTTATGTTATACACACAATCAAACGAAATCACTAAAAACAAAGCAACACATAAACAAATAAATAAACTAAACAACAACACTAATAACAAAATTAGTACATTAACCACTATAGGCCTAAAAATAAGAACCATATCAAATGTATGGACATGTATGTACAACACTTATTGTAGACCTGTATTATAGCCAAAGAATTAAAAAACCGGCTTGGCGTGACTAACATTTGTTGGGTGGTGGAAATCGGGGAAAGTGCAGCGTATTGTTAAAATCAAGTCAACTTGAACATGACCTAAATATCCCATTTTTAAATGAAAATGTTAAGACCAAGTCAACTTGAAAAATTGTTTGGCGATTCGAAAATTGGTTGGGTAAATAAAATGAAGAGTGTATTACACTGTAGTTATTGCATGACTGCACCTAAAGTTGTTATTCGTGGCCTCGTTGGCAGCATAAATACACACACATTTTAATTTGATTGAAATGCCGTGTTATTTATTATTTGATGAATTTATTTTTGAATTGAATTTAATTGAATTTATTTTGATGAATTTATTTTTGAATTGAATTTATTGAATGTAATTGAATTTAATTGATTTGATGAATTTAATTGAAAATTTTACTAGTTGCTACATGGGCGAGATTCATATTACTTCCTGGTTAGGTTTTACATTGCAAAAATTCAAGTATGCCAATGCAGGTATTTGTATCGTAAAGTTGATAGCTTATTTAACTTTTCATTTCGAAGGCTGTAATTCTAAAAAAATTCGGCCGTGGGCATTTTTTTGCTGATTGTTCACCGTGTTGGACTCTGTTGTTTTTCTATAAGACGGTAAGGGGTCGCTCAGCTCACACAGATACATGTGAAGGGCCCATTAGATAGCACTGTTGGTTAGTTATCTAGCTTGATTTTTCACGCCAGTTTGGGGACCCCAATTCACTCACTCACTCACTCCGGCGACTTCTGTCGGGCATTAACGATGGCTCTCCAGACACGCCTATCTTCCATGCAGGTCTTTATCTCAGCAGGTGTTTGTCCAGTGTCCAGCATTTCTTTTGCCAACAGAATCTTTATCGAAGGTAAAATGACAGAATACTACATACACAACATATATATAGACAGAGGAACAATGGGCAGGAAGTGACAAGAGATAATGTAACACAGTGGGGGTCAAAGTGACAGATGGATTTTTATTTTATTTTCATTTCATTTCTTCAAAACGAACATCTCCGTAAAAATAACTGACCAAAAAAATAAAATAAAACACTACTATGAAACCCCGAACTTAAAATCATTTCCGCAATATGTATTTTCATCATTCTTATTTCATTTTCATTTCTTCAAAAAACAAATTTTCTGTAAAATAATCCGAATTTTTCATTGACCAAGAAGAAGAAAAAAACCTTCCCTCAAACCACGCATTATTGACCATTTATCGCACTATTAATTTTCAACGCTTTTATTTTATTTTCATTTCTTCAAAAACAAACATTTCTGTAAAATAATCCGCATTTTTGAACATTTCCCGCATTTTTCATTGACCAAGAAGAAAAGAAAAAAACCCACCTTCCCTTAAACCTCAATAGTGTGGAAAACGATCAAAAGTGTATGGTTAGAAAAGGGAGTGTTCCTTTTTTTCTGGGTGAAAGAAAGGTGCGGAAAATGGTCAAAAGTGCGGGTTATTTTTACTGAGCTGTTGTTTTTCAGTGCGCTTGGCGCACTGTATGAAACCACTTGGTCATAATGAAACAAACCTGTAGTGGTACATGTTCATTACGCTCGTTGCAGAGATCAACTTAGCAAGGTCACATAATGGATCAGTGCCTGCATTTGGAACCCTGTAAAAAGAATAGTGTGAGATCAGGCCAGCCAAATGTTGAGTAAGCTTTGTTTTAGTTGGTTCCCCCGATGAGTCAATTCTAGTAACACATACACTCTGTCAGCCAATCACAGCAGTTTACATAACTGGTATTGGTAACATTTAAGGGGTTTAGAACAACAAGGGTCCATCTGCAACAGCTGCCAGATGTTATCACGTGTGGTATTCTATAATAGCATACCCCTTGATACAAACAAAAAGTAGCACATGTCAGCAATAGCAGATAGGACATTTTGCATTGCACTTACATCTGAGTTATGTGAATTGGCAATATCTATAATAGCTGCCAAATGTTATATATTAGAGGTACTTTAAGTTGTGCCCTTGTGAAAACACAATCTCACAAATGGCACCTATTGCAGATAGGCCTTTGTTTCTCCAAACCAATTATTCATCTTCCAAATTCTCGGTGGGCTGTATCATATTACTATTACTGTCGCAAAACCAATTGGTCACTTGGTTGAATTATTCTCCCTGGTTGAATCGACCTATAGATAGCGGTTCACCTCTTGACACTGCTCTGTCAAGAAATTGTCCGCGTGTCATTAGGACCAGAGCATTTCCACTGGGATTGATCCCCTTGGATTGATCTGCACACTTTTCTGGTTTATGTATTAACAATTTTCGGATGGCCAATAAAACTACACTTTCTAGTGAATATAAGACTCAGGTTAATTGTTTTAGAAGAAACTGGTGCACTTAATGTCCAATCATTTGTCACCATGCTTAAGCCTGTACGGGAAGATTTGGAATCCTCTTCAAGGACTGTTGGTGTTACTAATAAGTTTAGAGTATACAGTGTGAGTCAAAATATTCAGGTCCACAGGAAAAATACTAAATACTAAAGTGTGTCTCTCCTCTTAAGCTATGTTCAACGCTAACATTTCTTGAGAACCTGTTAGACCATTTGTAAAATAGTAAAATAGTAATACTCATGACGACCATTATATCATATTAAGACAACGTACATCAGTTTACAACCTTTAGGCCTATATAGTTACCGTAGTATTTTGGTAAAGGCCTACTCAACACTACATGTAGCAACTAAATAGCAATACAATACAGACTGTAACAAAAAAAGTTATACAATCGCAATTTTATTTTTAATCCAATGTTAAAATGCAATGTCAAAATCTTTTACACTCTGTGTTAAGTTCCGTTTTGGCTACCAGAATCATTTTATTTGGTCCTTTTAACTACTTGCGTTTAACATTTATGACTAATCTACTAAGTCGTCTAGAAATCGGGTTGGGCCACTTTCACAAAAATCATACAATCATATACGGTATCTTGTATAAATTAAATAATTAGGGTATCATGCAAGGAACATTAAAGAGAACAATATAATTCTTTTTCAAATAGTTTTTTTTCTTCATTTAAATAAATAAATTCATAAAATAAATAAATAATATTTGTAAAGACCTAACCTTCTTTGTAATACTGTTAACCACTTGAAATGAACCATTGTTGTATAAACAAGAGCGCTCTACTGCTATGTTCCTGGTTCGATTCCATTCATATTCATCCAAGTGGTTTACCATTGATTAAGCCAAAAGTGGCCCAGGTGATTTCATGACTACTTTAGACAATTGATTACATATCTGCTTACCGACCATCGATTGTCATGAAACAAAGCTTATTCGAAAGCTAAGAAAATTCCCCTTGCAAGCCATTAAAACTCGAAACAGAAATTCTACGGGAGATATTTTTAATATTTTGTTCAAAACTGTATAACTTTTTTTTGTTACAGCCTGTACACATAACAAAAGACCTATTCTTGAGATGTCAATTCATTTATTCTGTTCACATTTCCCAGGAATTGCAGCCACAAAGCCTTTAACGTGGGGACCCACTCAAATCCATGTGTTCCCACAAATCAATACTTAGTGGTGCCAGATACACCTATCTTCCAAAATGTAGGATGAAAGTTGTTCCCTTAACAACCTGCTAATGCAAAATGAATCATTTTTCTTTGTATAGGCCATTGATATAATACTCACATAATTATCCTATGTGACAATACCTCGGGTGTGACTGATAACCCCTTTCACCACTGTGCCTCTTAATTCAAATTTACACCTTCTGAGTACTGTTTGTCTGTTTTCAGACTCTTCTTGTTTCTTGATGAGCGAACTAAGCGGAATATGGTCAAAAGTGCGGGTTTATGGGGTTGTTCGTTTTTGAAAAGAAATGGAAAAAAGAGGGGAAAAAGGTTGACAACCGAATATGTTAAAAGGTGCGTAGTTAGATTGAAGGTGTATCAGTTTTTCAAATCATATAATTCAGTTTTAATGTTGAATGTCGGCCTAAATCAAGACAGCGACATTTTCACGATTGTTAAATGTGTGGGTTCTTACACGCGCGGCTATGGAAAATAACCCGTCCTAAATCATATGTTATTTTACCAGTTTGAAGAAACCATATTACTTTATTCTGGTAGGCATAGTTCCCAATGTCGTTGTTTAAACGTTTAGATTCTCTTGATGACCATGGCCTCAAGATTGTGGTACTCAAATGACCTCCAGATATTTGTTTTCTTCTTTTATTTATATTTTGATGATGTTCTCTATAATAATGTTTGGGCTTTTATCTTGTTCTTATGTTACTTTCAGTGTTTCATAATAACGGAAGTTATTTAGAAGAACATAATATTGATCTGGAAAAACCCCGTTTATAAAACACATTGTTAATAAAAAATGTTTCAGAAAGAATTAGCATTTAATGCGCATGCATGCATTCCTATGAAAAAATATTGAAATGCTACGTTTTAATACTTTCCACGCGGCAGGCGGCTGCAGACGACATTCCAAAATTTCACAAAATGTTTCAAAAATTTCAAAATTATTGAATTTCATTACCATATTTAGAATCACCATGAGAAATGCATTGACATAAGTACAAACATGCCTAGTATTGGTCCAGTAATCCTTGCGATAGACCCTGAAAGTTGGGAAAGGTTTCTGAAAATTCTGTTTTGTACATAGTAAAAATTACAGCCGCGTGGAAAGTGTTAACATATGATTTGTTTTCTTCCAATCCCAGGTCCATGTTGTCCCAATAATTGGGTTTTATTTGGCGAATACTGTTATTTGGTAAACACTGACCTATACAGTTTTAGTGGAGCCAGAGCTGAATGCCAACGCCTAGGAAGCGATCTAACCAGTATTGGTAACGCAGAGGAGCAGACGTTTCACACAGGTAAGTTCGATCTGTACCTTAACCCCCTATAGTCTACCTGTCTATCTTACAGTGGTTCTGATTGGTTTATTACAAGATGTACTCATATAAATAACCAATTCAAATGCAGCTTGTAAAATGTTTCACTCTCATCTTAATCAGGGATACAATTATTCTAACAATGTCTCTGATTGGTGCAATAAATGATGTATCCATCTTTCTGACCAATCGGCCGGTAGTTCTCAGGGGGTTAATAAGCCAAATCATTTTGCCTGAGACTCGTCTGTGTCCCATCAGACCTATAAGTGTTACAGTGTAAAAATGTTGTTTAAAACTTTTTAACAACGGCTGATGTTCAAGTATCCTACTCAAACGAATGTTTAAATACGCAAATCTTGTTTAAAGGTGTATGTTCCGATCACTTTTTTGGGGCTATGATTTTTTTCTCAAACCAAGATATTTTGATATCAGAAGAATCTTCTCATTATGTCTGTAAAATCTTAGGGGCCAGAAATGTTCCATTTATAAATTATAAGCTAAAATGTGGTGAATTACTGCCAAAGGTAGTTGACCACCAGCCAGTTTGTGTATTTTGTGTACAATGTATGTTATTATTTCATTTCATATTCTCTGAGTGGTCACTAATGATATGCAGAAAAAATAAGTACATTGATGTCAGTAATGTACGATGAGTTCATCATAATCGAGGAATCTGATAAATCTTATGCGAGGAGGCAAATCGCAACCCCCTGATTTTAATAAAGCAAATATATTAATCAAATAGTGGTACCCAAAGTGTACCGTAATGAGGTCATAAGTCTGGTCCAATGTCTGGACATTTAGGGATAAGAAAAACCCGTGCCAAAATTCTACACCATTTTTGGTGGCCATCATTGAGAAAAGATGTATCCCAATACATTAGGTCATGTCACAAATTACAGATGATGGGAAAGCCCAATCAAAAAATACCAGTGGCACCATTGCGTTCAATTCCAGCATTCAGGGAACCTTTTAGTAGAGTTTTAATTGACTGCGTGGGACCACTTCCTAAAGCCAATTCTGGAAACAATACTTGCTCACTACGAGGGTCATTCAATAAGTTCTACCTCCTACCTCATAACGTTACTATTATATAAGCCAGTATTATCAAATACCGTATATAACCAGCATTTAGCACGTTTTTATCTCTGACTCATTCCAAAACATAACAGCGCCATCTCGCGATCAAAACGTCTTTTAAAAGTTTATTCTTAAAGGCACTTCCGAATCTCAAATGTTTGCCCCGAGCAAAAGTTACATGACTCGCTACATACCCGAGATCCGGGTATACATCATATAAACCCCATGGTGTAATGTTGATAGATCGTGTACCGAAAGATTGGCTACAAACAGCAAAATGTACGAACAAAATGTATGTCTAGAAATGTTTCGAAAAGTCATTCTATTCATTTGAATGAAACCACAGTTATAATCTGAAACAACATTAAATCATTTATTGGGCGAGAACCCTATGTTAAAATACATACACAAATAAAAAGCATTTTAACTTCCTATTTATAGGATAGTGTTCAACTGTCATTTGAATTTATGTCTGTCCTGTTATTGTCATTCAATGCTCCGTTAGCGCAATCGGTAGAGCTTCAGATTTATAATCTGAAGACCGTGGGTTCGAATCCCACAGAGAATGTTTTCAAGGTTTTTCCCGTAATTATTATATTTAGTAAATGTAGAGATTATTTTAATATCGTTCAATCATAATATTATTTTGATCCCAGATACTTTTCATTTTATTTAATAGAATGATTTTCTTACAGATTCAATGAGGTTTTAATTTGAATGTACTAATGTACTATCACTTCATGGGTGCATGTACATGTACATGTATAGGTTTAATACATGCTTAGCGTTGCGTTTATTGAATTGTTGCAATACCCCGCCCATTGTTACACCATGGTTATTCACACAATAATCTATCAGGCCAATTGTTATTGAAAGAAGTCAGTCATCGTTGAATCGATTCTTATTTCCCATCTGTTTGAACCAGTCAGATGCCAACGTTGAGTGAGTATATTGTATACGACGCGATTTTGTTTTCCCTTGAAAAGAGGATGTCGATCTCGTGCAATTTATTATGCCAAAATGTCAGCCTTATACAATGCCAACATTAAGGGATTTAAATGTGGTTCAACGCCATGTGACTAGGGAGATTTTCACTAAGGGGAGGAATTAAATATGAATCCACTATTTTTATATGGTAAATTCATGTTTGCAGGGACGTTTCTGCTTGAAAATGTCATTTTCTGAAGAAGATTTTTTTTTGTCATTACTGAAAAAAATAAGGTATATTTCCCGTGGCCCTGACCCCTGTCTCATTAAAAGCTTTAAATGAATAACCTCTTTGCGATCATCAATTTATTTCTCTTTACATTGAATCCAAACCTACCTTGCAGCGATACCGTTTTCACATTTTAAATACAATTTAGAAAATGGGTTCAATTTGGCTAACATTTCGTCGAATACTCAATAGTTCACCGCTAGTTCATTAATAGACAACACATAGACACGTCAATGAGTAGTTATGGCCGAGCGGTTACGACTATGGACTAGTAATCTAATGGATGGATGGATTCTCCCCTCCCCGGTTCGAATCCTGCAGAATACCTTTTGTTAGAAAAATGATTTAGTCTGTGTGTTGCAAAATGGCGTATATTTTTACTGTAGGTGAATAAAAGTCGTGGCCCTGACCCTGTCCAAAAATGTATTACAAATAATCATATTTTTTATAAAGTTGAATACGTTAGAAACATTCTTGTGCACAATTTTTTTGCTACGACGTCTAAATATCATCAAATTTACGATGTTTACGATCGCGTTGAAATGCATCTTTATCGACTCAAAAAAAGTAACAACAAGTTGGTGTTTCTTTTATTAAATCGGAAATAATATCCTAAATAAATAGGCCTTCCCCTTCAAAATGAGTCTAAGATGATCATGATTGATGGAGGCAATCCGTCACAATCGCGAGTTGTAAATTACCCGATTTGCATTTGTTTTCTTGAAATCTCGGTTTACTGGCGGGTCGGGTCGAACAAAATAGACGGTATTTTCATGCCTTGACTTCTGACTGGAATTATTTCAACGAAGCTACAAACATGACAAATAATATGTTGGTACATGCACATGACTGTACAATCATGTAGGCTTAAACATGGGAAATCAGAATATCGATTCAATGACGAAACGATTGACTCTTTTCGTAATGGCACAATTGGCCTTTCCCAGATTAGTTGTGTAACAATGGGGCTATAGGGTCTCAATAATTCAATTTACGCAACGCTGACAATGAACAAGTAAAAGTTGAACTGCATTCAAATTATTGAATTTAGACAATCATTCAAATTAAAAGTATCTTGTCCGTGGATTCACAAATATTATGGGGAACGATAAACAAACCCAACATAAAATTATTAAATTTAATATGATACTAACGAAAACAAAAAACCATTCTGGGTGGGATTCGAACCACCGGCCTTTCGATCATTAACCCAATGCTCTACCGACTGAGCCAACGGCGCACTGTACTGTTTTTACAACATAAATAGATTCAAATATCGTATGTGAACACGATTACTATCCCATAAATTGGAAGTTAATAATTCTTTTAACATTTATAGTTTTGTATGTTTTTAACATAGGGTTCTCGCTTAAAAATTGATTTGATGCTGCTTCAGCATCAAATAACTCTGGTTTCATTAAAATAAATAGAATGACTGTTAGAAACATTTCTAGACACGGATTTCGTTCACATTTGATGTTTGTAGCCACTCTTCAGTATTGCATCATGGGTTTTATGATACGTGTACGCGGATCTCGGGTATGAAGCGAGTCATATGACTTTTGCCGGGGCAAACATTTGAGATTCGGAAGTGCCTTTAAGGATAAACTTTTAAAAGACGTTTTGATCGCGAGATGGCGCTGTTATGTTTTGGAATGAGTCAGAGATAAAAACGTGCTAAATGCTGGTTATATACGGTATCACACAATTGTAGCTTGGAACCTCAGCTACAAATTCATTGTAAATTGATCTGAGTAATTGTTGTACGTTTTTGGAGATGCAGGGAAAGACAAGCCTCGATTTGGTGCGTCGGAAACGGATGGAAAACAGCAAAATATCGCCGAAGTGCTATTTATTTGGCATATTTTAAGAGGCAAATCATGCCTATCGGTCAATTTTAACCGTTCTTAATGTCAGATAGCTCTTTAACAGATTGTAAGCAATACAGTTGACTGATTTCTTTCGATAAAAATATGCCCTTTTATTAGCCGGATTCAGGTCAGGACAACCATTAAATTTACCCTCCCCTATGAGAACCCTGCAAAAGTCATATTTGACTTTCATAAGAACTAAGCGATCTTCAATTTACTGGATTAAATAGAGGTATTACAGTCTCGCAAAGCGATAATTTTCTATCATTGACTACCTGATTGACTATCCCGAAGGTTGCACATAATAAAAACTCATAAAGTGACTATTATGTTTAAGATTTAACATTCGAGGCATCACTGGGGCTTTAGTTGTAACAACGAAAATGTGATTGATTGGCAGTATTCCAGTATGCCAAAGCCATAGCAATTTATTTGAATTGCTATTGCATTATTTACAAGCCTACAAGAGTTAAAATTGCTTACAATCTTTATTTATACATGATGATACTGTAATATTCAGATATCAATTATTGATTTCCATTTTCAGTCTTAAAATCATGCTCTTATATTTAATTATACAATACGAAGAAAAAACCCCGAACAACATGTGTATATTTTTGAGGTAACTTTCTGTGTCCGTTGTCCAAAATCTATCTCTGGCTTTGACCGCATCATAACAAAAATAAAACAGATATCAATTATCATTTACTACAAATGTGTAGCTATGATTTGGAGCTATAATCATGGCAAATGTCATAAGGCTGACATTAATATTAGCGATGTTATGAGGGAAGAGGTAGAACTTATTGAATGACCCTCGTATTATGTGTATTTTCCCCTCGTTTTCCAGAGGCAATACCTTTACGGAATATAAAGACAAAACAGATAGTGAAAGCTCTTGTGAAATTCTTTACACTTGTTGGCATACCAAAAGAGATCCAATCAGATCAAGGATCAAATTTTGATGTCAAATTTGTTTCAACAAGCAATGCACCAATTAGGAATTGAACATTTTAAATCAAGTGCTTATCACCCAGAGTCATAGGGAGCATTGGAAAGGTTTCACCAGACATTGAAAAATATGATCAAAACTTACTGTTTTGAATTTGAAAATGACTGGGATGAAGGAGTGCTCATGCTGTTATTTGCTGCAAGAGAAGCAGTGCAGCAGCTGCAAGAGTCTTTGGGCTTCAGTCCTTTTGAACTTGTGTTTGGACATTCTGTAAGAGGACCATTGAAACTTCTCAAAGAGAAATGGTTAGATGATGACACTGACATGAATTTGTTAGACTATGTGTCTAAGTTCACAACTAGGCTATTCAGAGCTACCGAGGTGGCCCAGGAAAATCTAAAACACAGTCAAAGTAAAATGAAAACATGGTATGACAAGGATGCAAAGGACCGCATATTTGAGAAGAGGGATCAAGTATTATAATCGGTTTCAGCAAATTTGTCACCTCTTGCATATTGGGGGAGGTGCAAGGTTGATTTGATGGGGATGTACTGGTTGTAAATTGTTATTTGCCATGTTAATACCTAGTTTAATCTTCTTAAATATTGCGCTAGAGTAACCAATAATCAATACGTCTTTATGAAAGATAAAAGCTCAGAAAAATACTCAGAATGTTACTTCACGGTTTCTTTAACAGGTGAGTATTAGGCCAAATATATATTTCAGTGTGTTACTTATGGAAAGAGGCACTCAAGTTGATGTTATTCCCTTGGCCTATGTAATCATGTAGGATTACTAAAATCATGTTTTAGGTGATTGAAATTAAACATCATGTTGCAAAGCACAACAAAACTTTCAACATCAATGACATTCAAAATTTATTCGATAATGCATTGGGAAAAGTGTCCCATCAGACTGGAAACATGTGTCGGCACGTTAGGGAAATTCGTACTGGTAAAAGATCACATCTGTGATTTGTCATTCCCCAAATTTTCATCAAATTATTTGAGGATTCAGACCACGACGCAGATTCTTCAAATCAAATCAAATTGATGATAAGCGTATAACAACATGTTTAATTTAAAATGCGCGTGTAACCATGCATGATACATCCACGGTGTACAGTCATCAACAAAAGTAACTATACAGGTAATAAATGGGCTTCTCTAAAAATATGTATCCTACCTAAAAATATTAATTCATAAAGTTGTTGATAAATTTATCTTCTTTAATATGAGATATTGCACGCTATAGGACTGGGTGATTATTGAGGAATTGACACTCCTAAATGTAAGGTAAAGTCCGATTATCATTTTCACATTTTTCTTTTCTACACGCGAACATGTCATACTCTCCCCCGTGTTGAAAAGTAAAATGTGAAAATGAAATTGTGACTTAAATTTACCTTACATTTTGGATTGTAACCTGTTCAATATTCAAACTATCCTAGCGTGCAATATCCCCGGCAATATCTCATATTAAATAAGATACATTTTTCAACAACTTTATATTTAATATTTTTAGGTAAGATATATATTTTTAGAGTTAAAAACCCATGTAGTACCTGTATAGTTACATTACTTTTGTTGATGACTGTATATAGTTTTCCTTTCAGACCTGTTTCAGGATCAAAGTTATATTGATTTATTCAGGAAACAAATTTACTACCTCTCCCTAAGGGTGGATAGGCCCAAAACTTTTAATGTGGTGACACATTTGCTGAAACCGATTATAGTACTTTTTCAGTTACAAGGAAACCCTTTGCAAGCACGGTTTACTGGACCGTTTGAAATTATGTATGAAAAAGTATGTTGACAAATCTCAACCAAATACACAACCAGTGTGTGCCACGGTACCTGTACATGAGGAGCCTGGTGATGAAAAAACACCAAGTGGACAGACTGAGAATTGTGATCATTCCAATTTTGACAAATCTGCTGACAAAAATAGTACTTACAGAGTGAATCCTATAAGACAAGAAATTCTTCAAAAGGGAATAGATTATATGTTTGATAACAACATCATAGAGCTAAGTACTCGTGAATGGAGCTCGCCATACATGCTGATCCCCAAACCAAACGGCACTCAAAAACCGACTGTTACCCAATTCCAAGAATCGATGACTGTATCGACAAGTTAGGCAATTCCACATTTGTGAGCAAATTTGACCTACTAAAAGGTTATTGGCAGGTGCCACTCACTTAAAAAGTTAAGGAAATTACAGCTTTTTGTACTCTAAGTGGTTTCTATCAGTACAAGACAATGCCATTTGGGCTAAAAATGCCTGCTACCTTTCAGAGATTAGTGAACAGTTTAGTTTCAGACTTAAACAACTGTGAAGCTTATATCGATGACATCATGTACAGTCAGACTTGGTCCCAGCATGTACAGCAGCTCCAACAGCTATTTCAAAGATTGTCAATTGCAAATCTTATTGTTAATTTAGGTTAGAGTGGATTTAGCCATGCAACTGTGACCTACTTAGGCTATGTAATGAGACAGGGTCATGTTAAGCCAATAAAGGCTAAAATTGAGGGTATTGAGCAATTCCCTACTCCAAACACCAAGACAAAACTGATGCGGTTCCTTGGCATGTCAGGCTTTTATCGCACATTCTGCGCTAACTTTTCTGAAATTGCACAACCATTGACAAATTTGCTAAAAAAGAGTGCGAAATTCATTTGGTCTGCACAGTGTCAGCGCTTTTGAGAAAATAAGGCGGTTTTATGCAATTCACCAGTGCTGTCTGCACCATATTTCAGTAAGCAATTTGTTTTCCTGTGTGTTTACATTCACCTACCAACGACAGGAACGATATTGATATTATTTCATTTCCGACAAGCAACGGACGTGTTGATAAAACTTTTTTGCTTCACCCATAGTGTTTACACCCGACAAGCAACGGAAGTGTAGTTGACACAACGATTTTATTTCAACCATCATGTTTACAACCGAAAGCAACGGTTACGTGTTTATAGACTCTTACGTGTTTCAACGATCTTTATGGATGCTTGCTAAGACAACGGAAAGTTCTTGTTGCACGCAAACTTTCTTTTTTAATGGGGGAGATGTGATAAACCCCTGTATTATCAGTACGGCGCCCTCTATAATCATGGACGATGGTCGGTGATTACGATGGAACGCGGGCTGTCTTTAGAAGTTACAATGGCGTTCGACATAACAATTCACATTCGTTTAAACGAACAATAAAACGTGCACAAAATCATGCTAAAGCTAAGCAACTGATCAGTATAATTATGGCCATGGGTTAAAGTCATAGAATATTATGATGATTATTATGTAAAGTAGTAATAAATGGATTGATCTTTGTCTTGATCTGAAAGTTAACGAAGTGTTATGGGTGTTGAATTCTGTATGTTTGGATATAATGTATGAACTTGAGGTTATTTCTACCTTGGATCGATTTAGGTCCGTAACAGTACATTGCTTTCGTTCTTTCATTCCACCGATAATATAAAGTTAGATAATATGAGTGGCCATAGTATAAACAAAACGTGTAAGAAAATACATCTAAGGTTACACGTAAAGTAGAACGTGTAAGGTTAGACGTCTAAGATAACATATTACACGTCGAAGTTGAGCAAATACAGTTGACAAATATGGTTTATTCCGTAAATAGCATATCCTTGTGGATATCCAGTATGTTTTTGTCCTTGTTTTTTCCATCACCCTCCACGTTTTTTGTCATCCTCCAACACCATGCACTCCCCCGGGTTTGTTTGATAAATACTTGTCTGCAAATATTAAATCCAAAGTGTCACCATTGTTAACGGAATAAAGCGAGGGTGTTATCTTAGGTGTTTAAGGTGCATTACGTGTTACCTTACGCGTATTACATGTTACCTTAGACGTATTAGCTTACACGTTGTGTTTATGCTATGGCCACTCAGAGATAATGGCGTAATGTACAGGGTGTATCTAAAAAATTAGGACTCTGTTTCATGACGGTGTAATTCTTATCATAATCATTGGACCATGACCAATTTAGTCTCAATGTAAAGCCCAATTAATTATTATGATATCCTGAAAATATAAGATCAATCCGATGCAAAATAAGAAAACTAGCGTACTTTGCGTAAACCATGTCATTTACTGGTTTGTACAATGGGATCTACATGTACAGATCACCAGTAAATAACATGGTTTACGTTTCAATACGTTATAATATTTGTCAACATAGTAAATAATCTATCAGTCAATAGCAAAGTTTAGTTTGGTAATCCATTTAATTCTGGCACAAATCAATACTGACTAAAAAAATCCGCAAAACAGATGCATGCATATTCAGTGCAAGTTAAAAAAGTCGTGTTAAATAGTTCTCGAACCCACTGTGGATGGTTCATTGAGTTACAAGTCGAGCACTTTCATGTTACTCGAATGTTATTGTGTGAATTCCCATTGTACAAACTGTTACTGTGTGAATTCCCATTGTACAAACCAGTAAATGACATGGTTTACACAAAGTACGCTAGTTTTCTTATTTTTAATCGGATTGATCTCATATTTTCAGGATATCATAATAATTATTTGGGCTTTACATTGAGACTAAATTAGTCATGGTCCAATGATTATAATAAGAATTATACCGTCATGAAACAGAGTCCTATTTTTTTCGATACACCCTGTACGTGTATTTAGCAACGCAAATCGTTTTGATTTTTAAGATGTTTTGTTATCGTTTTGACAGGACTTGTGCAAGACGCGGGAGCGTTTTTATGGACTGGTCTTCAAGACTTAACCGAGGGCGATCATCAATGGATTGATGGGTCGCCGGTATGTACACTATAAGAAAAAGAAAAATATAAATTAAAATATGCCTCGATCAATAAAAAGTGTGACGTTCTCTTCACGCCAAACCAGGGTATATGTATTCCAAAACATCGAGAGATAGGCCTCTGTGTTGTTATTTTTTACAATAGCCTAGTTTTTATGGGTTCAACGAGACGAAGGCTAATTTATTTCGTGGGTCGCGATCTAGACGTCACCTGGCAAGGATTTCACCGCGGTTCTGGAAAAATGTCATTTGGAAACACTGATATTCTCATTTTTGTTTTATTATTAAAGATTACCAAATTCAATGACCTTTAATTTGCCGCTTGAATTCGTTAAATCTGTAGTTCGATTTCCACAACTGGGATACCGATGAACCTAATGATTCGACGAATGAATTTGACGAAGACTGTGTTTACTTGATCGATTCGAGTGGTAAATGGAATGATCTTGAATGTTCAAATGAGTTTGGATTTATCTGCAAGCAACTGAGAGTTAGAGGTGAGCTATTCTCTTTAAAAACGTTATACTGGACCATTTTAGTGTTAATTTTGGCGCGCTTTGCGCGTATTAGTTTCAATGTTTCATTATTCAAATGATGGCTTCAGGAATGTTTTTTCAGTATGTGAGTTTCAGCAACAAATCACGTACTTTCTCTAGTAAAAAAACGCTATTCACGAGTAAAGTCTACAGAGCCTCCAAGCCGAGCTCAGGCCTGTCTGGCTAATCTACGTCATCAATTTCACAATATCTCCCAGGTGCACTTGCGAAAAGACTTCTGCTACGTCTGAAGGGTGGCTCATAATTTGCTTATCATTCATTTCGCGAATGATAATGAAACTGAACCATGGTGGATAACGTGAATTGATAACCCCTTCATATAATTAAAACTAATTCCATTGCAAACAGGACCGTTAGAATTGCTCAACATATTCATTATGCATATATAAGACTCGGGTTTTCAAATGAGCTATTTGTGGTCACTAGGGGTCAAAATGTCAATTTTTAATCGTTTCACACAAACTGATAGGCCTACAGTTCCAAGAGAAAATTATTTATGATTGCAGTCAGAATTGGTCATACGATTCCTTGGATCCATGTTCATATAGGGTCTGAATTTAATCTATAAAGACCTATAAGGGATATTAACAAGTACATAAGGCTTAAAAGAAGGTTGGATTGCCATTTCACCTCAATTTTTTATGGGTCGGAAGGTCGAGTTTTATATTTGGATTTTTGGATTTTGGATTCCAAAGAATGACCAAATCACACTGGAATACACTTTAGGTTTATAATTTAACTACATTTTGATATTAAAAAGACAGAGTCTAGTGGCATGGATAATAAGTATTTCAGAGTGGGGTCACATTGGGGTCAATTGAGGTCATTTAGGTGACAAATTTGTAATTTAAAAAAAGAGAGTAAATTAACTCTAAAAAACCTCCACGGCAGCCATTATTGTATGGCTGTATTCATTATTGTTTCTATGACATAAGTGCATCCATGCACGCAAATTGAGGCAGCAACAATACAAACCACATTCCATATAATGAATAGCAATCCATTCAATTGATAGATTTTCCCGGCTAATTTAAAATGAAAATTATGTATGCAGCTTCAATTTTCTTTAGCGGTAATTCTGTTAAGAAAACAAAAACTCCCTTTTAGTAGAAAACAAAGTTGAAAATGGATGCCCCTCCCCGAGAACCAACATGCCACTTTGCACATATTTAGATAATATTTTTGTACATACTTTATCAAAGTCACATCAAAGTTTATGTACCAAATTAACCTCTCACCCCTCAAATTAACATCTCATAAGTGATCTTTTTAGAACGCCCTCTACTCATAATTGTTTTTTAGACAGTAGATTTCTTTCAGATTTACATATCTGCTAATAAATCATAAATATTTTCTGAGTTACAGAGCGATACGATTCATAATTACTTCAAAATCATAAGAAAAATAAAGAAAAAAGTAAAAAGTGACCCCAGTGAGATTCGAACTCACGCGCAAAAGGTTTCATTAGACCACCGCCTTAGACCACGCGGCCACAATGACAGTTCCCGATTGTAGTGGCAGAGATTTAACAAATACCAAATACTTATTTGAATGTCGTTATTTCCCAATGACCATAAAATGCTATGATATTTTGAAACGACGTTTTATCGCACAAAGGCAACTTTTTTCTTAATCCTTACAGTTACAAGTTTGGGCTGATTCCCATTCAGATCCATAAAGGTCCCTTCCCGGTCAATCAATTCGTCGCTGTTCTGACATACCGGCACATCACAACAGATATAAGTAAAGTGATGTGCCGGTATATCAGAACAGCGACGAATTGCTAGAGAACATTATTATATATAATCACAAAGCTCGCGGTAAACCAGACATTATGCAATTCAAATGTTAATCAGTAAATCAAACAGAAACATTAATGTCTACCTCACGGAATTATAATCCCTAAATCGATAACACGGTCAGACATCAATGACGGTCATGTGTTCAAGCTCGCCTCCTTTCGCGTTACACACGGGTTTTGGCTTTCGCGACATGATTTTAACTTTACACATTTATATTTGCTTGTATACCCCCCTGAGGTAGTAAAAGTATACATTTTCTGAAGGGAAATTGCATGAGGAAGCCAAATATGCCATTAAAATTATAGTATGACCAAGAACTAAAATGGTATGATCGGAAATGTTCGGGAAAATATCAGAGTTTTTTATTTTCAATTTGAGATCCATATATTTTTTATACCTACCCCTATCATTATTTACGAGCCTACTTTACATATTTGAATTTATCATGAAATTACCCATTAGATGATATATAAAAGTTACTACGTCGGTATGGTAATTAGACCGGCTAGTGAATATCTATTTTTTATTTTATATATTTTTATTTTATATATTTTTAGAATTTTCAGAAATATTTGTTTAAGGATGAACCCTTCCCTGATATAAACTGCATTTCCGAATTCCTTTAGTTACAAGCTTTCCAAAAAATGTATACTTTTGCTATCATAGGTTGAAAACTTTTTCTGTTACGGTCATTTTTATAATTCCGGTAAATTGAGGCTGAATATTTATGTTGACTGTGTAGGAAGAAAGCTGATGATCATGGTCTTATCCATAATTAATTAGTAGTTACAAATAGTTGACAAGTCTGTTGAACCACATACTTAATGACTACTAAATATCTTTTAAAATGGGACCAAAATGGTGTTTGTTAGGGTATGACTAGTTATTGTAAAAAGAACAAAGCATGGGATTATCCCCGGAGTTTGTACAGGCGGCACCCCTTTCGGCGGCACCCCTTCCAGCACCACCCCTGGCACTTATCAAACTGCGTGATACATTTCACGGACATAAATTATGCTAATGAGCTAATTCGTGAAGGGTGCCGCTCATTAAATGACGTCACTCGCATCATCGGGGTTTTCCCGATGTTAGCGGAAAATTCCAAATCGATTCACTCGTAAATTGACTTCGTACATTAAACGGCTGCGCAGAAGATTTTGCTAGCCACTGATTGCCCTCGTGTAAGTTTTTCTGTATTGGTGCGAATTGATATATCAACATACTTTTTACCGGATCAAAATTGGTCAAGCCAGTCGAGAGTAACAGAATTTTCAAAAATCTTCTTCCGATATTTTCGGAACGCCAAAGTTGTAAGTTTGAAATTCTAGGTCGAGTAAAATGATGTGCTTATTTGTTGTCTGTGAGCTTTTGTGGAGGTACACAGCAACAACAATATTCAGGCAACATTTGAGAAAAACGATGCCCGGCTATGCAAGGGAGTGTACGGGGAAGTGTACGGGCGTGTAGCGGGGATGAACATGACAAACCAAAACAGCCTAGCAAATAAAGGCCTCCGTGGCGCAATTGGTTAGCGCGTTCGGCTGTTAACCGAAAGGTTGGTGGTTCGAGTCCACCCGGGGGCGTTGTTTCATTTTGCATTTAATGCAGATAGACAAATCACAGTAATATTGACAAAATCACAGACCACTTACACAAAAATCGCATCTGCGCATGCTCCTGTCGCGATCGAAATCCAACACACAAGCAATGGGCGAGTTTTATAAGTGCCTGGTTCCCAAACATCAAACAGCGGTATCTCCCTTTCTGTATTAGCTATACCAATGCCATTTTGCAGGCAGATAGCTTATTATTAGGGCTTTAAAATGATACCAAATTTGTTGAGATAGATTTTGTAGTTTTAAAAATATTTGAGGAAAATGACAGCATGAAACTAAAAAATGTAACGGCACCACCCTATTGGGAGGCGAGTTCATAACGCGTGACCTGATCTCAAATATGTAGTATTCGTAACATTGTCTCAATCAATAACATTGAATATAATATAGACTGGCCTTGCATTACATTGCATCATGGTGTATTTTGATGGGCACCGACGACTCGGGTAGAAAGTGAATCAAAAGAAATCAATCAGGTGTCATTCATCGATATTACAGACCATTCAGTTTATTCTTGGGATTGACGCGGGATATTTAAAAGGGAAGTAAACTCGCATGATTATGAAATGGTTTTTTTACTACTTGTAGTTTTGGTGAACAAAGTTTATTAATTATAATATCACAACAGTAGACGTTGTATTACCTGGATTGTTTTCAAATAAGAATAAAATATAACTTGAGTATATAAGAAAGTACGGAATTCCAAAAATAAATATGGTATGAACGCAATTCATTGAGAAAATAAGCTTTGAATCTTACCCGTACTTGTTTCATTGAATTTAAAACATCTTACCATCATGGAATAATTCCGTAATTGCTACTCTATTCTTTTATCTTACACTCCTATAGATAGTGATATACGATGGGCTATTTCTCTAACATCTCCCTATCTCTCAACATTTTGGAACATAATGAACATTTAAATATAGCGACGATAGACTACATCCCCTGTTATTATACTTAAATGTTACAATGAAGCAGACGAAGCATCGCTGTATAGCGTCACTAGGTGGCGTTGATATTGCAGTTTATATCCAGGAGGCGTGACCACAGTAGCTTTCCGGTTCATGATTATTCACAAACACACAGTTTGAACGTCGAAGAGGGCGCTGGCTATAATGTCCAATTTCTACCTGAATTTTTACCTTGTGTAAGGCTTGTGCCTTTTGAGTGGCCATAGTATAAACACAATGTGTAAGATAATTACGTCTAAGGTGGCTCGTATAACGTGTAAGGTTAGACGTCTAAGATTACATGTCAAAGATGAGCAAATAAAGTTAACAGATAGGGTTTATTCACTAAATAGCATACGCTTGTAGGATATTCAATATGGTTTTGTCCTTGTTTTGTTTGATCAATACTTATTTTGCACATATTAAATCCATAAAGCGAGAATGTTATCTTAAACGTCTAACCTTAAACGTTTTATGTGTAACACGTTTTCTTTATACTATGGCCACTCATACCTCCTTGTTAAAGAGTTGCTTTCTGCTTAACTTTATTTGTTAATTTATTGGGGATTTTGAGGGTAGAACAAGTTAAACGTAGTACATACAAAATACTAAACAATTGTGAATTCAACGGACAAATGTTACTCTTCTTTTCATTTTCAGGCGTACTGGAATTTGCCGATGAACAGTATTTTGTTCAAGAAGGAAGCAAACTGAGTCTAACAGTATTGGTGGATGGTGGTGCAACTGCAACGGGAAATGCAGGTAAAACTTCTATTTTATAGTATATTGGAAAGTCCCTATTTTGGTGCGAGCAATTCTAACGCGTTATGCAATTTCGATGGTGACCTCCCTTAACGCTTAAAGGAATACCATTCTATTCAACCCTAACCCTACTGAATCTCACTAAATCTTACTGCCAGAAACTATTTCCACGCATTGCCTCGATGACGTCACCTACAACAGGCATATGTGGGCAGGAAGTTGCTGCCCGCATGCGCTGGGTGTTTAGCTCAGTTGGTAGAGGGACAGACTTTGGTGCGGATGGTCCCGCGATCGAAAACAATAGTACTTTTTCCCCCTCCTCCCGATACGTACAAAAACATGGCCGCGTGGGTTAGGGTTAAACCATGAATTAGGGGAATATGGGGCAACTGGTCCGAAATGAAGGATGTTGTAATTGTATGGGTATACTGATTTCTATTAAACAGAACGACTTATGTTGCAACTTTACATAATTGTATCCTTATACCTTCTACATTCCAAAACATTTGCAACTTTAGGGTACACATGTGATATTCTCCAGATCTTTGAAGCCATCTCTTTGAGTGACTTATTGAAAATTCATAGATAGTATGGGCGATTTATGAAGATGGGTTTAGATTATTTAATGTACTTTGTATGATTGATAGATATGCAACAGTAACTATATACATGCAGTAAAGTCATCGTAAGATGTTAAGTGCATATTCCATTTGATGTGCTATTTTGTAGTGGGCCAGGGACTTTCCGAAATGTGATTAAAAACTATAGGTTGTGGTTGTAACGACCGTAAAATGGCGCATGTTGCCAACTTGGGACATAAAGTGGTTTGGATTTGCGATTAATATTATCATTTAAAGAATGCTTCAACTTACATCATTATCACGGGTATTCATTTGGGTGTAGTTATAAGTTCATGAATTTGCAAATAACAAAGTAAACCATTTCTTATTTTATCAAAAGACTACTTAAATCCTCATGCCACTGAACAAATTGTTCACAGTTTTGTAACCTCCCGGCTTGATATGGGCAAATTCCTCTTGTTTGGCATTCCTCAAGGTCAGATTGCACGTCTTCAGCGTATTCAGAACAACGCTACGCGCTTGGTCACTCTATCTAGGAAAAGATCTCACATCACTCCCGTTTTAAAGAAGTTGCATTTGCTGCCGGTTGGTTACAGAATTGTATACAAATTGTTGCTCATTGTTTTTAAGGCTTTAAATGATATGGCACCGCAGTATATCACATGTCTTCTTAAACCATACATACCTACTCGTACACTCCGTTCCATCGACAAGTCACTTCTATGTGAACCTCGTTCCAAACACTCGGGGGGGGGGGGGGGGGGGGGGGGGGGGGGACGGACAGAGCATTTTCAATTGCAGCGCCACGTCTTTGGAACGCCTTACCCATTCATGTTAGATCATGCACATCCCTGGCACAGTTCAAGACGTCTTTAACTCATTGTGACAAAGGATGCTTTTTATTAATTAAAAATTGTTGTTGTTATATATATATATATATTTCTTTAAATTTCAAATGGTGTATACATGTATTTGTAGTTTAATATTTTGTGTAAGTTTAAATTATGCTACTGGTTCTTGTCTGTAGTGACAGTTAGCTGATACAGCACATAATACATGACATAACTAAAGACAAGCATGAATTCAGAACATTGTCTGAGCATGGTCTGGGCTGGTCTGGCATAATGTAAACATTACCTGTCATAATGTAGACACTAGCTGTCTTTGTTTTCATTTTAACTACCTATTTTTGAGAGTTGGCCAGACTGGTGGTTTATCTGGCTAAGATTAGAATTACCCTATCATTGAATTCACCTGGTATAAATTGTATGAGGAGTGTTTGATATTGCGTAGGGTATTCAATGTAGTGTCTGTTTGACAGCAACACTGGTACATGGATCGTGTACAAGTGAGCATGGCCAATATTTCCACTGTAAACAAAGTGTCTCTAGAGCTGAAATCATAACCTTGAGCGTACAAGCACTTATTCATGAATAAGATTATGCCAAAACACTAAAGGGGTTGGTGGTCGGGGAGGTAAGACTTTCAAAAATCTATCTCAAGAATTTCTGAGCCAATGATAGGCATGTTTGTACTTATTGCAATGCATTTATTATGGTGATTCCAAAAATGTTGATAGAAATAATAACTTTGTGACACTATTTAATCATTTCATGACATTTTGGAGCTGTGATCTGCAGATGAACGCCGCATGGAAAGTGTTAAAATATTTGTGTTGTTTTCTTATCTGTGTTACGGTTAGCAATAACACTTGTTGGTAGCGATATTGCTTTCCCCTCTGGCATGACTGGAACGGTAGCTTTAACGGCTGGCGACACCGAAAAACGATTAGTCGATTTCATTGAGGCTAAGCTTGACGATGTGATTGAAGATGTTGAATGTACTACAATTACATTGGAGGGTGGAACATCTTGTGATACATTGGGAGATATTAGTACAGCTGAAGTGTGTGTGCTAGACGGAACAGGTAAAAGTAAAAAATTCTACAAGGTGAGTCAAAAAGACTCGCAAAAAACTGTGCTAAACTTAAGGATTTTGTCTTCTTAAAATCCTTGAAAAAATATAGCTCAGATTATTTTTTTGGCAGAGAGGCTGTCCCATTAGCTTTCAAAAGAATTTCAGTTGGTTAGAATTAGTTGAGGAAAACATAAAAGTGTACATTTAAGAAACCGAACAAGATCTTTGTCACTTATAAGCTCTTTTAAATTTCACAATTGAATAATGGCGCAAACCCTTATCTGATTAGTATCACAAAAGCCCTATCTTATCTTTGCACTGCTGAATTCACGAATTAATGACATTGTTTTGTCATCATTTTGCATTTAATGTATGAAAATAATATCTGAGCAGGTTTGTTTTGTCTTATTAATTACCTATTGTGTCTCATGCATGTATTCACTTATTCATAAATATCGTTGAGTACAATACTCACTATTTTGTTCAATTTCAAAATGCAGTAATTTTACCAAATTAATCAACGGTAACATGAAATGTTGTAATCCTTTGTTTTGTCTTATTAATTACCTATTGTGTCTCAAGAGCAAGCCTGAAAAGTCAAATGCGAAATCCAGTTTTTGTTTTAGATTCTTGATAAAGTTTATCAGGACTGTTATAATAAGATGATTGATGAAATTCTGCATATAGTCAAAGGAATACCACTTAGGGGCCATATCCAAACTCTCAGTGATTTTAAAGCATTTTTCTACTGATTTTACCCCGGTATTCCAACGAAATAGAACGAAATAACAATGCATTTCGTTTGCATTTCGTTGGAATACCGGGGTAAAATCGGTAGAAAAATGCTTTAAAATCACTGAGAGTTTAGATATGGCCCCTTACTTGTGGACGTTTCGGAAACGAGCTGTTTCCTTTATCAACACTTGTTTTGTTTGTTTTTTTGCTCAAATTCATAGTGAAGATTCACTTGAAATCGTTTTATTTAATCAAATTTGTGCATTTTTGTTACTCTTATGATCTTCGCCGCCAATCGCCATCTTGAAACATGTTGGACACAATTTCGACAAAAGATGGCGCCCTAACAATATTTTCCCCCACCCCGTTTTTCTATTAAATAAATTAAATGCGCAAGAATCACACGTCTCTGTGAAATTCGCGCGCCGCACTGGAAACAAACTTGTTTTTTTTGTTTGTTTGGTCTAATCACCTTCGATTTCGAATGCGTCTCCTGCAATGTAGCTTGTGTCATCCTCAAAGATATTCTTATCATCTTTGGCTTATGTCCCTCTTTTTAGCATGGTTTTACTTTGAGGAAGCCCAGTATATTGTTGACGAGAGAGCAGGAGAGCTGATCATCCACATACGTAGAGGGGGGTATCAGTCGGATACTGGTACCGTTACCGTAGGTAAATATATATGACGTCGCATCAAAAATAAACGGCATTGTTTAAACTGAGCTTTATATTATATATTTCAATTATTCAGTTTCCTCTTCTATTTATCGCGCATGCGATCCTTACCGTGTTTGACCAAATTGCTTATGTTATAACCCTGTCGCTTTACACTTAGCCCGGTTCAAAATACCGTATATCAGTACCGGTGATCTAGTGGGTAAGGCCCCTATCTAGAGTTTGACAGGACCGGGGTTCGAGTCTTTCGCCGTATAATGTCTTATTTTTCGGATCGAGAAATTCGCCGGTGTTTGTTAATATTGATTGTTTTATTGTCTCTTGTAAATATCGTGGATAGGTAGACTGCTTAATATAACCTTTTAGAGGTATGGCGATCGCTGCACTCCTGCCTGCACATTCTTTGTATTTCCTGGGTTTACCGAATCTCCTATTGAATACAGACGATGCCGGACATGGACATAAATATTCAAGGTTAAAATTATGCGAACGAGGTTACGTGATCAAGCGAATGGGACAAACGGTTAACGAGGCATTCAATTTAACAATGATACTGACACTGGAGTTTGTTATGCAGCTCCAACGGTTTTAGGATGAAATAATTTAGTTCCAACGTGCGATAAATTGTCTAGGGTCATAACAGTCAAAATCCAGATTTACATTGAAACCAACGGAGATTGGCCATTCGTGTCCACCGTCGTAACTGAATAGACCCATCCTATTGTGTCCACCTTTCTTCAATAAGACTAATTAAAGACTTCAACAAAAGAAAGTTACACTTTGTGTAGATTCTATGGAGCAAAATCCAATTATCTTTTGACCAAACGTGCTACATAGATATTTGGATGAATACTTTTGACACAACTTGGTACCGCATTTAACACCAAACAACAAAGATAAGCTATGATTAGCCACCATTTAATGACAATCTGTGACGTTTCCAAATTCGCATTTTCAACACTTGACACTGCACTTATTTACGTTTTGACTTCTTTTTGCTTAACTAGATTTGGATATCCAAGGTGTAACAGCCGACGGAGCAGGTGTCGATTTCACGGAACCGGCAACCACTCTCGTAACATTTCAAACAAACGTCGATTTTGTGGAAAAGAAGTTCATGATAACAACACCAGACATGATGCGGGAATCGATAGAAAGTTTTACGGTGACACTAAAAACACCGACAGGTGGAGTGATCAATGTTCCTGATATGACGACGACCGTGTTTATCATGGATGAAACGGGTAAGACGATCATTTTAATCCTTTGATGTCTGCGTACATGTATAGGGCCACATCATAATATACACCGTACATCAAAAGTCCCTGACCAGGTGCTTTGATGTTGGCTACTCCAAACACAATAATTGGTACGAAAAATCTGAGATGTGCATTTAATTGAGCAAATTTCCTCTCCGTAGTGTGGTACTTCATTCATGAAAATCGAGCTGATTTTGAAGTTATGATTGTTTTAATGACCATAACTACCAACAAAATTGTTGTACTAAAATTGGATTTCTATGGGATATCATTGCTTAGTATGTAATTACGCAGTAAATGTGTGTGTATAGGCTCTTTTCGATACTGGCCTGTTTACCCATCCAGATACCTCACTGGTTCAGATAGTACGTACACCGGCATCATGTACACAATGGACAATACAAATCAATGGTATCCCATATTTTAGGAAATCAAATATAGTGCAACTTTTTGTCGTTAGTCGTGGTCATTGATACAATCATAACTTCAAAACTATACACGATTTTCATGAATGAGTTGCAATGTAGCTTGTGTCATCCTCAAAGATAATCTGATCACCTTTAAATAGCCTCTATTATTTGACTTATGTCCCTCTTTTTTAGCATGGTTTTACTTTGAGGAAGCCCAGTATATTGTTGGTGAGAGAGCAGGAGAGGTAATCATCCGCATACGTAGAGGGGGGTATCAGTCGGATACTGGTACCGTTACCGTAGGTAAATATTTATGACGTCGCATCAAAAATAAACGGCATTGTTTTAACTGGGCTTTATATTATATATTTCAATTATTCAGTTTCCTCTCCTATTTATCGCGCATACGATCCCTACCGTGTTTGGCCAAGTTGCTTATGTTATAACCCAGTCGCTTTACACTTAGCCCTGGTTCAAAATACCGTATATCACTTACCGGTGATCTAGTGGGTAAGGCCCCTATCTAGAGTTTGACAGGACCGGGGTTCGAGTCTTTCGCCGTATAATGTCTTATTTTTCGGATCGAGAAATTTGCCGGTGTTTGTTAATATTTATTGTTATATTGTCTCTTTTGTAAATATCGTGGATAGGTAAACTGCTTAATATAACCTTTTAGAGGTATGGCGATCGCTGCACTCCTGCTTGCACATTCTTTGTATTTCCCGGGTTTACCGACTTTCCTATTGAATACAGACGATGCCGGACATGGACATGAATATTCAAGGTTAAAATTATGCGAAAAATGTTACGTGATCAAGCGAATGGGACAAACGGTTAACGAGGCATTCAATTTAACAATGATACTGACACTGGAGTTTGTTATGCAACTCCAACGGTTTTAGGAAGAAATAATTCAGTTCCAAAGTGCGATAAATTGTCTAGGGTCATAACAGTCAAAATCCAGATTTACATTGAAACCAACGGAGATTGGCCATTCGTGTCCACCGTCGTAACTGAATAGACCCATCCTATTGTGTCCACCTTTCTTCAATAAGACTATTTAAAGACTTCAACAAAAGAAAGTTACACTTTGTGTAGATCCTATGGAGCAAAATCCAATTATCTTTTGACCAAACGTGCTACATAGATATTTGGATGAATACTTTTGACACAACTTGGTACCGCATTTAACACCAAACAACAAAGATAAGCTATGATTAGCCACCATTTAATGACAATCCGTGACGTTTCCAAATTCGCATTTTCAACACTTGACACTTCACTTATTTACGTTTTGACTTCTTTTTGCTTAACTAGATTTGGATATCCAAGGTGTAACAGCAGACGGAGCAGGTGTCGATTTCACGGAACCGGCAACCACTCTCGTAACATTTCAAACAAACGTCGATTTTGTGGAAAAGAAGTTCATGATAACAACACCAGACATAATGCGGGAACCGATAGAAAGTTTTACGGTGGAACTAAAAACACCGACAGGTGGAGTGATCAGTGTTCCTGATATGACGACCGTGTTTATCATGGATGAAACGGGTAAGACGATCATTTTAATCCTTGGATGTCTGCGTACATGTATAGGGCCACATCATAATATACACCGTACATCAAAAGTCCCTGACCAGGTGCTTTGATGTTGGCTACTCCAAACACAATAATTGGTACGAAAAATCTGATATTGTGCATTAAATTTGTTAAATTTCCTCTCCGTAGTTTGGTACTTCATTCATAAAAATCGAGCTGATAGTTTTGAAGTTATGATTGTTTTAATGACCATAACTACCAACAATATTGTTGCACTAAAATTGAGTTTTTATGGGATATTGCTTAGTATGTAATTACGCAGCAAATGTGTGTGTATCGACTCTTTTTCGATACTGGCCTGTTTACCCATCCAGATACCTCACTCGTTCAGATAGTACGTACACCGGCACCATGTACACAGTGGACAATACAAATCAATGGTATCCCATATTTTAGGAAACCAAATATAGTGCAACTATTTGTCGTTAGTCGTGGTCATTGAAACAATCATAACTTCAAAACTATCCACGATTTTTATGAATGAGCTGCAATGTAGCTTGTGTCATCCTCAAAGATAATCTTATCACCTTTAAATAGCATCTATTATTTGACTTATGTCCCTCTTTTTTAGCATGGTTTTACTTTGAGGAAGCCCAGTATATTGTTGGTGAAAGAGCAGGAGAGTTGATCATCCGCATACGTAGAGGGGGGTATCAGTCGGATACTGGTACCGTTACCGTAGGTAAATATTTATGACGTCGCATCAAAAATAAACGGCATTGTTTTAACTGGGCTTTATATTATATATTTCAATTATTCAGTTTCCACTCCTATTTATCGCGCATACGATCCCTACCGTGTTTGGCCAAGTTGCTTATGTTATAACCCAGTCGCTTTACACTTAGCCCTGGTTCAAAATACCGTATATCACTACCGGTGATCTAGTGGGTAAGGCCCCTATCTAGAGTTTGACAGGACCGGGGTTCGAGTCTTTCGCCGTATAATGTCTTATTTTTCGGATCGAGAAATTTGCCGGTGTTTGTTAATATTTATTGTTATATTGTCTCTTTTGTAAATATCGTGGATAGGTAAACTGCTTAATATAACCTTTTAGAGGTATGGCGATCGCTGCACTCCTGCTTGCACATTCTTTGTATTTCCCGGGTTTACCGACTCTCCTATTGAATACAGACGATGCCGGACATGGACATGAATATTCAAGGTTAAAATTATGCGAACAATGTTACGTGATCAAGCGAATGGGACAAACGGTTAACGAGGCATTCAATTTAACAATGATACTGACACTGGAGTTTGTTATGCAACTCCAACGGTTTTAGGAAGAAATAATTCAGTTCCAAAGTGCGATAAATTGTCTAGGGTCATAACAGTCAAAATCCAGATTTACATTGAAACCAACGGAGATTGGCCATTCGTGTCCACCGTCGTCTGACTGAATAGACCCATCCTATTGTGTCCACCTTTCTTCAATAAGACTAATTAAAGACTTCAACAAAAGAAAGTTACACTTTGTGTAGATCCTATGGAGCAAAATCCAATTATATTTTGACTAAACGTGCTACATAGATATTTGGATGAATACTTTTGACACAATTTGGTACCGCATTTAACACCAAACAACAAAGATAAGCTATGATTAGCCACCATTTAATGACAATCCGTGACGTTTCCAAATTCGCATTTACAACACTTGACACTGCACTTATTTACGTTTTGACTTCTTTTTGCTTAACTAGATTTGGATATCCAAGGTGTAACAGCCGTAGGTAAATATTTATGACGTCGCATCAAAAATAAACGGCATTGTTTTAACTGGGCTTTATATTATATATATATTTACGTTTTGACTTCTTTTTGCTTAACTAGATTTGGATATCCAAGGTGTAACAGCCGACGGAGCAGGTGTCGATTTCACGGAACCGGCAACCACTCTCGTAACATTTCAAACAAACGTCGATTTTGTGGAAAAGAAGTTCATGATAACAACACCAGACATGATGCGGGAACCGATAGAAATTTTTACGGTGGAACTAAAAACACCGACAGGTGGAGTGATCAGTGTTCCTGATATGACGACCGTGTTTATCATGGATGAAACGGGTAAGACGATCATTTTAATCTTGGATGTCTGCGTACATGTATAGGGCCACATCATAATATACACCGTACATCAAAAGTCCCTGACCAGGTGCTTTGATGTTGGCTACTCCAAACACAATAATTGGTACGAAAAATCTGATATTATGCATTTAATTTGTTAAATTTCCTCTCCGTAGTTTGGTACTTCATTCATAAAAATCGAGCTGATAGTTTTGAAGTTATGATTGTTTTAATGACCATAACTACCAACAATATTGTTGCACTAAAATTGAGTTTTTATGGGATATCATTGCTTAGTATGTAATTACGCAGCAAATGTGTGTGTATCGACTCTTTTTCGATACTGGCCTGTTTACCAATCCAGATACCTCACTCGTTCAGATAGTACGTACACCGGCACCATGTACACAGTGGACAATACAAATCAATGGTATCCCATATTTTAGGAAACCAAATATAGTGCAACTATTTGTCGTTAGTCGTGGTCATTGAAACAATCATAACTTCAAAACTATCCACGATTTTTATGAATGAGCTGCAATGTAGCTTGTGTCATCCTCAAAGATAATCTTATCACCTTTAAATAGCCTCTATTATTTGACTTATGTCCCTCTTTTTTAGCATGGTTTTACTTTGAGGAAGCCCAGTATATTGTTGGTGAAAGAGCAGGAGAGCTGATCATCCGCATACGTAGAGGGGGGTATCAGTCGGATACTGGTACCGTTACCGTAGGTAAATATTTATGACGTCGCATCAAAAATAAACGGCATTGTTTTAACTGGGCTTTATATTATATATATATTTACGTTTTGACTTCTTTTTGCTTAACTAGATTTGGATATCCAAGGTGTAACAGCCGACGGAGCAGGTGTCGATTTCACGGAACCGGCAACCACTCTCGTAACATTTCAAACAAACGTCGATTTTGTGGAAAAGAAGTTCATGATAACAACACCAGACATGATGCGGGAACCGATAGAAATTTTTACGGTGGAACTAAAAACACCGACAGGTGGAGTGATCAGTGTTCCTGATATGACGACCGTGTTTATCATGGATGAAACGGGTAAGACGATCATTTTAATCTTGGATGTCTGCGTACATGTATAGGGCCGCATCATAATATACACCGTACATCAATAGTCCCTGACCAGGTGCTTTGATGTTGGCTACTCCAAACACAATAATTGGTACGAAAAATCTGATATTGTGCATTTAATTTGTTAAATTTCCTCTCCGTAGTTTGGTACTTCATTCATAAAAATCGAGCTGATAGTTTTGAAGTTATGATTGTTTTAATGACCATAACTACCAACAATATTGTTGCACTAAAATTGAGTTTTTATGGGATATCATTGCTTAGTATGTAATTACGCAGCAAATGTGTGTGTATCGACTCTTTTTCGATACTGGCCTGTTTACCCATCCAGATACCTCACTCGTTCAGATAGTACGTACACCGGCACCATGTACACAGTGGACAATACAAATCAATGGTATCCCATATTTTAGGAAACCAAATATAGTGCAACTATTTGTCGTTAGTCGTGGTCATTGAAACAATCATAACTTCAAAACTATCCACGATTTTTATGAATGAGCTGCAATGTAGCTTGTGTCATCCTCAAAGATAATCTTATCACCTTTAAATAGCCTCTATTATTTGACTTATGTCCCTCTTTTTTAGCATGGTTTTACTTTGAGGAAGCCCAGTATATTGTTGGTGAAAGAGCAGGAGAGCTGATCATCCGCATACGTAGAGGTGGGTATCAGTCGGATACTGGTACCGTTACCGTAGGTAAATATTTATGACGTCGCATCAAAAATAAACGGCATTGTTTTAACTGGGCTTTATATTATATATTTCAATTATTCAGTTTCCTCTCCTATTTATCGCGCATACGATCCCTACCGTGTTTGGCCAAGTTGCTTATGTTATAACCCAGTCTCTTTACACTTAGCCCTGGTTCAAAATACCGTATATCACTACCGGTGATCTAGTGGGTAAGGCCCCTATCTAGAGTTTGACAGGACCGGGGTTCGAGTCTTTCGCCGTATAATGTCTTATTTTTCGGATCGAGAAATTTGCCGGTGTTTGTTAATATTTATTGTTATATTGTCTCTTTTGTAAATATCGTGGATAGGTAAACTGCTTAATATAACCTTTTAGAGGTATGGCGATCGCTGCACTCCTGCTTGCACATTCTTTGTATTTCCCGGGTTTACCGACTCTCCTATTGAATACAGACGATGCCGGACATGGACATGAATATTCAAGGTTAAAATTATGCGAACAATGTTACGTGATCAAGCGAATGGGACAAACGGTTAACGAGGCATTCAATTTAACAATGATACTGACACTGGAGTTTGTTATGCAACTCCAACGGTTTTAGGAAGAAATAATTCAGTTCCAAAGTGCGATAAATTGTCTAGGGTCATAACAGTCAAAATCCAGATTTACATTGAAACCAACGGAGATTGGCCATTCGTGTCCACCGTCGTCTGACTGAATAGACCCATCCTATTGTGTCCATCTTTCTTCAATAAGACTAATTAAAGACTTCAACAAAAGAAAGTTACACTTTGTGTAGATCCTATGGAGCAAAATCCAATTATATTTTGACCAAACGTGCTACATAGATATTTGGATGAATACTTTTGACACAACTTGGTACCGCATTTAACACCAAACAACAAAGATAAGCTATGATTAGCCACCATTTAATGACAATCCGTGACGTTTCCAAATTCGCATTTTCAACACTTGACACTGCACTTATTTACGTTTTGACTTCTTTTTGCTTAACTAGATTTGGATATCCAAGGTGTAACAGCCGACGGAGCAGGTGTCGATTTCACGGAACCGGCAACCACTCTCGTAACATTTCAAACAAACGTCGATTTTGTGGAAAAGAAGTTCATGATAACAACACCAGACATGATGCGGGAACCGATAGAAAGTTTTACGGTGGAACTAAAAACACCGACAGGTGGAGTGATCAGTGTTCCTGATATGACGACCGTGTTTATCATGGATGAAACGGGTAAGACGATCATTTTAATCCTTGGATGTCTGCGTACATGTATAGGGCCACATCATAATATACACCGTACATCAAAAGTCCCTGACCAGGTGCTTTGATGTTGGCTACTCCAAACACAATAATTGGTACGAAAAATCTGATATTGTGCATTTAATTTGTTAAATTTCCTCTCCGTAGTTTGGTACTTTATTCATAAAATCGAGCTGATAGTTTTGAAGTTATGATTGTTTTAATGACCATAACTACCAACAATATTGTTGCACTAAAATTGAGTTTTTATGGGATATCATTGCTTAGTATGTAATTACGCAGCAAATGTGTGTGTATCGACTCTTTTTCGATACTGGCCTGTTTACCCATCCAGATACCTCACTCGTTCAGATAGTACGTACACCGGCACCATGTACACAGTGGATAATACAAATCAATGGTATCCCATATTTTAGGGAACCAAATATATTGCAACTATTTGTCGTTAGTCGTGGTCATTGAAACAATCATAACTTCAAAACTATCCACGATTTTTATGAATGAGCTGCAATGTAGCTTGTGTCATCCTCAAAGATAATCTTATCACCTTTAAATAGCCTCTATTATTTGACTTATGTCCCTCTTTTTTAGCATGGTTTTACTTTGAGGAAGCCCAGTATATTGTTGGTGAAAGAGCAGGAGAGCTGATCATCCGCATACGTAGAGGGGGGTATCAGTCGGATACTGGTACCGTTACCGTAGGTAAATATTTATGACGTCGCATCAAAAATAAACGGCATTGTTTTAACTGGGCTTTATATTATATATTTCAATTATTCAGTTTCCTCTCCTATTTATCGCGCATACGATCCCTACCGTGTTTGGCCAAGTTGCTTATGTTATAACCCAGTCGCTTTACACTTAGCCCTGGTTCAAAATACCGTATATCGCTACCGGTGATCTAGTGGGTAAGGCCCCTATCTAGAGTTTGACAGGACCGGGGTTCGAGTCTTTCGCCGTATAATGTCTTATTTTTCGGATCGAGAAATTTGCCGGTGTTTGTTAATATTTATTGTTATATTGTCTCTTTTGTAAATATCGTGGATAGGTAAACTGCCTAATATAACCTTTTAGAGGTATGGCGATCGCTGCACTCCTGCTTGCACAATCTTTGTATTTCCCGGGTTTACCGACTCTCCTATTGAATACAGACGATGCCGGACATGGACATGAATATTCAAGGTTAAAATTATGCGAACAATGTTACGTGATCAAGCGAATGGGACAAACGGTTAACGAGGCATTCAATTTAACAATGATACTGACACTGGAGTTTGTTATGCAACTCCAACGGTTTCAGGAAGAAATAATTCAGTTCCAAAGTGCGATAAATTGTCTAGGGTCATAACAGTCAAAATCCAGATTTACATTGAAACCAACGGAGATTGGCCATTCGTGTCCACCGTCGTCTGACTGAATAGACCCATCCTATTGTGTCCACCTTTCTTCAATAAGACTAATTAAAGACTTCAACAAAAGAAAGTTACACTTTGTGTAGATCCTATGGAGCAAAATCCAATTATATTTTGACCAAACGTGCTACATAGATATTTGGATGAATACTTTTGACACAACTTGGTACCGCATTTAACACCAAACAACAAAGATAAGCTATGATTAGCCACCATTTAATGACAATCCGTGACGTTTCCAAATTCGCATTTTCAACACTTGACACTGCACTTATTTACGTTTTGACTTCTTTTTGCTTAACTAGATTTGGATATCCAAGGTGTAACAGCCGACGGAGCAGGTGTCGATTTCACGGAACCGGCAACCACTCTCGTAACATTTCAAACAAACGTCGATTTTGTGGAAAAGAAGTTCATGATAACAACACCAGACATGATGCGGGAACCGATAGAAAGTTTTACGGTGGAACTAAAAACACCGACAGGTGGAGTGATCAGTGTTCCTGATATGACGACCGTGTTTATCATGGATGAAACGGGTAAGACGATCATTTTAATCCTTGGATGTCTGCGTACATGTATAGGGCCACATCATAATATACACCGTACATCAAAAGTCCCTGACCAGGTGCTTTGATGTTGGCTACTCCAAACACAATAATTGGTACGAAAAATCTGATATTGTGCATTTAATTTGTTAAATTTCCTCTCCGTAGTTTGGTACTTTATTCATAAAAATCGAGCTGATAGTTTTGAAGTTATGATTGTTTTAATGACCATAACTACCAACAATATTGTTGCACTAAAATTGAGTTTTTATGGGATATCATTGCTTAGTATGTAATTACGCAGCAAATGTGTGTGTATCGACTCTTTTTCGATACTGGCCTGTTTACCCATCCAGATACCTCACTCGTTCAGATAGTACGTACACCGGCACCATGTACACAGTGGACAATACAAATCAATGGTATCCCATATTTTAGGAAACCAAATATAGTGCAACTATTTGTCGTTAGTCGTGGTCATTGAAACAATCATAACTTCAAAACTATCCACGATTTTTATGAATGAGCTGCAATGTAGCTTGTGTCATCCTCAAAGATAATCTTATCACCTTTAAATAGCCTCTATTATTTGACTTATGTCCCTCTTTTTTAGCATGGTTTTACTTTGAGGAAGCCCAGTATATTGTTGGTGAAAGAGCAGGAGAGCTGATCATCCGCATACGTAGAGGGGGGTATCAGTCGGATACTGGTACCGTTACCGTAGGTACATATTTATGACGTCGCATCAAAAATAAACGGCATTGTTTTAACTGGGCTTTATATTATATATTTCAATTATTCAGTTTCCTCTCCTATTTATCGCGCATACGATCCCTACCGTGTTTGGCCAAATTGCTTATGTTATAACCCAGTCTCTTTACACTTAGCCCTGGTTCAAAATACCGTATATCACTACCGGTGATCTAGTGGGTAAGGCCCCTCTCTAGAGTTTGACAGGACCGGGGTTCGAGTCTTTCGCCGTATAATGTCTTATATTTCGGATCGAGAAATTTGCCGGTGTTTGTTATTATTTATTGTTATATTGTCTCTTTTGTAAATATCGTGGATAGGTAAACTGCTTAATATAACCTTTTAGAGGTATGGCGATCGCTGCACTCCTGCTTGCACATTCTTTGTATTTCCCGGGTTTACCGACTCTCCTATTGAATACAGACGATGCCGGACATGGACATGAATATTCAAGGTTAAAATTATGCGAACAATGTTACGTGATCAAGCGAATGGGACAAACGGTTAACGAGGCATTCAATTTAACAATGATACTGACACTGGAGTTTGTTATGCAACTCCAACGGTTTTAGGAAGAAATAATTCAGTTCCAAAGTGCGATAAATTGTCTAGGGTCATAACAGTCAAAATCCAGATTTACATTGAAACCAACGGAGATTGGCCATTCGTGTCCACCGTCGTCTGACTGAATAGACCCATCCTATTGTGTCCACCTTTCTTCAATAAGACTAATTAAAGACTTCAACAAAAGAAAGTTACACTTTGTGTAGATCCTATGGAGCAAAATCCAATTATATTTTGACCAAACGTGCTACATAGATATTTGGATGAATACTTTTGACACAACTTGGTACCGCATTTTTAAATGCGGTACAAACACCAAACAACAAAGATAAGCTATGATTAGCCACCATTTAATGACAATCCGTGACGTTTCCAAATTCTCATTTTCAACACTTGACACTGCACTTATTTACGTTTTGACTTCTTTTTGCTTAACTAGATTTGGATATCCAAGGTGTAACAGCCGACGGAGCAGGTGTCGATTTCACGGAACCGTCAACCACTCTCGTAACATTTCAAACAAACGTCGATTTTGTGGAAAAGAAGTTCATGATAACAACACCAGACATGATGCGGGAACCGATAGAAAGTTTTACGGTGGAACTAAAAACACCGACAGGTGGAGTGATCAGTGTTCCTGATATGACGACCGTGTTTATCATGGATGAAACGGGTAAGACGATCATTTTAATCCTTGGATGTCTGCGTACATGTATAGGGCCACATCATAATATACACCGTACATCAAAAGTCCCTGACCAGGTGCTTTGATGTTGGCTACTCCAAACACAATAATTGGTACGAAAAATCTGATATTGTGCATTTAATTTGTTAAATTTCCTCTCCGTAGTTGGTACTTTATTCATAAAAATCGAGCTGATAGTTTTGAAGTTATGATTGTTTTAATGACCATAACTACCAACAATATTGTTGCACTAAAATTGAGTTTTTATGGGATATCATTGCTTAGTATGTAATTACGCAGCAAATGTGTGTGTATCGACTCTTTTTCGATACTGGCCTGTTTACCCATCCAGATACCTCACTCGTTCAGATAGTACGTACACCGGCACCATGTACACAGTGGACAATACAAATCAATGGTATCCCATATTTTAGGGAACCAAATATATTGCAACTATTTGTCGTTAGTCGTGGTCATTGAAACAATCATAACTTCAAAACTATCCACGATTTTTATGAATGAGCTGCAATGTAGCCTGTGTCATCCTCAAAGATAATCTTATCACCTTTAAATAGCCTCTATTATTTGACTTATGTCCCTCTTTTTTAGCATGGTTTTACTTTGAGGAAGCCCAGTATATTGTTGGTGAAAGAGCAGGAGAGCTGATCATCCGCATACGTAGAGGGGGGTATCAGTCGGATACTGGTACCGTTACCGTAGGTAAATATTTATGACGTCGCATCAAAAATAAACGGCATTGTTTTAACTGGGCTTTATATTATATATTTCAATTATTCAGTTTCCTCTCCTATTTATCGCGCATACGATCCCTACCGTGTTTGGCCAAGTTGCTTATGTTATAACCCAGTCGCTTTACACTTAGCCCTGGTTCAAAATACCGTATATCACTACCGGTGATCTAGCGGGTAAGGCCCCTATCTAGAGTTTGACAGGACCGGGGTTCGAGTCTTTCGCCGTATAATGTCTTATTTTTCGGATCGAAAAATTTGCCGGTGTTTGTTAATATTTATTGTTATATTGTCTCTTTTGTAAATATCGTGGATAGGTAAACTGCTTAATATAACCTTTTAGAGGTATGGCGATCGCTGCACTCCTGCTTGCACATTCTTTGTATTTCCCGGGTTTACCGACTCTCCTATTGAATACAGACGATGCCTGACATGGACATGAATATTCAAGGTTAAAATTATGCGAACAATGTTACGTGATCAAGCGAATGGGACAAACGGTTAACGAGGCATTCAATTTAACAATAATACTGACACTGGAGATTGTTATGCAACTCCAACGGTTTTAGGAAGAAATAATTCAGTTCCAAAGTGCGATAAATTGTCTAGGGTCATAACAGTCAAAATCCAGATTTACATTGAAACCAACGGAGATTGGCCATTCGTGTCCACCGTCGTCTGACTGAATAGACCCATCCTATTGTGTCCACCTTTCTTCAATAAGACTAATTAAAGACTTCAACAAAAGAAAGTTACACTTTGTGTAGATCCTATGGAGCAAAATCCAATTATATTTTGACCAAACGTGCTACATAGATATTTGGATGAATACTTTTGACACAACTTGGTACCGCATTTAACACCAAACAACAAAGATAAGCTATGATTAGCCACCATTTAATGACAATCCGTGATGTTTCCAAATTCGCATTTTCAACACTTGACACTGCACATATTTACGTTTTGACTTCTTTTTGCTGAACTAGATTTGGATATCCAAGGTGTAACAGCCGACGGAGCAGGTGTCGATTTCACGGAACCGGCAACCACTCTCGTAACATTTCAAACAAACGTCGATTTTGTGGAAAAGAAGTTCATGATAACAACACCAGACATGATGCGGGAACCGATAGAAAGTTTTACGGTGGAACTAAAAACACCGACAGGTGGAGTGATCAGTGTTCCTGATATGACGACCGTGTTTATCATGGATGAAACGGGTAAGACGATCATTTTAATCCTTGGATGTCTGCGTACATGTATAGGGCCACATCATAATATACACCGTACATCAAAAGTCCCTGACCAGGTGCTTTGATGTTGGCTACTCCAAACACAATAATTGGTACGAAAAATCTGATATTGTGCATTAAATTTGTTAAATTTCCTCTCCGTAGTTTGGTACTTCATTCATAAAAATCGAGCTGATAGTTTTGAAGTTATGATTGTTTTAATGACCATAACTACCAACAATATTGTTGCACTAAAATTGAGTTTTTATGGGATATCATTGCTTAGTATGTAATTACGCAGCAAATGTGTGTGTATCGACTCTTTTTCGATACTGGCCTGTTTACCCATCCAGATACCTCACTCCTTCAGATTGTACGTACACCGGCACCATGTACACAGTGGACAATACAAATCAATGGTATCCCATATTTTAGGAAACCAAATATAGTGCAAATATTTGTCGTTAGTCGTGGTCATTGAAACAATCATAACTTCAAAACTATCCACGATTTTTATGAATGAGCTGCAATGTAGCTTGTGTCATCCTCAAAGATAATCTTATCACCTTTAAATAGCCTCTATTATTTGACTTATGTCCCTCTTTTTTAGCATGGTTTTACTTTGAGGAAGCCCAGTATATTGTTGGTGAAAGAGCAGGAGAGCTGATCATCCGCATACGTAGAGGGGGGTATCAGTCGGATACTGGTACCGTTACCGTAGGTAAATATTTATGACGTCGCATCAAAAATAAACGGCATTGTTTTAACTGGGCTTTATATTATATATTTCAATTATTCAGTTTCCTCTCCTATTTATCGCGCATACGATCCCTACCGTGTTTGGCCAAGTTGCTTATGTTATAACCCAGTCGCTTTACACTTAGCCCTGGTTCAAAATACCGTATATCACTACCGGTGATTTAGTGGGTAAGGCCCCTATCTAGAGTTTGACAGGAACAGGGTTCGAGTCTTTCGCCGTAAAATGTCTTATTTTTCGGATCGAGAAATTCGCCTGTGTTTGTTAAATATTGATTGTTTTATTATATCTTGTAAATATCGTGGATAGGTAGACTGCATAATATAACCTTTTAGAGGTATGGCGATCGCTGCACTCCTGCCTGCATATTCTTTGTATTTCCCGGGTTTACCGACTCTCCTATTGAATACAGACGATGCCGGACATGGACATGAATATTCAAGGTTAAAATTATGCGAACGAGGTTACGTGATAAAACAAATGGGAAAAACGGTAACGACGAATTTAATTTAACAATGATACTGATACTGAAGTTTGTTATGCAACTCCAACGGTCTTAGGATGAAATGATTTAGTTCCAAAGTGCGATAAATTTTCTAGGGTCATAATAGTCAAAATCCAGATTTACATTGAAACCAACGGAGATTGGCCATTCGTGTCCACCGTCGTCTGACTGAATAGACCCATCCTATTGTGTCCACCTTTCTTCAATATGACTAATTAAAGACTTCAACAAAAGAAAGTTACACTTTGTTTAGTCTCTATGAATTGAAATCCAATTATATTTTGACCAAACGTGCTACATAGACATTTGGATGAATACTTTTGACACAACTTGGTACCATATTTAACACCAAACAACAAATATAAGCTATGCCACATTGATTCCGTTTCCAAAACTTTGTCGAGAAATATTGGTATCATGAACAGATTGAAACACTTTATTCCAGCTCGGATACTGCATACTCTCTATTGTACTTTTATTTCGCCATACCTTAACTATGGACTTCTCATTTGGGGAAATACATGTAAAACTTACTTAGATAAACTTATCAAACTTCAAAAATGGGCAATAAGGACAATTTCCAATAGCCATTACAGAAGTCATACTAGGCCTTTGTTAAGGAATACAACATCTTAAATATTGAAGACATGTATTCTCTCGAACTAGGTGTATTTATGTATAAGTATTCCGTGAATGAGTTGCCTAATGCATTTAATAACTATTTTACAAAACGTTCTGACATCCACAACTACCAGACAAGACATGTGAATGACATTAATTTAACCAAGAACAAAAAACATTTTCTGACCATTCTGTCCGTACGGGCGGTCCCATTATTTGGAACTCTCTCGAAGAAAAAAATAAAAACTCCAAGTCTGTTAAGCAATTTCGTAAACAATTAAAAAGAAATCTCATATCAAAATACAATTAAGTTCGTTTTCGTGCACTGCCCCTCTAAACAAAAGCTTAATCTAAAACTATTATCTCAAAACTTATATCAAATGATTTTTGGATTTTTCGAGCACTGTCCTTTGTCTGTTAGTCGCTGTTGTTGATGTTATAACATTTTATTTATTTATTTTTCTCAAAGGGAAAGGCAAATTCCAGGCCTTTTTGGCCTTCCTGCCTTTTCCTCCATATTGTCCGATGGTTTTATTTTGTTTGTTTTCTATTTGCTTTGTTTGAATATGAATATTGTTGATGTTTTGTAAATGTTGTTATATGGAAATAAATGATTGATTGATGCTATGATTATCCACCATTTAATGACAATCCGTGACGTTTCTAAATTCGCATTTTCAACACTTGACACTGCACTTATTTACGTGTTGACTTCTTTTTGCTTAACTAGATTTGGATATCCAAGGTGTAACAGCCGACGGAGCAGGTGTCGATTTCACGGAACCGGCAACCACTCTCGTAACATTTCAAACAAACGTCGATTTTGTGGAAAAGAAGTTCACGATAACAACACCAGACATAATGCGGGAACCGATAGAAAGTTTTACGGTGACACTAAAAACACCAACAGGTGGAGTGATCAATGTTCCTGATATGACGACGACCGTGTTTATCATGGATGAAACGGGTAAGACGATCATTTTAATCCTTGGACGTCTGCGTACATGTATAGGGACCACATCATAATATACACAGTACATCAACAGTCCCTGACCAGGTGCTTTGATGTTCGCTACTCCAAACACAATAATTGGTAAACTTGTGCATTTAATTTGTTAGATTTCCTCTCCGTAGTTTGATACTTCATTCATAAAAATCGAGCTGATAGTTTTGAAGTTATGATTGTTTTAATGACCATAACTACCAACAATATTGTTGCACTAAAGTTGGGTTTCTATGGGATATCATTGCTTAGTATGTAATTACGCTGCAAATGTGTGTGTATAGACTCTCTTTCGATACTGGCCTGTTTACCTATCCAGATACCTCACTGGTTCATATAGTACGTACACCGGCACCATGTACACAGTGGACAATACAAATCAATGGTATCCCATATTTTAGGAAACCAAATATAGTGCAACTTTTTGTCCTTAGTCGTGGTCATTGAAACAATCAAAACTTTAAAACTATCCACGATTTTTATAAAATGAGGTATCAAACTTTGGAGAAGAAATGTGTTCATCAAGTGTATATCTCAGATTTCTGGTACTAATAATTGATATTTGATTAGCCAACATCAAAGCACCTGGTCAGGAAATGTTTGTGTCACCATACATTCGATAGACATTAATCTTATGTTTAGGATCATGAACCATTATCAAGAACAAATATTGAAAGGTTAATTATAACGCATCCACAACTCCCATATCAAGACTTGTATTTAAGATCATGTAGACTCAATCGCGATGGTGTCTTGCACTGACCAGTATATTTATCATTAGGGGAATGAGATCATCGATTGGGACGCGGCTTTGGCAAGGAGTATAAGACGAAGACAGGACATTCATTCGCGAAGCCTGAGTCAATTAAATCAAATAAGCGTTACGATGAGTCGAGACGAGGGGCAATACAACCTCACACACGCTTTTGATCACCTGGTAAATAATCCCCAGGTGATAAATCAACAGGCGAAACCCCAAGACTACACAAATATAATTCAGTTAATTCAAATTGGTGTCCGAATTGTGCGCGGGAGTGCATTTACTGGATAATAAACTAGTACCACTTATTAACGTATGGCATATTTATTTTTCAAAAAAATATCTCTCTTATGTTTTTATTTCTCTGTTCTAAGCCTGGTTATTCATTGAAGAAGCACAGTATATAATTGGAGAAAACGTGGACACATTTAATGTACGGATTCGACGAGACGGCTACCTGTGGGACGCCAGTGATGTAATTGTCGGTAAGTTGTCTTTTTAGTAGTAAGGTAACGCAATGTTAGTGTTTTTCGTCTTAAATGGGTTTCGAGAGCAAAGATTTCAGTATGGTCGGGCTATCTGATGCAATTGTTTAGTGAGCTTTACTTAGAATTCGAACAAAGTGGAAGGCACTCAGAAATGTCTTGTACATGCATTGCTTTTTATAGAAATCATTGAATATGGAAGGGTTTCTATGGTTATCATTATCTATTTAAATGAAGGTCATCATTTCTAGCTTTCTTTTGGAGAAACATATTTGAGCCCTTTGAAGACCTACATATTTTCTTCAAAATGTATTATTACAGGACTTGTTTTCCAAGACATCACGGCAACAGGTGGCGGTACCGATTACACACCACCAGTAAACACAGCAACGTTTACCGGTGGGCTCGGGGAGGAATGGGTTGATCTAGAATTCACTATAACACCGGACATAATCATTGAGGACAAAGAGACGTTTACAATCACACTAGACACGGTCATCTCTGAAAGTAGTGCGATAGCTACCCCTAAGGTGTCCACAGTGTACATCGAAGACGAAACAGGTACGGTTATAGGTTGTAAAGTGCTCAACAAAAGAAAGTCATGCACTTTGTTTATGTCCTATAGAGTGACTTTATGAATTGTTTTTTGACCAAACAGGCTAGATAGACATTTGGATGACTTTTTTCGGCACAAAAAATCAAAGATTAGCCATGATTAGCACTCCAAATTCGCATATTTAATGCATTGAAGATGGCATTAACATTACACTCTGGGCATTATTTCTTATTTTTTTTATAGAGAAAACAAAATATATTGATGTCATTTAAGCACTTACCTTTTTCTGCCAGGGTGGATGCCATGAATATAATCAACAGGTTGGTCAACTTCAATCGTCGATATTTTGGGAACTTTCTTGACAATGAATAAGTGTCGGTGTTTGGCTTCAAATTGAATTATTTCAGAGATTTAGCAGCTCCAATAGGCAAACTGGCAATTGAAGATTATCTATTATTCCATGAGTATAAATACCATAAAGATCCAAGGATATAATAGTCCAAAAAATGCTATGCTATTTCTAGGCAGTATAGAAATTGATTCCATATTTGATGTCCCGGTGGTTTTAGTCAACATTGACTTTGGGTACGCATGATCGTTCCAAAAATAGGGGTATTTTTTGAAGCTATGTCCGCGATTTTCAAAAACTTAGGGGTGTCTTTTGGAAGCTATGTCCGCGAAGGAACAAAGGGGTATAATTTAAGACCCCATGTCCGCGCACATGTTTTGCGGGTGAATTGTGCCGTAGAATCTCGAAAATCCATGTGATTTGGCATTGTCCGTTTATTTATAAATTTCCGGGTATAAATGGTACATCCACAACCCTCGCGTAAGAGAAGTTACCGAGTGTGGGCCGAGTGTAGCCGAATGCTACCGGAAATAGTTTCTTAGCCAATCAGAGAACTTCACTGATATCTTGTGACATGGCTACGTCAAAATTAATTGACCGAAAGATTCCGGAGTTTTGCTCGGACAATTTCCGAAAAAGCCGAAAAGATTTGTACCCACAGTTCATCGGAGGATCCAATCCATACGTGTTGTTGATGAAAATTAGTAACTGAAATTCTTTACTGATGTTATTTTCAGTATGAAATGGTAATTACATGGGGATTTAAATGTCAAACTGTATGTTCTCCGCTCACAAAAAATCCAGGCACGGGAGAAGCAGAGCAAGATGAGTTTAATTTTGCAGTTTGGGGGGAGACTTGAAAATTCTTGTGTTGGGGTTGTGCCTTGGCCGGACTTTTTCTTGGATTTGGAATTTATACTTATTCTTTGAATAGATTAAACATGGGCTATATCTAGCTCTGAATCCTAGCTGTCTGTTGGAGAGCTATGGAATGAAAGCATATTATGAGTCAAAGTATTATAAGTTAACACAGTATTGTGTCAATAGTGTCGTTTATCAAATTGTCCTTGAAATAGGAAAAAGGGGGCATGTCAAACTAAATGTGTCCTTGTTTTTGCGCAAAAAAGTGGGTCATTTTAGAAAGTTTTCTTGATATGGTAAAAAAGGGGTGCTTTTTAAATACAAAATATCCTCATTTTTGCGCAAAAAAAAGGGGGGGGGGCGTCATTTTAGAATGTGTCAGTAGTGATATGGTAAAAAAGGGGTGCTTTTTTAAGACAAAATGTCCTCGTTTTTGCGCAAAAAAGGGGGTCAAATTAGCAAAATTGTCCTTGAAACGCCGTGGAATAGGGGGTATTTCAAACTCCTGGAACGATCATGAATACGAAGAGAAACCACCGGGCAGCATATCTTTTCTGGTCAAAATCTGATGATCAAATGTGGTTGTTTATAGCATTGGTCTGATAATCTGGCAACTTTTATAATCTACATTGGTACTATTGAAACAACTTTGCTCTGTCTCAAGTGAGTAAAGTCGGATAATTGCCTCTTATTCTCACCATTCTGGGAAAATAATGACCTCGGCTTAGGCTAATGAAAGTTGATTCAATGTTCCCCGTAACCCGCCAAGTTTGGTTTTTTCGACCGCGTTATGAATGCCAAAATAGCGAAATCATTCATTATCTGATTTTTTCCATTTTTTTCTGCCGTTTTTGAGATATTGTTGAAGTTTGTCGGTGTTTTCCTTAATTTCCTTCATCGAACATCGCATTTTGTTTACATTCTGAATCAATTGGAACCTAAAAATAGAAATCGACTTCGATGATCACCTACATGTACGGCTTGTTCGTATACATCCGCGCAATTTAGCTAATGTGTTGAAGCTGCTGTAAACACGGAACAGTTCATGTAAAATTGCAACGGTTGGATGGCGTAAATTTCTTATAAAATGTTGCTCTAAAAATATATAACTACAACATTCATTCATTGTTGACGTAATTTTTAGGTATGAAACATCATTTTTATAAATTATTATAAATGTTTGCAGTAATAAATCTTGAAATACGGGAATATTTTGACATTAATTTGTTTTTACCCGTGCTTTCTACCACGTGTTGTGCATGAACGATACGGTTTTCTACCTGATGAATTCGTCAGACATGGCACTTAGGCCCTATTAAAAATCGTTGCTTGGATCTTCATGGAAAATGTTTAATATACAAAAATAAAAGTTACTTGCACTGTGAAGTTCAAAGTGTTTCTTTTGAATCTGTACTTTGTGTGATTGTATTATTGATCTGTGTTGTATTTTATCACTATATTGAAGGGTAGAGAGCATGCTAAGCATTGGTGAAATGGTCGTTATTTTGTAAATAATGAACTGCTGCAAAATAATGAATAATGAATAATGAAAAAGTTACCTCATTATGGTTTGAACCAAATGTTACGGGAAACATGGAATCAACTTTCATTAGCCTTACTCCTCGGTCATCATAATTTTCCCAGGATGCTGTGATACTCGGCTATTGTATATATATCATGTGCTATCAAGGACAGTACGAAGTTAAATATTGTTGTTACAATTTATGAACCATGCAGTTTGAAATGCCACTTGTTATGATTACACATATATAGTACAACGCTATTGATTGGAGCTCTGTTGACTGTACCCCGCGTACTTTTCATCACGTGTGTCCATGGATACGGCACATTCTCCTGGCCACAGTCTGGCATACGCGGGCACACTTCGATCAGCTTACTGTGCATGCTTGAAAACTCACACATTGCCACTAACCAATCAGAGCCGTGAGGTCGAGCTTACGTATTGCAGACCACGAATGTCCGTTGCACCGTTTTAGGGGTTATGTTGACCTCGCGTACTTTTCAGTCTTGCATGGCAGTTTGTGTACATAGCTTTTAGTGTTGGGCTACCCAATAATTATAATTCTCTATTGTGTACAGCTCTTTTTTGGATAGAAGAGGCACAGTATATCGTGTATGAAGAAACCACATTCACTGCAACATTCCATAGATGGGGTTACCTTGATCGGACGGATATGATAGGTAAATAATCTCAAACACCTCCAAAACAAGTTGTTTCCCTCTCTTCGTTTCCCCTTCTTTTCTGTACCTGTCCCATAGAAACTTTTAAATTCACGGTGTTCCCTGAGGCAAGTGAATATAGCTAGTATAGTCTGAAACGTATCTACAAAGATAGACTGAACAGTTGACAGTGCAAGAGGAATGTTTTGGGTTCGAGTCTTTGATTACTTTAACACCTCCATGTGTTTAGTAAATGCATACCAACCATTTTAATTGGTAGGAAGGTATCATGTAAAAGAAATAAGCCATCGATTTTCAATCATTTTTTACCAAAAAATATGTCATTTTTCTTTAAAAAAGCAATATCGTACACTGATGGTAGAGCAGTACAAACAGCCACAGGTCCAGACACAGTTGACTATACTCCTGATGCTGACCTTGTCATCACATTCCAGCCGGGTGACACTACAGCTACCAAGGCTATAGTTATTGAACCTGACAACGAATTGGAATACAATGAGATGTTTACAATGACTATAAGTATCACAGATACCACCTTGAGCATGGCGGCAAGAGTCGAATCACCTATATCATCGAAGGTTTTTATAAAAGATCGTAAGTGAATGACACAATATTGCTATAGGTCAGCACACATTAGCGGCATAGCTCAATAGCTCATGACCTTTGACCTAATAGATGCTTAACTAATAGATATGGCAAACTATTCTTTTTATGACTTTTTGTTTCCATTTGAACAATTTGAGACCATTTTCAACAAAATCGGAGCATTTTGAGAAATTGACCCCTGTACACAGAAATTTAGGAAAATGTTAACCTTTGACCTATTTTGCCCTATACCTCGAAAACTAAACATCGGGTGGAAATACAACCGTTGACTTTCTTGCTCTATATGATCTCAAGAACAGTTTCATATGCATTACACCATTTTTGCAATTTGACCCATGTAGTATTTTCAGGGCGTCTGTGGTCTAGACCCAACTAATTCGGACCCCAAAAATAATGTCTTAGATGACCTACATGTAAGTAACTCTTATGGGGTCAAACCTTTTGTACTTTATGTAACAGGCTCCGGACCTGTATGTTTGGATCAACTATGAACACTCCAAATCGGGCTTGTGCCACTTTTAGAAAAATATGTTTTTTTAAGGAATGTGTTTTTGTTATTGTTAAACATTTCGTATTTGGATTTTATATTATTTACATGAGCTTCATGATAATTTAATTGCCTTTCGGATAAAGTTTGTTTTAGCTCATCCAATGATATGCTTGTTTAACCATGAGCAATCAAAATCAAAGTTCAAAAGTCATTTTTGTGTCATATTTTTGAAATAAATCATCCATGCGTAAAATTGAAACATTCTTCATAAAGATATTACAAATTTGACTTTTATTATAGTTATAACTTTAAAGTCGAGTAGGTCTATAATATTGTAAGATACGATTAAGCAATGAGTAAAAAAAACCCGGCATTTGCAAGCTAATGTACGAGGGGCATTCAATAAATACCTGCAACCATTGAAAATATCTGAACCATGACATGTGTCAGTAAAATAAACTTATGATACTTAAACTGTAAGTATTTCCTCTATCTCACGGAAAATTTCAAACACGTGGGTCATTTTTATCATGTAATTTCAGTACTATAAACATCATGGTCTCTGGGCACTAAAAATTGACAAGAATCAGCATTATAAATCAAGCGCCAATGATAACACTGTGGGCCATGTATCTTAATGCATACCATAAACTTGTCTTTCAAATTTCCCGCCATTGTAACATTTAATTCCCTAACCAGTGCCCTGAGATCACGGTATTCACAGTGCTGAAATGTAATGATAGAAATGACCTACGTGTTCGAAATTTTCTGTGAGAAAAGAGTAAGACTTACAGTATAAGTATCATAAGTTCATTTTACTAACGCGTGTCACGGTTCTGAGATTTTCAATGGTTGCAGGTATTTATTGAATGCCCCTCGTATATAGTTATCGTGGAGCTCAAAGTATGGACATCAATTAGTAAACACTGAATATTAACTCTCTTGACAAGTATCTTTTCTCTAAAACTTATAAATATACACGATTTGTTTTGGAAGTCACGCACTGCAGTTGGTTGTACATACTAATTAGTTTAGGAGCGGCTTATTTCAAACCCTTCTTATTTCTATCTAATATAACAAAGTATTTCCTTCAATTTCAATCTAATAAACCGGACAAATTACCGGATATTATCATCATCGTGTTTGATAGCAAAATTCTCCTAAGGAAATCATATCACAGTTATTGGAATGTAAAGGTTAGGTTCGCGACATGAGAATGTGAAATATCTTGGAAATAATAAAGTAAGATACTCTGGAGGTAGACGATAACATCCATAGAAGAAAATGTGCGGAGTAAAAATATACGCCATTTTCCAATACAAAATCTCAGAATGATCGAGCATCGAATGCAACATAATTAACTTCAAGAATCTACGGAATCCTCATGCATAACAGAAATATTTTATCTCTCTCATAAGTGATCGCGCTAACGAGCTGATATTATCATAAATGTCAAATAATGACAATTTAATGAGAGTCATGACGCGGAATACATGCACCTTTTTATAGAGCGCAAGAATTTATCAACTATCTTTTTGACCGCATTATATTTCCTATTATCCTATGAACAAAGAATTCAATCATACTAAATGACGTTTGCGAATTACATTGGTAATATTTGTTGTTGTTGGTGTTTTTAAGGGTTTTTGTGTGGGGTGTTTGCTTGTTTGTATTCTGTGTTTTTTGTGTTTTTTTGTTGTTCTTTAATGTGTTTGTATGTCATGGTTGTTTGTTTACTTGCCGTTTCGGTTTGTTTACCTTTATTTTTTTTGCCTCGCTTGTTTGTGTATGTGTTTTTGTTGGTCTGCTTTTTAGATTTGTTTGTTTGTTGGGGTATTAGTTGCGTCACCGAAAACAAAAAATACAATGATTGATTTCATCTTGTTTCTAAAACAGCCACGTGGTATGTATTAGGCTGCACTGATTACACAGTAGTTGAATCAACTGGTATGGTGACGATCACTATCAATAGGAAAGGAGATGTCAGAACTGCGGGCTTTGTTTGTAAGTGTACACGAACAATTTCAATTTAATGCAGATCCCTCATAATATCTCTCATAAGAATATCAGCCTCGTGACATTTATGTAATTATGATTATAGGTCCGAATCACACATTTATAGTAAAGGGAAGGCCTAGTTTATATTTGTTTCAATTTTGTTCAATTTCGGTTAAAGCCAGCGATATTTGGGACAACAGAAACGGAAAAATATATACACATTCTCCCCCCCCCCCCCGTATTGTATGATTAGACATTATATAAGAGCACTGCAAATGGAAAACAACTGCTCATGTAGGCTTGCAATTAAATATAAACTCAAATGTATTGCTTAGAACTGGAATCGGTCACTCACGGCCTTAGTACACTGATTTCGAACGGCGACGCCGCTCATGTGATAGTATAATATTACCGCGAGTGTCCGATTCCAGTTCTAGTATTGCTATGCCTGCATACTGCTAATCCGTTGAATTTGAAAAGCCATAGTGTTGCCTTGCCTCGGATGTTAATTAAGACGATAATCACTTTATGAGTTTTCTTTAGATGCAACTTCTAGAATAGTCATTTCAGGAGAGACTTGGAATCACTTCATTTAAGATCCCTTACTTCTATGAAAAGTTTTATATATCTTTCGCAGTGTTCCCTTTGGTAAGCCTAAACCAAGGTGTCCTGGTCTGGTTCTCGCTAATCAGAGGCATATTTTTATAGAATCATTCACCTTTATTGTTTATAGTCTATAAACAAAATTTTGAACTGTTATATTTGACTGACAGGTATGCTTTGTCTCTCATTTGGACAAATGTTCAGCGTTTGGAAATAATATGCTGTTTTTCATCCGTTTCCGGCACACTATATATATCTCCAGAAAAGTTCAAACAGTACTCAGACAAATTTACTATTAATTTATAGCTGAAATTCAATGCTAAAATTGTGAAATATATCATAAGACTTTCTGGCTAATATAATCAGAGGTTAAATACTGCGTACTGGCTGTGTTTAGGTAATTGTGGAAAATTAATTGAGGAAATACTCGCGGGCCTGAAACCATTTGTTTATTCTTTTTATGATAAATATCATGTTTTGTTCAATATAACTACGCGATTTAGGCTCGATAATTACTTTTCTAACACACAAGGTGAGTAAAAAAAAAGGTGTACTCTGATTGAAAAAAAAAAAAAAAAATTTCTGACCATCAAATTAAGGCAACCAATAATTTAATCAATTACGCCATTTATTTGGTATCATCGGCAAAAAGAATCACGACAATATATGGTACCGTTTAGTAGATGTGAATATTTCTGTAGAATTTTGAAACCGAACAAATTTGTGATTTCACGCTTAATAATGTGTACTAGGATTAACATTTAAAGGATTAACCAGTCTATTTATTAAACCAATTAAATAAATAATAGCCTTGTTCAGAATTTCTCCTCATTATTTAACATGATATAAAGATAAAATATTATCACCACTTGTGAGTTAAAGTAATTGCAAGGATTTAAAAATGATCCATAGATTTCATAAACATGATAAACAAGACGAGGACGTGGAATAAAAATGGCCAAATGAGTGACTATCTGATATTGTATAAAATATACAATAAAGTATTTTGATAACAAATAATATTGCACCTGTTTTTCATATATGTTCGATTAAGTAAATATTATCCGCAATACAGATAAAATATACGGTCAAATATCGATGTCCACAGTAAGGATAGTAAAGTAAAAGTCTCTCCCTCTTTGTCTACATGTACATTCATTCTTGAAGACAATTTGTTTTATCAGGTAAGTCCATCAATAGGCAAATAATCAAGCAGCTCTTCCTTCTACGTGACCACCATTATTGTTAATACAAAGTCTCCATGCTGTTAATGGCGCGCCTGGAGATCCTTCTTCGACGCAAAGCTCTATGCATTGTCAATACGTTGCCGTAGTACTTGAGGGCTTTAGAACCTTTTGTCAGGACTGTAATTTGTTATTGCTTATAATACCTGATGATATTTAATTTGAGCCTTCGAAGATGGTACCTTGTTCGGATCTAAAAATAGCCACTTTTATTCAAATACGCGTAAAATGAGTTTCTTTTAAACCAATTCTAACCAAATAAAATTCTTAATAAAGCTAATTAATAGGTCCTGTTTACAATTAAAATAATTTGGGGGACAAATGCTCATATTTATTTTTAAAAATCCTTCAAGTTGAGTATACTTTTTTTTTACTCACCTTGTATAATAGGCAATGTTGCGCTTGTCGGACACCTCCTTTAGCTAAAATCACAAACTCGAAGTTAAAATAACCCTTAGATCTGACATGACTGATGAGAAGGACAAATAATCGAGGTAAAGACTATCAAATCAGCTCTCAAAATGTTTGGCTATCCAGAGTGGTCTTTCAACAAAGTAAAGAAACCAATGTCTAAACTAAAACAAAAGCGAAAGCGAAAGTGAACAAAAGTGAGAGAGAGAGCGGGGTGGGTGGGTGGGTGAGAGAGCTATGGAGTTGACACTAGTGAGATCTGGTTACTCATGGATAGAGCATGGGGGTAAGCCTAACTATCTATGTTTCTCTTGCAGTGGTGTCAACACGAGACAGAACTTCAAACATGGGATTACTCACAGCAACCTCTGATACTGACTTTACGGTATTAGACTCTCGAGTAGATTTCAGTCCAGGGGACAAAAGTAACACATTGGAGATAGACATAGAACTTGATGAATTCCAAGAAGCGGATGAACAATTCCAAGTTTTTCTACATGGTCCTGATACAGCCGAAGCACTCGGGGAATTACATAAGGCTATTGTCACCATATACGATGACGATAGTAACTGTAAGTCTATAGTTCAGTCAATTCCAAATTGGCGAAACCTATTTACAGCAGCGAATGAATTCAGAAGAGCGTCGCATGCAAAAAGCTCGCATGGCGCAATGTGGCGCTCAATGTCGCACGTTTGCGTATCCCAAAATCGCGCTTATATGCTCGGATTACTTTTGCGCGCGGATACTAGATAAAAACCGAATATGTTTTAGCCAATTTGGAACTCATTGAACGATACAAGAAAATTAATTTATCCAAAAAGCTTTCCAAAATATTAGGTTTATTGGTTTCTTTTAATTGGAGAACTTCCTCTTTCCTATGGCAGAGGTGAGCCCAATTTATAGAGCGAATAATACATTTTCCGTTTTGAGGAGCGTATGTTTTCATGCATCTGATAATTCCTGCATGATTAACCCTTATGCTGATTACCTAAACGATCTAGGTTGGTCCCGATGGCGTATTTTACGTCATTTGCTGTTCAAAGAAATGCAATTAAGGAAGCGGCGACCGCACGCGACTTGCCAAAAACCGGGACGGGTCGCAGCGACTCGCTATCATGTTAATGGTTAATGTTGAATTCAATCCAACTCGTGCGCGACCGGTCGTTTGATCTGACATGTATAGCTGTGAGCGATTTGTGTTTCATAATACATGCGACTCATAATGGCCAAGACCTGCGACTATGTTATCATCAATTAATATTCAGAACTTCTATGATTTCGACCATATAGTGTATCAGTTCCAAAAGGCGGTGTACCATGTATCGGAATCGGGCGTGTATGTTACTATTAGTGTTCTACGCTCGGGTCAACTTGTAATGGAAATTCCTGGTACTGTAGGTAAGCTGATTACCATTCATACACTCAGCAGGGCCGCATTACCAAGTAATGGGTCCGAGGCAAAGTAACATGGGGGGGGGGGGGGGGGGGGTGCTATATATACACACAAAATGTTTGAGGGTTTATGAGGCATGGCATAGACCGAAGTTAACGTTGGAGTTAAAGTTAAAGATTCACTCCCTATCAGTTTAAAAAAACCCGTTTGTCTGGACCGTATCAGGATTATTTTCAAATTGTTAAGCAATAACAGTGTGTATTTCATAAGGAGCTGATCATGAACCTTTCTCAAACCGTTGATTTTATGTGGCCATTATTTAAATACAGAGCTAGTAGCTCTAAAGATAGCTGTAATAAGAGAGTTTGTGGCAGTCATCTTTAGTTGGTACATCAATGCATATCATAATTTTGATTATCAAAATATTCAAAAAACTCTTCTCACCAACAACTTCAACAACAAACTTGCTGACATACAGATTGGCTGTGCAAATTCAGAGAAAGACTGCATATTAAGCATAACCTAACCAGGTGCATTTATGTTAGCTATTTCAAAATGAATATTTGGTACCAAAAATCTTAAATAGACATTAGTCGACGAAATTCTGCTCCCGCGATTTGACACATCACCCATATAAAGTAAGTGGAACAAGTTATGATGTAACCGCACATATTGAAAACAAATCTCAATTTAAAAAGAAAATGTTGTCTGTCGGGCCCATAGAGCAGCGCATCATGTATCTCCTGATCTCTAATTATGACATGAAACATTTAATCGTTGGCAAAACTTATGTTCTTTTCACAGAAATCGGAACGTTTGATCAAGGTTACAACAGACATCTCAATGCAGATAGTGGTACTGACTTTGTAGAATTTCATGATGAGGTTCTGAACTTCGGGATTAACCAACGTAAAGTGGACTACGTAGTTTATCTTGCTGATAATGTTGATGTGTCTAAGCAGGAGTCCTTTGAAGTGTGCTTGTCTAATCCTACAGATGGGGATATCAACGGAATAGAGTGCGCCATCATTTATATCGACGATGATGACTGTAAGTTATAATTGTGAAATGTTACACTTATTTTTCCTATGAATTAGATACATTTGGGCTTGCAACAAGCTTCTTCCAACAAATATTCCATCTGTGTACTTGTGAACGTCATAATTCCGTGATTTCTCTTGTCAAATGAATCGACAGTGCCAATCTCAACCGACACGACAGTCAATATTGTGGGTAGGGGGGGGGGGCGGTTGCGGAGATCGCCCCCTCTGGCTACGTCACTGAGTCGTCTTGCACTCCGGACGTCACCTCAATCAGCTAATTTACGTGAAAAGTTCAAATACTATATATTGACATACATTTAGTAATTCCCGATAATGGTACTCTTATTGTAGCTTTGTATGGTTTTGATAAACCGGTGTACTACGTAAAAGAAGACGAAGAATTCGTAACGCTTAACATAGTCCGTGTTGGTTGCCTCAGCGTAGAAGGATCAGTGGGTAAGTATCTTGATTTGAATGCACAGTTCCATTAATGCTCGATAATATTAACGCGACTGTATCGGGCCCCGATGAGTTTTTTATCGAGCCTGATTTGGAAAAAGATATCGAGCCCCGTATCGAGCAGCAAGGGAATATTTATCGAGCAGGAGCAGCATAATACCCTTGTCTAAAAATTAATATAACCAAGGATTAGTGGTGCGGTATGTAAATAAACATTATTATCCTGGTGTGTTTGCTTAAAATACCCGGAGCATTAGTGACTACTGGCATGCCTTGCCCTCGTATCGAGCTCGATAGCGAGTCCCAATGTCTATTTTACTTTTATCGAACCTCAACTTAAAGCATATCGAGCCCAAAACAAATCGAGCCCCAACAATACAGCCTCGATTAAGGTATCGAGTATAAATGGAACTGTCCCCTTAGTTTAATTGACCTGTGATGTAATAGGTGGGCGCAACAATTTTGCCTGTGATAGAGGTCACGAAAATGTAAAGAAAATATTGAGTTCTAATTGGACGAGTCAACATTAGGCCATTTACGTTTATATTCGTATTTTGGAACCATTTTCTAATGAAAATGTAGTTCATTTTGAAACAAATTGACCAATTCAAACTGACCTGGATTTGGCAGACTAAAAGCGCAAATTATTTTAAGACAGGGTCATCCTGAATTTTCTTACGAATTTGTGTAATCACTGACGACAAACCTAACTGTAAGTTAAACTCTTCCATCGGATAAAACAGCGTATAGATGATTCAAATCACGGAAATCGATTTCTTCACATCCAGATTTGAAATTTAATCGACCGGTCATACTTGGTTTACGTTGTAGCTGGACAGTCCATTTAACCCAAATTCCATGGGAAATACATATTTCATCCTATAACACTAGACAATGTTACTTACGTCCTATAAAGTATCTAAACAATGTTTGATACGTTACAGGATTAAATACTTACGATGTGACAGCATTAGAAAATGCTGACTATACGCCCATCAGAAATCGTCTGGTTCTGTTCGGACTTACTGAAAGCATTCAGTCAGTTAAGGTATTTACTACGATACCAGACCTGAGAGTTGAAGGCGAAGAACGGTTTGAGGTATGCCTTGATACGCCTATTCAAGGAGTTCTTGGATTGCATGGATTAATACGATGTACGACAGTAGTCATTGTAGATTGCGACAGTAAGTGGATGTTTATAACTGAAAATGATGTAAACTCATTTGTGCATTCTATGAATGGTCTTTAACCCTAATTCAAGGGGCGTGTATTGGGAATAAATCTCCAGCGCAGCGCCGGAAATTTAACGTAGTGTAGTGATTTATAGTGATGAGGAGTGTTATTGTTAAAGGCATATTATGTGATCTTTTCCAGAGAGCGCCCTCAATTCATGATTTGTTTTAGAAAGTAGATTTTCTTGCAGATTTACATTTCTGATCATCAATCGTACATACATTCCAAGTTACAGAGCGATACGATTCCTAATTACCTCAAAATCATGGTTTTAGAGTGAATTAAGAGTGACCCACCGAGGGCACTTAACTTGAACAACAGATAGTGCTCAGTTGACACGAATTCCTCTTAGGACAATTTAAAAGGGAGGTTTCAGGCACTGTGTTAACGAGGTTCCCTTACTGAATTGTTCGGTTTAATAATGGATTTAGACACATCGATTTAAGAAACCCATTTTGCGTTGGTTTTGAACATATTAATCTATCATTGATACTATCACGTGTACCCAACATATCAAATCAAATCAAATCAAAAACTTTATTTCCACAAAAAACACTACATCAAAAATGTATAACTTAAAAACAAACAAAAGCGTATGGAGGAGTATGCTGGATAGCCAATAAGGCCTGTAAATAGCCTACCCCTTTAAATATAATACAATACAGTACATAATACATATTTAATACATGAATAAAGCATACTCTGACAACGACGAGCTCAAAAAACGAATTATTCGTATTTTTGGATGATGTTTTTCTTAAGTTGGTTTCGGATATGGTTCACGGATGTTGATTCTTTTATTAATTTTGAAAGTAAATTCCAAATGATATACTCTACTCTTTGTTATACAGGTGAGATAGTGTTTGGCGATACTTCCTATTCAGTTAGTGAAGGCACCGGGACTGTCAGTATCAGTGTCATACGTCGTGGTTATCATCGAAGTATTGTTAGCATTGGTAAGCATTTTTGGACATTAAATTAACAGAAAATCGTAATTAACACTTTCCACGCAGCAGGCGTCAGCAGACGACATTCCAAAATGTTACAAAATGTTTAATTTTTTTTTATTGAATTTCATTGTCATATTTGGAATTACAATGTAAAATGCATTGAAATAAGTAAAAACATGGCATGCCTAGTATTGATTCAGTAATCTTTTAGATATACCTTGATAGTTGGGAAAGGTTTCTGAAAACCTGTTTTAAAACTAATAGCCACGTGGAAAGTGTTAAGGAAGCACTGCAAAAGTAGTACGTACATGTATGGCAAATACGTATAAGTGACTTTTACGTAATTCTTATACAATAGTCGCCATTAAGTAAAATTTTGAATCATCATACGTATAAGCAAGTCACTAATACGTACGAGCCATTGTATATAGTCGCCGGTGGAGAAAATCAGCATCGACCTTACGTGTCAATGTGCGTTTGGGCGGTAATATTTATGATGCCATAGATGAAATTGGATGCACGCAATGGTCGCTCAAGTGCTTTCATATTTACGATTTAATCGATAGGAATCACTCTTTCGTGTAATTTCGTTTCAGTTAACTATTCGGTGGCTTAGTGCACGTTGAAGTATAACCGTTGCCAAGTCAACCGGCTCACGCTAACTTTGTTACGAAACACTGATCACATTGATCATAACAAACACAAAGCCTATGACAGTATCATAATTCGGAACAGATATATGGACCCAGGCTTATAAGCATGAGTTACCAATATGCACGAAGTCAACAAATATACAATGAGGATGTACCTCAATCACCGTAGATTTCGAAATAATTCATATTAAATTATTGAAATCATCATATCCCTCAATATTTATCAACATTCCCATATGATTAGGGCATATTGAAATATACAACTGAGGTAGGTATTAATTAGCTGATACATATGAATTTCATTTCAGATGTAGTTTCATCTAATGGCAATGCCATAGAGGGAAGTGATCGCGACTACGCAGCAGTCTTACATAAGGTTGTGTTTGGAGCCAGCGACAGTCCTCAAGAAACAATGGTGTCTTTTGATATCGTAGTTCGAGATGATGATATTGTAGAATATCCAGAAAATTTCTATTTGAGTCTTCAAAATGTGAATGGCGGTCTGATTGGTTTTCCCCGAGTGGCTGAGGTTGGCATTGAAGATAACGATGGTAAGTTATCCATCTTGCTCTCGTTCAATGAATGTCTTTATTTCATTAATAAGTTTCAGTAATTAATCTTCACACTAACTGTTTTAAATATCGACAATTAAAATTGCCAATTTAATTATCATATTGTTTATACATCACAAATTAAGGCCACGTCCGACCCATTACTTTTTAGATGTTGGTTAAAAAATAGCTTGCAAATAAATAATAATACCGACCCACATATTTGTTAGATTGTCAAAAAACCGGTAACAATTGTTACAGATTTAAAAACGGTCATTTTGAAAAGAAAAATGCGAAGGAAAGAAAAAAAGACCTGCCGACCGACCCAACCTGAGAGGTCATTTTCCCCCTTTACCCAAATAAGATAAATGTATTTGAAAAGTCAATATGCTCATTTCATTATAGAATTATTATAATACGGTTCGAAATTTTGAAAACGTGAAAACACACAAAGAGTAGCCTACGAACACAATTACACATACTTTCTTATTAAACATATTTTGTACAGTGACATACCGATTTGCGAAAGACTCCTATTCTGTCTCTGAAGGTGTTAAGGAAATAACACTTGTAGTGCTTCGTGAAGGTTACCTAGGTCTGCAAAGTGAAATCGGTAAGTGACTTATGGCTGAGCACATTGCCTTTCGTTTGAGAAATGTTTCGTTGTATTTATCTCAAATTTTAAGAAATGCATATTAAAAAGTAACCTAGACAATGATTTTTTCCCGAGGACGTTTTGTACTGTATACGTTTCAAAAAATGGTAATTCGAATACTGAAATATTTGTAAGTAATAGACGTTATCCATAATTGGCGATTTCAAGTCTAAAGACGTAGACATACTCGATAAACATACAATCTCGTACTTTTACTGCAATGAAATGAACTGTGAACTTCTACATTTTCCTAGATAGTGTCGGTTACCAGCAAACATTTTATTTCAAACTAGTGGAATAGATAGTTTACCCGGGTAGTTTACACGTTCAAATTTATTTCACGAATGTAATAAGGTCAAATATTGAACAGCTCAGAAGTATGAAGCATTTTTTTGATTAGTGCAAAGTTCACACATTGAAAAACTACATCACACTCGTCTCAGCTACATCGTTAGCCTCGTTTTCGAAGCACTAATTGCTCTGAGCATGCTCAGATGGATAACACGACCTTCTTTTGACGTAAATGTGCCAATTATGAATAACGTCTATTATTGTCATTCATTCAGTAACCCGAAGCGAAGCAATAACGAGTGTCTTACGTCTGTACGTTGCTTCTAGCAAGGTTTGTTATCATACATATGACCTGACAGTTGCGTCGTTGTCATGGACCACTAGGAGCTCCATAACGAATGTACTGCAAACATTCTCCTAGCCTTAGTAAGACACACCCCAGCACACGAATCATGTTAACCAGGCCATAGCGAATGCGCATGTTTGAAAACTTGCACAATTCTGGTAACCAATTAGAGATTTAGGTCTAGCTTTCGAATGGTAACGTTGACCCTTATGGTAGGCTGTCACGTGCGTCAATTGTATGAATTGGTCACGTGGTATTAAACCCAACGTAGAGCTTGCAAAAGTAAGTTCCAGTATCAGTTAGGTTAAATAGATTCAAACTTAATTTCCATTATATTTACTTCAACTTTAGGAATATACACTCGGGACATGTCAGCAAAATCGTCCGTTCCAAACCAAGATTATGAACCCATCTTAGAGGCCCGAAATAAGAAGGTAGTCTTTGCCCCAGATGAAGCATCTAAGACTGTTACAATAACCATCATTGATGACACATTCTACGAAGTTGCTGAAGAATTTGAGGTTCTATTGAAAAGTGACGTGGCTCCGTGTCTTGGTGTTCCTAGTAGAGCAATGGTTACTATAAGAAGTGACGACAGTAAGTACATCATTACACCTCGTACATATTTAGGACTCGATACCTTTATCAGTCTATATGACTGATAGATATAAATGACTGATAAATACTGATAAATAAATATGACTGATAAATAAATATGATTAGACTGGGTCTCCACGTCCTCTTCTTGGTTACCACTCTTTCAAAATGGCGGACCAAACCTAGTACCCTCGGAGGGACCATGCTTGTGAAAACGGGAAGGATTTAGTCTACCATAGCACTACTATTTCCCGTGGAAAAAGTACTGTCCTCTTTCCTACAACCTCATTCCTAAAGTAAAACGTGTAATACAATTGCACTACATGGTTTCAAATAGGGGACAAGCCTATCAGCCCAAATAATTGACGTATTGATTTGTATTTGATTTTCATTTGATTTATATGTAATTTATGAATTTATTTAACATTTGAGGACTATTTTTACTCCGCAGTTGAGTGTGCCCTGGAATGTGCCAATGATGGTTTTTGTATCAGCCCAACGGAATGCCAATGTGCGGATGGATACACTGGATCATTGTGTGAAGAAGGTAGCACTTTGACAATATGTCTAACGAAACAAACACCTAACTAATATAGACATATTTTAATTAAGGGATGTGGGTCGTAAATATGCGACATTGTCTTTTTAAGTGTTAAAGGAAGTGTCCCGCAAGCATAAAAGTGTGCATTATATGTTAGAAATATAACTATCGAGCCCAACTTTTGTAATTATATAGAAGAAAACACCACACTTATGACAAAAACAAATAAAAACCGCAATCTCTCAACATGCCCTTTTTAAAATTCGCGGCGATCAAAAGTCCCAGTGTCGATGATGTCATAGTTGTACAATGCACATGCGCAAATTTGAGCACCGATACCCATGACGTCATCGACACCGGGACTTTCAATCGCCGCGAATTTTAAAAAGTGCATGTTGAGTGATGGCAGTTTTCATTCATTTTTGTGACTAGCACGGTGTTTTGTTCTATATAAATACGTAACTTCGGCTCGATAATTATGTTTCTAACAAATAATGCTCAATGTTGTGCTTGCGGGACCCTTCCTTTAAACAAAAAATATCGGATTTGAGTGATGAAAGGTAGTCGTATCTTTATATTGACAATAAGATTGTCAATATGCTTACTCTGTATGTAAGTACAGGATTGCAATGTTAAGACAGTAACAAAAATCAACAATTTATCAATCTTTATGGCATGATTTTGTGAGGGGCTGGAGCCATTCGTTTTGAGCTATCATCCAAATATCCGAGGGATAATCATACATCATATGAATCTTGTTTTCACATGGTACCTAAAATAAGAATTAGGATTTACATTATTAGCCCTCGGGTATTAGCCACCATTTTTAGAGAATCGTGTATTCGGCTAAAGTCCACAATGATCTAGTGAATAGTCAATATTATATTATATAAAATCGCAACCTATATTTAGTTTTCATTTTGCGTTTAATCTGTTGTCGTGCTTTCACTGCTCACTTTGAATGTTTTATCACTGTTTTTTCGCTTGCTCTTAGCACACAAGGTTGACATGAATAGTCAGGTTTTTTATAGATTCGATACATCCTATACGGGAATCTTGACAATCAATTTGTACACAGAGTTCATAATATATTATGTTCTACATTACAGATGTTGATGAGTGCCTGTTACACCCATCAGTGTGTGGAGGAGGTAACATATTATGCTTCAATAATGTTGGAAGTTTTAAATGTGTTTGTACGGATCCAGACTACACCTTGGAAGGCAATACATGCATACGTAAGTTACGGCGATTATTACAGTAAATTACGATGCAGAGATATAATAGTGTGCTAAATTTGATTTGACCAGTTGTTCATAAAGAAATAATGTAAATTGTACAACTTACAAAGTATATTCATTATTATTAGGAGCGGCCTATATTTTTAGTCAGTGGTCCAAGAAAAAAGTATGTAGCGCCCTCTTGTGTCACCATGACTGATCTTTGTGGAGAATGGGATTTCAGTACAAAATCCTTCATATTACTTATTTTCTGGCATGTTTCTGTGATTTTGATGTCTAAATAAATGTAAATGAGCTCAGACTACAGGAAGATGGGACATTGCGTTTTCTTAAAAATTGACATATTTGTCAAAATTGATCACGAGGGCACTTTTCAAGATTGTTCGTAAATTTGCATCCATTTGCTAGTTTAAAGTTTACAGCACGAAGACAATCACAATATCGACCTGCTCAAAAAATTTGAACATTTATCACAATCAGTTTGTCCGTAGCGCTCATTAGATCGTTCATTTGGATGCTATCATTATTCAATTTTATACTAGGAAAATTGCGTTGACCCCCATGCATTTGAACAGGAGCATTGCTAGGAACGCTCAAATGAGTGCTACATGTACTCATGACTCTACAAAAGGACGTAACCTTTGTTTGACTGAATAGGCCTACTACATGTACTAACACACTAACCGCATGTACAATATCTACGCTTAAAGGAAATCCGTGCCATGGAACTTTAGCGCTCAGATATGTAGCATTATTATTATACAGACCACTTCTATAGGTTAAAGTTTTTAAAAGTACCGCGTAAAGACAAAATCGGCTTTAGAAAGAAAAACTGTGTCACATGTATGGACGTCGCCATATTGATCAAAGCTATAACTAAACAGTTACGAGATGTCCGCATCGCTGTTTCATGTATTGATATTATCGATGTGATACCGTCCAGCGACCTGTTGCTGATGAGGCGGTTTTAGTGACGATGACATCACAATATTGTGAAGTCATCGTCACTAAAATCCCAACAGCACTTTCGACACAGACAACCGGGCGCGAATTTCAAATAATCACAGGTTGGGGATGTGCAGTTTAAATACTATTTTCCTACCATATAATGCATGGTTTAATTATTGGTTGCAGACATACCAAAAAAAATATATTGTGCAATTTCAGAAAAAAGAGTAGTTTTGCAATTGTACACACCGTATTTAGTACGTATGTGTATTCTAGCATAATATAATGTGAATGCATCCTGACCTTGTGTGCACATCGCGCTATTCCATCGGCCATGCTCAATGACAATTGACAACGGGTTGTCAATCGTTGTAGAAACTCTTTACATATCTAACGCTTCATGCTCTCACGCATTCGGATAGTGCTCATAACAAAAGTTTAAGGGGATGCGGCAAACGCTTAGGTCAACGCTGAGGTTGACTTGGTATCGTTGTCGCTATCCATGGACCAATCAGCAAGCGGAACAGTTCTGACATTTGACGTAAAGTACATTTTCTCGCGCTCCCATTCATACAAAATACAGAACGTTATCTGTGCTGATGGAATAATATTGGATAATTATGTCAAGTTTTAATAGTAGTCCAAGGCAAGTTTTTCATAAACTCGATACATGTGACGATGTGCTAGAAATATAAATCTACGTCATTTTGGAGGTATTTTATGGTTTTGTTATTTCTCCGAATTACCTATAGCGTGAAAGCGTAAGGTCGAACGTTGACGAAAGCAATCGTTTAGCGTTCATCACCGCTGAGCGGCAGAGAGTTGGTATAACGCTACCGCTCAGCGATCGAGCGTTGCGGAGTATTTTTACAACTTATTCAACGGACGAGTGTGAACGAAAGTCCTTGAATAAAATAAATATATTAATTTTCCTCACCGTAGGTATATTGCTCCCATGCATTTGGTTGAACACTGTATGATCCTACTGTTTAATCTAAAACCACTGATGCTCACGCTTATGTACTTGATTATTTTTGTATTTTTGATGTCGATTTTGCCGAATAAAAAATAAATAATAAATAAATAAATAAACAACCCTGGAATGTATTTATATTTCTACAAATGTTATACTTTGCAGGTGAAACGAAGTCGATAATTGCTCGAATATACGCCAATAGCTTGAACAATCAACCAATCACTTTCAGTGATAGTCTATACGATACTACAAGTAACGATTTTATGTTCTGGGCAAATCTTCTAGAATCAGAAGTAAGTATGTGTTAAACATGTAATATGAACATAAAGAGAAACAAAAGAAAGACATACCCTTTGTTTTTGTCCTATACAATATAGGATGACTTTAAATTATTTGTTGACCAAAAAGGCTATATGCTAGATAGACATTTAGATGATTTATTTTTGTTGGTATCGAAATTTACCACAAAACAACAAAGATTAGCCATGATTATAGTAGATTCATAAACTCTGGCGTATCGGTTTCGATTTTGGACCTCGTCCATTGGGCGTTAGAGGAACCCATTTTGACCAATGATGAAACAGTGGCACTTTTATAGATGTTATTATTTGCGCTCCATAATCAAATGCTTTTCATGATAGTGTGGCTTTAGTGAATAGGGCCATTATGTAGCTTTACAAATCACGACATCCAAATACTTAATCCAACAGTTTGAAATATGTTATCCCTTTGGAAGCGGTCACCACAATAATACAAATCGACCATATACAGATTTCGAGAAAAAAATGTTATGTTTGTCAACCTATTCATAATTTAGTGGATAATCAAGTTTCACTTTTTATTATATTCCTTTTTTATTATGCACGTGAAATAAAGGAAACATTAATTAAAGCACATATCCCGTATTTGTCCCTAATTGATTACTTATGAATGACATTTAAAATTAGTTCATCTTAACACCGTGGAGAAAGTAGCTCGTAAACCTTTCTTATTGAAAATCAAGATTCAGTGTTATTTGTTGCAATATTTTCTACGAGTTAAAATATAAACAGAAGATACTGTCTCCCTAGTTGATTACTTCCAGTCTCGTTACAAGTTTAGTGTAATTTAACGGCTATAAAACTCTTATATTCAATAATTTAGTGTTAATGTTATACAACTCTTATATTCAATAATTTAAATGGGTTTTTTTCTTTAAAATTTATTTTCAATCATTCACACCTTTTGCATAGCATGATCACAATACAATACATATATTCATAAATACAGATATTAATCCATGTTTGCATCACATTACCAAATTATACGCTATAACAAATAGAATGTTTTAAAGATTAGTACATTCAAAACATCTATAAATTTAATTATCTCTTATTTTGTACAACACTTTTCATAAACTGAATCATTTGATAGTTTTAAACTCTTTTTAAATAAATATATCAAAATATAATGTTTGAAAGCCTAACATTTGTACTTGGTACTTGTGTATGTCTCACTTTTTTTTAATTATTATTATTATTATTTTCTTTTTTAAAACAAGTATTCTCAAAATAACCATATCATTCAGAATTTTGCTTTTCTATATAAATAATCCTCTCAAAATAGTGATATTTCAAATCTTGTCCAAAAACAAAAACAAACTATGAGTATTCCAAAAAAAGTCATAAAATTGTTTTGGTGTTATTGTTTTTTCTGGGTTTTTTCTTCTTCTATTTTCATATATATTAAACAAAGCTTAAGATTTACTTACTTAAATTTCAAATATAATTAACTAAATCATCCGAGCTCATATAAGTTTTGCATTTAAGACTAAGTTTGAGTCAACAAATAATCAAATCAAACAATCACATTCCGCATAATTTACGGGTTTACATATAGTTTGTGTCTTCATAATGATAGTGCACGTTTACATTTACCATGGAAACATATCAAAACAACAAAAACAAACATATCTAACATAATTCTTTAAAAACATATCATGTTATGGCATATTATGTATACTTAATTTGCTTCAAAATTGTCAAAAATCACTTTAAACATTTCTTTATGTTCTACTGCATTTCATAATCTAACCATTCAACACACAATATTGCAAGCCTTTGTAATTTAAATGTTAATAGATATCATTTTCTCGATGATAATTGATTGTTTGTATACCCACTGCTATCTTACCCAGATCGCGACAGCAGTGTCTGGTCTTGAAGGATTTCAGCATGTCTCGTTACTAAAATTGTTCCCTACAAGTGATGGTATAGGGGCTGTTTATGAAGTCACTGTAGCGTCGTCGGCTGCTGCACACGAGACTGATGAGACTGATTTGAATGTACTCTTAGCCTCAAGCATAAGCCCGGATGGATATTTAGGGAACTCACTGCTATCTGTTACAGGCAATATTGGTAAATTCATGAATTTATTCAGATCAAATAGTACTAGTAGTGTGAATAGCCTGGATCGTCATTTTAACAGCACAGCGAAAATTATTATACGTGGATGGCATTTGAAGATGTCAAAGTACATTGTACACTATGGTGAGGTGCTAGTCGCCCCATTAAGAATACCTGGGCAGTTACCGGACGCTTTCGGTGTCTGATGGAAATGGTGCGCCGATCGGACACGACGAACCAGTCACTAATCCAAACTGTGAAATCAAAGATTTTACGAGGTTGAAATGATGATATTAAAATTATTATTATTATTTATATCAAGCTTTTTAACGGTAACATAAACTGTGTATTGAATATTGTTCAACCAAAGTACTTGGATGCGACCAATATTCTAAAAATATTGTCGACCAATGTTTTCTCATACCCATGCAAACAGTAAGGCCGTACGCATCTTTAGCGTTTATTCGGCTTGCATTGAGACTATAATTATATTTTTCCCGAGCATGTTTTTTTTTATCGCGATACATGTATAGGCTTATGTGTTATCGATTCAATGAAGCAGGCTTGCGAGGGGCACCACTACGAAAACAACAACTTTGCAAAATGGCGAAGCAGATGCCCGGGAGATTCGCCTCATTAAAAGATGAGGAATTTAACGAGCTTTGCGACATTACTATTCTAATGAAATCAACAAGAAACGCGGTCAACATCTTCCGAGCGTATCTTCAATAAAACTGGCCAAGCGGAATTTTAAACAGTTACCGGTATAAAAGCTTACTTTAGCATCAATTAATTCTCAAACGATTTGTACACTCATTAAGACGGGCAGACGGTGAAGTTTACTATTTGTATATAGGTAAAAGCCTGATATAAATAATAATATTAATAATATTGAATTGCTTCTACCGGGATTGGAGCCCGGGTCCAATCCTTTCAAAACTCTACACGCAGACGTCGGAGTGACGTTTTAGATCGTTGATGCACATTACGTTAAAATCAATAGTCAACGGTACGGAAGTTTAGCAACGTACGTGTTCTACATAGCATGCGTTAACATTATGACGGCATATGCAATCGGGGCATCGGGTGCGTTTGGTGGTCGGGTCAAAGTCGTCCTGGTCTTTGTTAATCAATGATACTTAAACAAGTACTACTTATTTACGCTTAGCAGATGCATTACATCATATACGTTGAACGTCTTCGCAGCTTCTCTAAGCTATGAATTTGTTTTTGTTTTCCAACTGTATCTTTTCTCCGTCTTTACAGCCCAAATTCAACCTACACGAAGACTCGGTGGTGTTTTCTATGCAGGAATCCAAGATGGTGAAATCTTCGATTTGGACTTATTGGACACCAACAGTATCAGCTTCCAAGATTTTGCAAATGAAATCGAACCTGCGGTATGTAGTCAATACTCTATTTGGCTTCCTCTGGACAGTGACGTAACTTAACAGGCGCAACTTTTACGCACGCGTATGTATCATTCATCTTCCAACGCTAGCGTGTATACGCCAGCGCCTCGTGTAAGCGCGCGCGTTATGTGCCGCAATTAGTAGAATACTCAGTTACGTCATTGTCTCGTGGTGGCCAAATAGACTACAGTCCTCAAAATAAGTAACTGACCAGGTAATTATGCTCTCAACTCCAAAACTATAGCTCTTACGTAAAATATTAAAACCATATATTTGTAAGGATATCCCTTTTCTTCACTTTGAGATATTACACATGAAGATTGAATGAATATTAACTCAGTTATGTGCCCAAAACCAAAACAAAGTCAGTTTTTAATTTTAACATTTTGTTCGTCGACACGCAGCCCTCAAACTAGCAACAGGCAGATTATTGACTAGCTGGTAGCGATAACCTCACGGGTTGGTAGTAAGATGAGGATTGGGGATGCTTCAATTGATCAATGCAGTCTATACACATACCTGTCACACGGTCATGCGTGTTCAAAACCCAAGTGTGAAAATGTAAACTGCACTTTGTTCTATCCTTATCAATGTAGTGTTCTCAATTATTAACCGATCTCATGAACAATGTCCCAAACTGAAGAGAAGGGATTTCATTACAACTTAACGGTTTAATATTTTGACGTAGGAGCTATAGTTTTGGAGTTAAGAATAAATGTATTACCTAGTCAGTTACTTATTTTAAGGACTGTATAGTAGCTTATCATGACAAATTAATACGTGTCCCAGGCTTGGTTATCCCGCTGGTTTTTTCTATTATACCTGTAATTTTAATTTAAAAAATAATTATTACATTCCTTCGACCAAGAAAATATGTAACTGACAATTAATCAATCTTATCAATCTACTTAAGAAAATAATGAAAATATGTATGTTGCTGGTATTGTAATTATCATTTATAACTCACCTAGTTTATACAAAATCAACATAACTCGTAGCTGGATTTGGCAATGCGCCTATACGGGGTCACGATGTATATGATCTACCAATGCAATCTCCTGTTGTGTCCTGGCTGATTTGCTCTCCTCTTACGTTAGTGGCACCGGTTCAATCCCCGAAGGCAGTGGGCAATGTGTTCCGCCTTTTCTTCCCATCCTTTTTAATACACACGCCATCTAATCACCCCTTAATGTGTTAATGACGAGTGTAGTTCTGGTTTTAACTTCTACTCGACCGCATATTATGACTCAAATCTGATTTGGAGAATAAATCTCCATTTAAAGGGATACATAGCATGAATAGTACAGCGGTAGCGGAACTCATCTTCCAAAATTAAATAATAGCTGTTCTTATATAGCGCTGTTCCAAAAATGATCACAGCGCTTTACAAAACATATAACATATAAACAATACAATGTACCTCAGGCATCATACAAAAGTGAATGAAAGAATGAGAAAGCATGTATTTACAGAAAATCAGTTACTAAACAAATGAGTCTTGAGATTATGCGTGTGTTACTTATCTTCGAGTTTCGAGTTTCGAGTCTGATTTTCGAGTTTCGAGTTTCGAGTATCGAGTATCGAGTTTGAAATTTCGAGTTTCGAGTCTCAATTTCGAGTTTCGAGTTTCGAGTATCGAGTATCGAGTTTAAAATTTCGAATTTCGAGTCTCAATTTCGAGTTTCGAGTTTCGAGTATCGAGTATCGAGTTTGAAATTTCGAGTTTCGAGTCTCAATTTCGAGTTTCGAGTTTCGAGTATCGAGTATCGAGTTTAAAATTTCGAGTTTCGAGTCTCAATTTCGAGTTTCGAGTTTCGAGTATCGAGTATCGAGTTTGAAATTTCGAGTTTCGAGTCTCAATTTCGAGTTTCGAGTATCGAGTATCGAGTTTGAAATTTCGAGTTTCGAGTATCGAGTTTGAAATTTCGAGTTTCGAGTCTCAATTTCGAGTTTCGAGTTTCGAGTATCGAGTATCGAGTTTAAAATTTTGATTTTCGAGTCTCAATTTCGAGTTTCGAGTTTCGAGAATCGAGTATCGAGTTTAAAATTTTGAGTTTCGAGTCTTATTTTAAGTTTCGAGTCTTATTTTCGAGTATCGAGTTTCGAGTTTTAAAAAAATGCAATCTTCTGAAATCAAACATAGATTGTTATGAGATTTAATAAAAAATCCCACAACCCCCACTCGATATTTGGACCTGTTTTTTTTAGGGTTTAGAACTTGAATACGAATTTCTTTAAATGAGGTCTTTAGAGGGGTCCAATTATTATTTTTAAAAATGCAGTCTTCTGAAATCAAACATAGATTGTTATGAGATTTAAAACAAAATCCCACAATGCCCTAGTATTGAGCTACCCTAAACTCGATATTTCGAGACCTGTTTTTTCGAGTTTAGAATTGAACACCAATTTCTTTAAATGAGGTCTTTAGAGGGGTCCAATTATTATTTTTAAAAATGCTGTCTTCTGAAATCAAACAGAGATTGTTATGAGATTTAAAACAAAATCCCACAATGCCCCAGTACTGAGCTACCCTAAACTCGATATTTCGAGACCTGTTTTTTCGAGTTTAGAATTGAACACCAATTTCTTTAAATGAGGTCTTTAGAGGGGTCCAATTATTATATTTTAAAATGCCGTCTTCTGAAATCAAACATAGATTGTTATGAGATTTAAAACAAAATCCCACAATGCCCCAGTATTGAGCTACCCTAAACTCGATATTTCGAGACCTGTTTTTTCGAGTTTAGAATTGAACACCAATTTCTTTAAATGAGGTCTTTAGAGGGGTCCAATTATTATTTTTAAAAATGCAGTCTTCTGAAATCAATCAGAGATTGTTATGAGATTAAAAACAAAATCCCACAATGCCCCAGTACTGAGCTACCCTAAACTCGATATTTCGAGACCTGTTTTTTCAAGTTTAGAATTGAACACCAATTTCTTTAAATGAGGTCTTTAGAGGAGTCAAATTATTATTTTTAAAAATGCAGTCTTCTGAAATCAAACATAGATTGTTATGAGATTTAAAACAAAATCCCACAATGCCCTAGTATTGAGCTACCCTAAACTCGATATTTCGAGACCTGTTTTTTCGAGTTTAGAATTGAACACCAATTTCTTTAAATGAGGTCTTTAGAGGGGTCCAATTATTATTTTTAAAAATGCTGTCTTCTGAAATCAAACAGAGATTGTTATGAGATTTAAAACAAAATCCCACAATGCCCCAGTACTGAGCTACCCTAAACTCGATATTTCGAGACCTGTTTTTTCGAGTTTAGAATTGAACACCAATTTCTTTAAATGAGGTCTTTAGAGGGGTCCAATTATTATATTTTAAAATGCCGTCTTCTGAAATCAAACATAGATTGTTATGAGATTTAAAACAAAATCCCACAATGCCCCAGTATTGAGCTACCCTAAACTCGATATTTCGAGACCTGTTTTTTCGAGTTTAGAATTGAACACCAATTTCTTTAAATGAGGTCTTTAGAGGGGTCCAATTATATTTTTAAAAATGCAGTCTTCTGAAATCAATCAGAGATTGTTATGAGATTTAAAACAACATCCCACAATGCCCCAGTATTGAGCTACCCTAAACTCGATATTTCGAGACCTGTTTTTTCGAGTTTAGAATTGAACACCAATTTCTTTAAATGAGGTCTTTAGAGGGGTCCAATTATTATTTTTAAAAATGCAGTCTTCTGAAATCAAACATAGATTGTTATGAGATTCAAAACAAAATCCCACAATGCCCAGTATTGAGCTACCCTAAACTCGATATTTCGAGACCTGTTTTTTCGAGTTTAGAATTGAACACCAATTTCTTTAAATGAGGTCTTTAGAGGGGTCCAATTATTATTTTTTAAAATGCAGTCTTCTGAAATCAATCATAGATTGTTATGAGATTTAAAACAAAATCCCACAATGCCCCAGTATTGAGCTACCCTAAACTCGATATTTCGAGACCTGTTTTTTCGAGTTTAGAATTGAACACCAATTTCTTTAAATGAGGTCTTTAGAGGGGTCCAATTATTATTTTTTTAAATGCAGTCTGCTATAATCAAACATAGATTGTTATGAGATTTAAAATAAAATCCCACAATGCCCCAGTACTGAGCTACCCTAAACTCGATATTTCGAGACCTGTTTTTTCGAGTTTAGAATTGAACACCAATTTCTTTAAATGAGGTCTTTAGAGGGGTCCAATTATTATTTTTTTAAATGCAGTCTGCTATAATCAAACATAGATTGTTATGAGATTTAAAATAAAATCCCACAATGCCCCAGTACTGAGCTACCCTAAACTCGATATTTCGAGACCTGTTTTTTCGAGTTTAGAATTGAACACCAATTTCTTTAAATGAGGTCTTTAGAGGGGTCCAATTATTATTTTTAAAAATGCAGTCTTCTGAAATCAAACATAGATTGTTATGAGATTTAAAACAAAATCCCACAATGCCCCAGTACTGAGCTACTCTAAACTCGATATTTCGAGACCTGTTTTTTCGAGTTTAGAATTTGAACACCAATTTCTTTAAATGAGGTCTTTAGAGAGGTCCAATTATTATTTTTTTAAATGCAGTCTTCTGAAATCAAACATAGATTGTTATGAGATTTAAAACAAAATCCCACAATGCCCCTGTATTGAGCTACCCTAAACTCGATATTTCGAGACCTGTTTTTTCGAGTTTAGAATTTGAACACAAATTTCTTGAAATGAGGTATTTAGAGGGGTCCAATTATTATTATGTTTGATTTCAGAAGACTGCATTTCTAAAAATAATAATTGGACCCCTCTAAAGACCCCATTTAAAGAAATTGGTGTTCAATTCTAAACTCGAAAAAACAGGTCTCGAAATATCGAGTTTAGGGTAGCTCAATACTGGGGCATTGTGGGATTTTGTTTTAAATCTCATAACAATCTATGTTTGATTTCAGAAGACTGCATTTAAAAAAATAATAATTGGACCCCTCTAAAGACCTCATTTAAAGAAATTGGTGTTCAATTCTAAACTCGAAAAAACAGGTCTCGAAATATCGAGTTTAGGGTAGCTCAATACTGGGGCATTGTGGGATTTTGTTTTAAATCTCATAACAATCTCTGTTTGATTTCAGAAGACTGCATTTTTAAAAATAATAATTGGACCCCTCTAAAGACCTCATTTAAAGAAATTGGTGTTCAATTCTAAACTCGAAAAAACAGGTCTCGAAATATCGAGTTTAGGGTAGCTCAATACTGGGGCATTGTGGGATTTTGTTTTAAATCTCATAACAATCTATGTTTGATTTCAGAAGACTGCATTTTTAAAAATAATAATTGGACCCCTCTAAAGACCTCATTTAAAGAAATTGGTGTTCAATTCTAAACTCGAAAAAACAGGTCTCGAAATATCGAGTTTAGGGTAGCTCAATACTGGGGCATTGTGGGATTTTGTTTTAAATATCATAACAATCTCTGTTTGATTTCAGAAGACTGCATTTTTAAAAATAATAATTGGACCCCTCTAAAGACCTCATTTAAAGAAATTGGTGTTCAATTCTAAACTCGAAAAAACAGGTCTCGAAATATCGAGTTTAGGGTAGCTCAATACTGGGGCATTGTGGGATTTTGTTTTAAATCTCATAACAATCTATGTTTGATTTCAGAAGACTGCATTTTTAAAAATAATAATTGGACCCCTCTAAAGACCTCATTTAAAGAAATTGGTGTTCAATTCTAAACTCGAAAAAACAGGTCTCGAAATATCGAGTTTAGGGTAGCTCAATACTGGGGCATTGTGGGATTTTGTTTTAAATATCATAACAATCTCTGTTTGATTTCAGAAGACAGCATTTTTAAAAATAATAATTGGACCCCTCTAAAGACCTCATTTAAAGAAATTGGTGTTCAATTCTAAACTCGAAAAAACAGGTCTCGAAATATCGAGTTTAGGGTAGCTCAATACTGGGTATTGTGGGATTTTGTTTTAAATCTCATAACAATCTATGTTTGATTTCAGAAGACTGCATTTTTAAAAATAATAATTGGACCCCTCTAAAGACCTCATTTAAAGAAATTGGTGTTCAATTCTAAACTCGAAAAAACAGGTCTCGAAATATCGAGTTTAGGGTAGCTCAATACTGGGGCATTGTGGGATTTTGTTTTAAATCTCATAACAATCTATGTTTGATTTCAGAAGACTGCATTTTTAAAAATAATAATTGGACCCCTCTAAAGACCTCATTTAAAGAAATTGGTGTTCAATTCTAAACTCGAAAAAACAGGTTTCGAAATATCGAGTTTAGGGTAGCTCAATACTGGGGCATTGTGGGATTTTGTTTTAAATCTCATACCAATCTCTGTTTGATTTCAGAAGACTGCATTTTTAAAAATAATAATTGGACCCCTCTAAAGACCTCATTTAAAGAAATTGGTGTTCAATTCTAAACTCGAAAAAACAGGTCTCGAAATATCGAGTTTAGGGTAGCTCAGTACTGGGGCATTGTGGGATTTTGTTTTAAATCTCATAACAATCTATGTTTGATTATAGAAGACTGCATTTTTAAAAATAATAATTGGACCCCTCTAAAGACCTCATTTAAAGAAATTGGTGTTCAATTCTAAACTCGAAAAAACAGGTCTCGAAATATCGAGTTTGAGGTAGCTCAATACTGGGGCATTGTGGGATTTTGTTTTAAATCTCATAACAATCTCTGTTTGATTTCAGAAGACTGCATTTTTAAAAATAATAATTGGACCCCTCTAAAGACCTCATTTAAAGAAATTGGTGTTCAATTCTAAACTCGAAAAAACAGGTCTCGAAATATCGAGTTTAGGGTAGCTCAATACTGGGGCATTGTGGGATTTTGTTTTAAATCTCATAACAATCTCTGTTTGATTTCAGAAGACTGCATTTTTAAAAATAATAATTGGACCCCTCTAAAGACCTCATTTAAAGAAATTGGTGTTCAATTCTAAACTCGAAAAAACAGGTCTCGAAATATCGAGTTTAGGGTAGCTCAATACTGGGGCATTGTGGGATTTTGTTTTAAATCTCATAACAATCTATGTTTGATTTCAGAAGACTGCATTTTTAAAAATAATAATTGGACCCCTCTAAAGACCTCATTTAAAGAAATTGGTGTTCAATTCTAAACTCGAAAAAACAGGTCTCGAAATATCGAGTTTAGGGTAGCTCAATACTGGGGCATTGTGGGATTTTGTTTTAAATCTCATAACAATCTATGTTTGATTTCAGAAGACTGCATTTTTAAAAATAATAATTGGACCCCTCTAAAGACCTCATTTAAAGAAATTCGTATTCAAGTTCTAAACCCTAAAAAAAAACAGGTCCAAATATCGAATGGGGGTTCTGGGATTTTTTATTAAATCTCATAACAATCTATGTTTGATTTCAGAAGATTGCATTTTTTTAAAACTCGAAACTCGAAACTCGAAAATAAGACTCGAAACTCAAAATAAGACTCGAAACTCAAAATTTTAAACTCGATACTCGAAACTCGAAATTGAGACTCGAAACTCGAAATTTCAAACTCGATACTCGAAACTCGAAACTCGAAATTGAGACTCGAAACTCGAAATTTGAAACTCGATACTCGAAATTTGAAACTCGATAGGCCTACTCGATACTCGAAACTCGAAACTCGAAAATCAGACTCGAAACTCGAAATTTGAAACTCGATACTCGATACTCGAAACTCGAAACTCGAAATTGAGACTCGAAACTCGAAATTTCAAACTCGATACTCGATACTCGAAACTCGAAACTCGAAATTGAGACTCGAAACTCGAAATTTCAAACTCGATACTCGATACTCGAAACTCGAAACTCGAAAATCAGACTCGAAACTCGAAATTTTAAACTCGATACTCGATACTCGAAACTCGAAACTCGAAATTGAGACTCGAAACTCGAAATTTGAAACTCGATACTCGATACTCGAAACTCGAAACTCGAAATTGAGACTCGAAACTCGAAATTTGAAACTCGATACTCGAAACTCGAAACTCGAAAATCAGACTCGAAACTCGAAATTTGAAACTCGATACTCGATACTCGAAACTCGAAATTGAGACTCGAAACTCGAAATTTCAAACTCGATACTCGATACTCGAAACTCGAAACTCGAAATTGAGACTCGAAACTCGAAATTTCAAACTCGATACTCGATACTCGAAACTCGAAACTCGTAATTGAGACTCGAAACTCGAAATTTCAAACTCGATACTCGATACTCGAAACTCGAAACTCGAAATTGAGACTCGAAACTCGAAATTTCAAACTCGATACTCGATACTCGAAACTCGAAACTCGAAAATCAGACTCGAAACTCGAAATTTTAAACTCGATACTCGATACTCGAAACTCGAAACTCGAAAATCAGACTCGAAACTCGAAATTTGAAACTCGATACTCGATACTCGAAACTCGAAACTCGAAAATCAGACTCGAAACTCGAAACTCGAAGATAAGTAACACACAGATTATGCAAGGTTATGATACTGAAAAAGAAAAAAGAAGAAAAAAAAGCCTATTATTTCTATATTATGATACTGTTTCTGGATCTTAAGGTGGATAGAGTGTTATTACATAGTGTTGCACCAGCCACAGCAAATGAGCTAGCTCCAATGCGCTTATGGCTGTGTCAGTTTATAGAATTTGTCTGGATGGAATGTAGATGGAAATACACTCAGATAATATGCATAGGCCTATATGGCGGCTGAACCAGTAATGGTTTTATAGACATAAAGAAGGGTCCCGTTTTGAACCTGATTCTTTATTTATTATTATTTATTTAATCTTTCTTTATTGAGGGTAAACAGCTTCAGTGTCAAGCACTGCTTTCCAAGCAGGCCCTCATTTCACAGAGAAAAATACATAATTATTTACAATATATATACATGGAATATAACAACTATTTACATAAATATATACAGAACCATCAGATAAATTCAGCAAGGAAATGCAGAATTGTAATATACTTTAGAACACAAAATTTAAATTCCATGGATCTTTGTTTTAAATTGTTGCACTGACATATTCTCAAGTTCGGTTCTGATTGTTGATGGCAAGTTGTTCCAGGCATATGCTGCCCTAACATGAAACGTTCGCATACCTGAGTTCGACTTAAATTTCGGTACAACCAAAGTATTACTTGTGTGATTTCTTGTTACATGACAATGGTTATTATGAACAAATTCAAACTGCATCGATAAGTATGATGGACTTATATTTCTTAAACATTTATACACAATTAGTAAAAGGTGATTATGCCATCTTTTATCAAGTTTAACCCATTGAAGTGCATCCATTAAATCATTTGTTGGTGTTCTTATATCAGCTGAAAGTATTATCCTGGCTAAATTATTATGAAGAACCTGTAATTTTCTATGACATTCGGCAGAAAAGTTTGACCAAACTGTGCTTCCATAATCAAAGTGAGGAATAACAAGAGCATTTGATAACATTACAATAGTTTGATTTGGAAGAAAATGTTTCATACGTTTGATAATACCTGTTCTTTTAGAGACATTCTTACACATATAATCAACATGAGCTGACCAAGACAAATTGCTATCTAATTTTACGCCCAAGTATTTAAATTCATCTACCTTTTCAATGATGTTATTATTGTAGGTTAATTGTACATCTTGAAACCTCTCACGCATCTTATTACTACCAAATATCATGAATTTAGTCTTATCAACATTCAGGGTAAGCTTGTCAACTGGTAGCCAATGTAGAGAATGAAGCAGTGGAGCAGATGTGTGACGCCGGTTGACTTTAAAAATGATGCGCGCAGCCTTATTGTTTTGAAGCGAAACATGTCAGCACTAATACATCCAGAAAGAAGGGAATTGGCATAATTTGAAATAATAATACCAGATGACGTCACTATTATGACTATTACACATCAGTATTATGACATGATTTCTGGCCCTAAAAGTAAAGTATTATGTTATTTCATTTATGCATTACTAGGTTCGATTTAATCTCTTTCTAGATCACCGACATATTCACCGGTTTTGAGGGTTTAAGAGATGTACAGGTGACACGTGTATTTCCTGTTGGGGATACCATGGGAGTTGATTACGAGGTGACTGTAGCAGGCTCATCGACAGTGTCTATAGAAGATGTAGCGCAGTGGTTCGAACTTCAAACTGGTCTGACAGGTCCCCTTGGTAATACAGGCATATTACTTCGACCAGCAGTGGGTGAGTTTTGATTTAATTATGAATTATAAATGGACACATCATAATGTTAAAATAGTATAGGCACGCTTCTATTATATCCCAATAGAACGATACACATTTCTGCATATTCTTTTAGATCCCTCGGCAGTAAGCTGCCTAAAGATGGACACTGAATTGGGGTAGTCACAAATTGGGGGTAGTCAGAGGATCTACCATTATATCATGGACTTATCAGATAAGTCTATAATTAGATCTACTTTTTACCAATATGCCATCCGTATATTTACCTCTCCAAAGCAACCACTGGCGGCCCATCGTATTGCGAATACCGGTAATTGAGATTCGCGCCGTTGGGAATATCATATAATTAATTTAACATTCGGTACAGTTTTTAATGATCATGTTACGCCTTCTGATGTATATTGCAAGAGGGTTTATACGCTGTATCTGTATTAGTTGGTTGTCTGTTCTTGCAAAATAAAATTGCCCATTTTGGGGCGCTAGAATAGAAAAAAATTATGGAAATATCAAAACGACCGGACCGTTGCTGGGGATTATTTCGCTGCTTAGAGTATAAGCCACAACGAGGCTTTTCCAAAAAAGCCATGACCCCATGCAGGCAACTCCCTTGGAATTCACACCATTAAGGTCACGTCTAATCAACGGGGTGTAAGGATTTTAAATGGAATAGCACTAATAAATGTATTATTATCTATTATGTATTATAAATTGTTGTCCCTTTGATTATACGACAGATAACTGTCCAGTCGATTTCTGCGAAAATGAGGGTGTCTGCAAAGTGAAGTCAGACTTCACCTTCACCTGCATGTAAGTGCAATTTTATTATTGAATCATATACATCTTTCTGCAGGCGTTAAGACCAAATTAAAAATAAAATCTAGTTTCGCACTTTGGAAAACTTTTTTAGTAAACAATGCAAAATCACCATTATCGGTGTGGTATATTGCATGATTAGTTGCGTAAATTGAAGAGGTAGAGGCCTTTGCAATCTCTTATTATTTTATGGTGGGGGTGGGGGGGGGGGGGTGTGGGGGTGCACAAAACACACTTTAAATTGCTCATTGGATTAAGGTAAGTATATTAACAAGATGTTAGCTTTTTAAATATGTTGACACAAAACTTATGGAAAAAAAGAAGAACAAAAGACAAATAAAGAATTCCTGAACAATTATGCGCGAGGGGATGAGAAACTGCTTTATTTTTTTTTGCTTGGCTTAATAACCACTATTTTTTTTGCGATTGAAAGAAAGAGAGATACATTCAGTACAGTTTTATTCCAAACAGCTCAACATAATATACACACAATACGGTGTTACAAGTACAATCCTTCAGAGTGGTTTAGACTATGGAGAGAAAAATTGAATAAATAAATCTAACTTAACTAATTGCTGAATCGATAGCCAACATAACAATGTCTTGCTAGACGTCCCGTAACCGATGTGCGCACACTTATAACAATTAAAATGCGTTGTAGTAGAACACGTTCTATTCCGTTCGGGTCGTCTAGTAAGATTTAGCCGCAAACATAGCTATAGATGAGGTGACAGCAACGTTTATCAGCAAAAGCAATTGTCGAAGCGACTGTACTGTCGATACATGCTTGAGGGAACAGCGCATGACACAACACTGTCCACTATGCTTTATTGCCCTTTATAATGATTTGGCGTGATGGATTACTGAACCATTACCAGGGATATTTGTACTTTTTTCATTGCTTTTCTCATGACGATTCTAAATAATAAAGATGAAATTCAATAATGTTGACATTTTTTTAATATTTTGTGAAATTTTGGAAAGTGTTTAAATGTTTTGATTTGTTGGATTTCATTTCAGCTGTGACCCTGCCTTCACCGGAGACAATTGTCAGCAGAGAGTTAATGAAACAACACCCGGTAATTACGATTATCTAAATACATTGTTTTAATATGCTTACTGCTGATGCCCAATTTTTTTCATCATGACAATCAATTATTAGGTCGGTTGATTTTTTCATTATCTTTGACCTACTGTACTTTCGGACTTGTGTAACTGAGGATACACTCCTCTGTGTGTTAAACTTGCTTGAAAGATTATATTAAAATATCCTCTCGTATACTAATCTTATCTTTTGGTTCCTTTTTAACCCTTTAACTGTTATTAATTATGGTTGCTTAAATCATAATATCATTTCTTGTTCTTGTTCTTCTCGAGATCCGTGCTTTGTTTTTTAGTTAAATTGGCTAATTTTGAGGCCAATTCTTATGAACAAAAAGGTAAAGAAGTTGTTTTATGTAATCAGAAAAAAATTGGTAAGAATTAGATAATCCCTTTTTAACAAAACAACATTTCTATTTGCAAAGTGTGTTTAAGAGAAGCAAAAATACATACTCAACCTCTGCTGAAGTTGTTGATAGGGGGATTTGGAGACACCCATGATTTGATAAGGGATGTTCCATACAAAAATCATCAATGTGGATGCCAATTGGCGACGTTTTGATTAAATTATTTTCTAATCAGCTTAGCTTAAACGTGCAAACCCGCGAATTTAGCTCCAAATTGAATAATGTTTTTGACAATAAAAAGTTAACATACGCCTATTTAATCACTTAGCCAAAAGGATGAAATCTCCATCTCTTACACAATGGAGTATTTCTTAATTTTGATAAGTCCGATGCTCGTGGTCTAACATTCTAATGAAAGGTTACGGTACCGTATATGAAATGTTATTAAAAAAAAACCAGCAAACGGAATATCGTTGATTCTCGGGATAAAAAAGAGGAGGAAATTATGTCATCGATGGGTAGTAACCTTTTGTTGAACAAATGCAGTGATGTATCGATGGAGCTCATTCACATAATTACCTGTACAGGCTGTCCCAAAATGATTAGTACCAATCGATGCCCAAAGTTCATTAATTTTGTTTATCATCGAAATCAATGGGAGTCCGTTGATTTTTCATCATTTTTGTCATACTATACTCTTTCATTCGAATTTTAGATCATCAATATCGGATTTATGAAACTCAAAATACACTCCATTATGTAAGACATGGTGATTTCACCTTTTTTACAAAGTGATAAAAAATGTGTGTGTTATTACAGCTTGTTTGAAAGAAACTCGTTTTTTTTTTAATAATCTCTTGTCTACTAATATTATCTTGTGTGTCTTTATGTTGATACTGTTATTAGTTATGGGTGTTCAAATCATTAATAATTCTTCTCTTTAATTCAATTTAAAGGATAAAAGAAGTTCGTCACACATGAGTGACCGCATGCATTGTTTTATTTGACAAGTGTTTAGGAACTTCTAAATGAAGTGGTATGTGGTGAATTACCAGTGCCTTATATTGGAATTATAATGGAATTCATGAGGTTAAATAATAAGGGAATATATCGTTTTTTACCGAGTTTGTAGGAAATTGCATCCCCAATATGTAAAAGAAGTATAAGTCACTGCTAATTACCCATGACCACGTCTTTATCTATTTAAATGTCCCTCAAATTTAGCCTCAGAACTAGCTCTTTATAGAAACAAAGCTTGGAGTCGCTCATGCGTGAGTGACGATCCATTTTTACTTTTAAAATTGAATCAAAATGAAGAAGTATTTCTGATTTCGCTTTGACACATTGCCACGAGGTCAACACTTAAAACAAAACACTGAAATTGTCAAGTTTCTTAGTTAATCCTTTGTAATCAATACTACTTAATAGTTAATCCTTTATTATCAATAATATTAATAAAAATAAAAATATCCTATAACCGATGGCGTTCGAAAATCAAGTCCGACCAGTGTACGTAACATTGTTTGTGAATTTTCATTCATCATCAGATCAATCCATGTATTTGAATTCGAATCATCGTATAGGCTTGTGAACATGTTGCGAATCTGAGTATGTATAAGTTTGCCAAATCGTAGAAAAAACATGAATACAAATATAAACGTGCGTCAACATGCATGCGTATTTTCAACATGCATGCTTATTATGTGTTCACATGCATGCGTAACATGTGATAACATGCATACATAACATGTGAACATGTGTCAACACGCATGCGTAACAAGTGTCAACATGCATGCGTAACATGTGCCAACATACATGTCAACATGCATGCGTAACATGTGATAACATGCATACATAACATGTGAACATGTGTCAACATGCATACGTGACATGTGTCGGGGTGCATGCTTAACATGTGATAGCATGCATATATAACATGTGAACATGTGTCAACATGCATGCGTAACATGTGTCAACATGCATGCATAACTTGTGTCAACATCCATGCGTAAAGTTGGTCAACATACATGCGTAACGTGTGTCAACATACATGCGTAATGTGTGTCAACATGTATGAGTAACACTATGCTGACTTGCTAGCTTAATATGTGTCAACAAGCATAACATATCAACAGGCATCCGTTACATGTGTCAACATGCATGCGTAACGTGTGTCAATATGCATGCATGTGCGTCAAATTCACAGGCGTTGTGCCTGATCATTTATTCGCTTGGTCGCTTCCTCAACTTGAGCTCGTTGAAAAAGGTCAAATAGCGAGGTCAATCATGAGAAGTACTTATTATTGATTGGTGTAAATTGCTTCTATTGATACAAAAGTTGTGCTCCATGACACACTTCACACATACAATAGGGTACTCTAGCACTGAAACGTGATAGAATATCAGCAGAGATGATGTAAATTTAGTCCTACAGTTGAAACTTTAAAGTTAAAATGGTGTTTTTTTAGTTTGTGAGATAATTATTGACTTAAATGTGTAATTAAAATAATTGAAACTATTATGGCCCTCATTATTCAACCATGTATGAGCAGGTATGAGTAAAGATAAACTTTCAATCGTGATAAAACTACACAAATAATTTATTTGATGATCACATTTTAATTTCTGTCATACAAAACTGCTCGTATTATGGCCGAAAATACCAACTTTACTTCATCTAAAACTAATTTTAGGTCAATTTTTTCTTCAAATTTCTTTGCACATTTTGTTGAAGGAGTACCTAAACTTGTATTATTTATCAAATTCATACCTGACTTCGATCCATAAAAAGGCGTAATTAATGATTTAAAATTGTGTAGATTTTTGAAAAAAGGTAACTTTGCAAGGCAAAATCTCTGGCATTTTAAATCCAAATTCAATCGGGATTTATTTTTATTTTCAATGCTTATACATTGATTAAGAAGTCTGCATGACAACATACTTTTTAATAATATCCTAGGGTCTCTAACGTGTTACACAGACTTGGCATTCTACACATGAGATTTCGCGCCCTCTATCTGCACACACAACATGGCTGCATGGTTGAACAAATGATCCACGCCTCTATGCACTGCAACGCCTGTGAATTGCATGCGTCATGTGTCAACATGCATGCGTAACATGTGTCAACATGAATGCGTAGCATGTGTCAACATGCATGCGAAACATGTGACAACATGCACGCGTAAAATGTGTCAACATGCATGGGTAACATGTGTCAACATCCATGCGTAACATGTGTCAACATCCATTCGTAACATGTATCAACAGGCATGCGTAACGTGTGCCAACATCAGGCGTAAGTTGTGTCAAAATGCATGAGTAACATGTGCTAACATGCATGCTTAATATGTGTCAACAAGCATAACATGTGTCAACAAGCATAACATGTGTCAACATCCATCCGTAACATGTGTCAACATGCACGCGTAACGTGTGGCAATATGCATACATAATGTGTGTCAAAATGCAGTCGTAATGTGTCAACATGCATGCGTAACATGTGTCAACATCCATGCGTAACATGTGTCAACATCCATGTGTAACATGTATAAACAGGCATGCGTAACGTGTGTCAACTTACATGCGTAACGTGTGTCAACATCAGGCGTAATGTGTGTCAAAATGCATGAGTAACATAATGTGCTAGCATGCATGCTTAATATGTGTCAACAAGCATAACATGTGTCAACATCTATCCGTAACATGTGTCAACATGCACGCGTAACGTGTGGCAATATGCATACATAATGTGTGTCAAAATGCAGTCGTAATGTGTCAACATGCATGCGTAACATGTGTCAACATCCATGCGTAACATGTGTCAACATCCATGTGTAACATGTATAAACAGGCATGCGTAACGTGTGTCAACATACATGCGTAACGTGTGTCAACATGCACGCGTAACGTGTGGCAATATGCATGCATAAATGTGTGTCGTGATGTGTCAACATGCATGCGTAACATGTGTCAACATCCATGCGTAACATGTGTCAACATCTATCCGTAACATGTGTCAACATGCATGCGTAACTTGATGCGTAATGGGACTGCTGCTACGTGAGGGACCTTATTTCTCTAATTCTTTATTATTATTCCCACAGGTAATACGAATACCAGTCAATTATCTCAAGGAGCTCAGGTTGGCATAGGCGTCGGAGTTACGCTTGCTACATTGGGTTTTATACTGATGACTTTAGTATTGATCTATGCTCGGTTAATCCGCGCTGAGAAGGCTTTGAACAATAATCGGAATACTGAGTACGACACTGAACCCGAATTTATGCTCGCCTCTCCACTACCGGGCTTTGGAGCTTCACAGTTATCGCCTAACTTCGCTTCAATGCAGGTAAACTATTATCCCCCTCATTTAACAAGTATAGATACATATTTGTTTCTAAAGCAACTTAACTTTTGGTCTTTCTGTTCTAAGAAATATTTGAGTAAATGTATTTTTTGTGTTGTAGTTGTAGTTGTAGTTATAGTTGTAGTTGTAGTTAGAATTATAGTTGGAGTTATAGTTGTAGTTATAGTTATAGTTAGAGTTATAGTTATAGTTGGAGTTATAGTTGGATTATAGTTGTTGTTAAAGTTATAGTTGGTTTTGTAGTTGGAGTTTAAATTTATAGTTGAATTTATAGTAAAAGTTATAAATCATAAAGAGGATTTGGTGAAATAAGGGCATGGTACTTTGCAAAGGTGTTGTTTCCATGGGTTACCAAGACAAGGCACAAGCATAAAACTGTGTAATGTGAAAAAACTGACCTCCCAGGTAACTCATCCTTGTCAACTATAATACCCAATAACTCACACAAATTGTAACTCATCATCAACATGATCAAGCCTACAGCAACAGCAAAGTACTACTTGACCAGCCCCCTCCTCATGGTCACATCTGTTTATATGAGTTACTCCTAAAGGTCATTGGTCACGCTTTTAGTTACAGGGTGCACCATCCATGCAAGATTAGTAAGCTCAAAAAAAAAAAATCTATAAAAGTTTGGAACTTTGTTCTCAATCGCTAATGTTGCTACTATTTTGTAATATTATAATATTTTCATATCATTAAAAAGTTGATGTGTTCTCCTTTCCGACGATACAATGGCAGCATCAAAAGTGTTTGTGGGGGAGGGGGGGGGGGGGGGGGGGAGGGGGTAGAAATATTTGTGGAAAAGACACAATTGGGGAGCCGGGGGAGAAGTTTGCTGGCGTGGAAATGGTTTGCGTGTTTGTGCGAATGATGTTAGTCATCAGTCAGTAATATTTTTCAGTAATTACAAAAAATTGCTCTACCGCAAACTGGCACATTGTTGGCACTTGAGGGCAACACAACAACTATTCATTTTTTGATTTTGCCTTTGATTTGTGTGTATCACTATTTGCTAGAACTACAAAAAATAATGGTCATTGATTGATTGGACAGATCAATTTGGAATAACAGTTGTCACTTATATTTTATTTTATTTATTTATTCGGAAAACGGGGGGGGGGTACGACATATAAAACCTTAAAGATGATTTTCTACATATATTTTGATACCATCTATACAGGGTGTCTCAAAAAAATTAGGACTCTGTTTTATGACGGTGTAATTCCTTTTTTAATCATTGGACCATGACTAATTTAGTCTCAATGTAAAGCCCAATTAATTATTATGATATCCTGAAAATATAAGATCAATCCGATGCAAAATAAGAAAACTAGCGTACTTTGCGTAAACCATGTCATTTACTGGTTTGTACAATGGGATCTACATGTACAGACCAGGTAATAACATGGTTTACGTTTCAATACGTTATAATTGTCAACATAGTAAATAGTCTATCAGTCAATAGCAAAGATTAGTTTGGTAATCCATTTAATTCTGGCACAAATCAATACTTGCTAAAAAAATCCACAAAACAGATGCATGCATATTCTGTGCAAATTAAAAAAGTTTTGTTAAACAGTTCTCGAACCCACTGTGGATGGTTCATTGAGTTACAAGTCGAGCACTTTCATGTTACTCTACTGTTACTGTGTGAATTCCCATTGTACAAACCAGTAAATGACATGGTTTACACAAAGTACGCTAGTTTTCTTATTTTTCATCGGATTGATCTCATATTTTCAGGATATCATAATACTTAATTGGGCTTTACATTGAGACTAAATTGGTCATGGTCCAATGATTATAATTAGAATAACACCGTCATGAAACAGAGTCCTAATTTTTTTGAGACACCCTGTAGTAATCTTGTTGAACACTGATTCTCTTAAACACTTGGACCCATCGGGGGTTCTTTGGTTGCATGCTTGAGAAGTTGAAATCTAATGCCATGATCACATAAAATATGTATAATAGAATCAAGCCATTTCCGTTTTAATTGAATATCATAATCATGAATAATAAACATTGCGTTTAAGTAATAATTTGGGCCATCTGTGGGGGCCCATAACATAATAACATAACATAAATGCATTTATATAGCGCCACTACATCAAGAACGCAGCGCATGTGAAAACAGAAAAAAGCAAACAAAGAAAAATACAGTAAAAGCAGAAACACAAAACCTGAAAACCAATGGCAGAATGACAAACTGGATTGGATATAAGTGATTCTTTAAAGCCTTCTTAAAAATACTTAAAGAGTCAGATTCATATCGTGCAGACGCACACACAAGCATAAAAATCATATTATATCATGGCAGGTAATTTACAAATTGCGCGCTCAGAAGAATCTAAAGTGCAATGAATAAAATAACCTAACAATCAGATTTAACAATTGGAAAATACCATGATAATACTAAACTATACAAAGTTTTAATTTACTCAAATATAGCTGTATCACAATCACACACAAAGGGGATACAAGTGGCAAATGGACGATAAACAACATATTATTTAGGCCATGTTACTCAATCTGTGAGTAGGCCTACTTGTAAAACTAGCCCTGCATGAATTGGGAGGGGGAGGGGGGGGGGGGGGGGGGGGCTGACATTGGAAATTGAAAATAAATAAAAAATCCTTTCAAAGCCCCATTTAAAAAAAAAAAATGCTTTTTAAAACAATTGCTTGAAAACCAACCAGTTCAAAATCGGTTCTTAAACACAATGTCATGTTGAATATTTTAATTTTAATTAATTTACTTCAGAATTCAAGATGATTACCATTATTGTTGTTTCTACTAAAAAAAGAAGAAAAAAAAAAGAAGAAGATTAAAACAATGTTTTAAATATGTTGGAATACCACCCTTTACCATGTAAAATGCTGGTTGCGGCTCTACCAGCATTTTTGAATCGATATTTTGTTGTACAAAGAGGGCTGATTTGTCTTACTCCTTATAGGTGTAAGTTCATACATGAAATACAATTGTAAAAATATTCAAATCCCAGTTTTTATCATATATTTTTGTAAATGAGGGCGCTGCCTCCACCACATCTCTTAACCCTAACACTCCCGGTGGATTTTCCAACGAATTTTTTTTAAGCAAAAAAAGCACACACAACAGGAGGTGCCACGCCCCGGGGTTTGAACCCACGACCTCTCGGTTGACAGGCGAACGCTCTACCAACTGAGCCACGGGGGAAGCTATGTAGCCCGGGGCCATTATTTCACCCAAAAGCCTCAGCGCCAGGTGGAACCGACAGGCTGGGAAATGGGATTTCATGGGGTACGGGGTTGTTAGGGTTAATCAAGGTAAAATTAGAGAAAAAAAGTGAAAATAAAAAATAAATAAAAAATCGTTCCTTAACCCTAACACTCCCGGTGGATTTTCCAACGATTTTTTTTTCAAGCAAAAAAAGCACACACAACAAGAGGTGCCACGCCCCGGGGTTTGAACCCACGACCTCTCGGTTGACAGGCGAACGCTCTACCAACTGAGCCACGGGGGAAGCTATGTAGCCCGGGGCCATTATTTCACCCAAAAACCTCAGCGCCAGGTGGAACCGACAGGCTGGGAAATGGGATTTCATGGGGTACGGGGCTGTTAGGGTTAATGCCCCTTTAAGACCCTATGTCACGTCATAACATTCTCTCAGTTCAGTTCAGTTCAGAAGTGCCCCTGAGCTGTTTCGAGAAAATCAGTTCTCAAGAGCTCCTATTCGTCATAAAATTCTCTCAGTTCAGTTCAAAAAGTCCCTTTCAGGCGGCACACCCCTACCCAAAAAGGTTGAGTGCCCCCCCCCCCCTCCCCCAGATTAGGACCCCTATTATTGAGTTGTGACATTTTTATGTTATTAGTGATGTTCAAATTATGATGATTATGGTGTCATTTTTAAAGTAGAATATATTACAAAATATACAATAAAGACAGTTGGTAGATATTTTTTTTTAAAATGGTACCATTTCTAAACAATTTTGTTTGTCCAGCCTACTGGTGGAATTTATGTTCATACAAAATATGAAGATGATAGGCCTACTGTTGTCAAGTTAGGCAGACACAAATCACCTTTTACCAGGATTTGTCAATTAGCACCTTGTAATAGCCTCTAGCTCTAGGCACTTTGTTACTAGTACAGTACTACCAAGGCTAAATGAGTGTTTGCAGAGTGAGGTTCTATATAGTGAGTTATCTATTGCAGTGGTGAGTTTTACAATAGGTTTGCAAATTAATACAGTGCAACCTAATAAGGCTTGGGAAAAAGGGAAGAGGGCTTGGGAAAGTGGGACGTACCTCCTCCCTCCCACCGTCAAGGGTTCAAAATCAGTCCAAGTTAAAAGCTAGTTTGACATTCAAAATGGAAAAATAGTGCCCCTTTTAATTTGGCTCTACTCCTGACTTTTTCTCGCCACCTATTTGCCTTCCCCCGCCTCCAAATGAAATAGAAATGTATATAATACTGATACTGCCACTGCTTCACTTCTCCATTTTAGTCTAAGCCCTAGGACTGTGTTTTAGGGTAAAATTCCTTAGCCAAAGGGCTTAAGGGGGCAGTCATTTTCTTCGGGAGGGTCACAAATAATATGTCAATGGCCGTTGTTAATATATTCATAACCTCCTCCCCATCCGATACAATACAAAATAATTGTATGACCTCCCCTGCCTATCGAAGTTAGATTTGTAATGACTAAAATACCAAGTAATGGAAAATAAACAGGAAAGGTGTTGTAAATAACATGTACATTTATAATGGATATGCTTAGATGAATGTGCGTGAAGCGGGAAAAAAATTGCCGGTTTGAAACTTTGGAATCTGAATTGCTACACAAAATTATAACCCCCTATTTTAGATTTCACAACAAAATTGTGGCTGCCCCCCTCCCGAAGCCCCCTAAAATGTCTAAAATTAAAGCCTTGTAGATAGATACTTTAGTGACAAGATTTTAGGCAACATACGGAAACTCTAACTATGACTAATGCTTTCATCTATAACTTGTTACAACTATAAATTCAACTATAAAATGTTAACTCAAACTATAACTCTAACTATAATTATTATTATAACTACAACTATAATTCCAACTACAACTATAACTAAAATTTTAATTCCAACTATAATCCAATTACAACTATAACTCCAACTATAAACTCCAACTATAACTCTAACTACAACTATAACTCTAACTACAACTACAACTACAACTATAATAACTATAACTACAACTACAACTACAACTATAAAAAGTTCACACTCGAAATATTTGTATTGTATAATGTGATATGAAATAAACTTGATGAATCTAATTGGGCTCTCTTCTGGTTCGGGCCATTTCTAATTGAGTGCCGTCCCGGAATGCCGTGCCCCATACTAAAATAGACACGTATTTGTGACCCCGGAACTTATGCATTACATTAGAGTCTGTTTACTCACAATCAGATATCAAAATATTAAGTACTAAACTATATATCTATTTGTTCTATCTTACAGAGTGATTTTGGGAGCAGGCCTATGATCCTCTAAGCACCATTATGACTATGACGCGAGGGGAAATATATGACTCTACTAAGCACATGATTGTATATTACAATATTAGTTATGATTGTTTGTTATTATGAATGTAACAATTAAATTACTCATGCGTAATGTTGTATCTGTAAAGTTACATTACTGTCCAGAAGGAGGGTAATCTAAATTATAGACGGGTTTAGTTCTCTCCTCAGATTCTAAAGAACGGTCTCATTTGCCCGTATTCATAAAGTAATTTAAAGCTAGAAGTATAAGCAATTACTAGATAAGTGAAAGGTTTAGCATAAGTAATGGCTAAAAAAAGAATTTACAAGCTTTTGCTTAAGAACACCTGTTACTTGTCCCGGCTAGCAAGTTTTGAATAACTTACTTACAATAGCAGCTCCAGAGGTCGTGTGATATAATACTGTAGGCCTTTAGCTGCATGGATGCCATATGTAGCCTCATTTCTCACATAAGCATTTGGATTGCAAGGATGGCCAACATGGATTCTGAAATTTAATATTTCCGCGACATGTTCCTAGTCAAACCTGTCGTTATACACCTTGGGTGGTCCTCTCACAAAAGTGATATGACTGTGTTGGCAAAAGGACAAGCTTCAAATGGAGGTGCTTGTAAAAACACAAGTAAATACTCGTTTCTCATGAGTTTTATGAATAACCTTTCATGAATTTACTAATCTGTCTAGCAATTACTTTTGCTAAAAATGTCTAGATTTTGCTCATTAGTAATTGCTTATTTTTTATTCATAAAGATTCAAGTAAATGGTTAGTGAAAGGTTAGTAAACGTAATTGCTTTTTTTTTATGAATACGGGCTATTGTTCAATGCAGCTGTCTCTGTTGGAATTGATCACAGGGATGATCCACTTGATTTAAGAATGCATTTTATACATCCTCTTAGCTATATTTGTATGCAAATAAATGATTCACCTGGCATACCCACAGGGAACGTGTATTTGAATCTACCGCGTTAGCAGTACACATGCCATCATTTGTGCAGTGATGCGAACCGCGGTTGTGTGTAGTTTCACTAGACCAGCTCCCTATAATATGTGCTTTCTGATATCACTTATATAGATAGGGAGTCTTTATGAAATGAGGAACTCAGCTGTGACATCGCGGTCAGTTAAAAGCTAACTTCTTGTTGGCTTGGCCCTATATAGGTGTGAATGGAATGTACTGAAGCAACGGCCAATCACAAAATATGTTTAATAGACATTTATGACAACATTAAACCTCATACAAGGAGAGTTGAACTTTAGCTTTTTAAAAGTATTTGGAGAAAATACTGAGTTGGTTTAATTTTCATCTTTGATGGTGTGTAACACATTGAAATAAAAGGCGTTTATGGTAGGTTGCACTGCAGCCGAAGGCACATTATATTTGCCGCAGCCACTCCAAGGCAGGATATGATGTTTGTAACAATAGTCAGTTGTATATAATTTGCTTTGCTTTAATTTGCTTTGCATATAATATTACAGAACACGTATGACATATATGTAGTCAAAGTGTGTACGTTCCCGTGATGTTTGTGACCAGGGTTTGTGATGCATTGGTGGTGTAATACGGTACCTTAATTTGTCCAACAGTGTGTTTACTGTTCTCATAATATTCTCATAGTTAAATTTTGTTAAGTAGAGTGTGACGAACTCAAATGCACTTTCATTAATCACTAATGCTTATGAATGACGTGCATGAAACTAGGGTTAATGTTAGGGTCAATTAGGATTACAGTTAGAGTGAGGGATGTGACGAACTCGAGCAACGAGCATATCGTCAGCCTGCTTCGATAATTGCCTAACTCACTTTTCAGCGAAATTTAGTTTTTTGCATAAATTATGACTTCATTACATTATGCACATGCTGTAATAATACCTATGTCATTGACAAAACAAAAGTGTTGATAAATGCACAATTGCAATTCTGCCTAAGTCAGCATTGTGAGTTAGGCAGATTGTAATAATTATGTAAAATGTTTAAAATGGGCCATATTAACTCGTATTAGGCCTATAACAAGCAACATTTCACTTAAAGGTATATCCCCAACCTAATTATATCCAACATGTACTGTTTCTGTTGGAATTCACCTGTACTATTCATGGTGCAATTCAACATATCGTCAGCCTGGTTCGATAACTGCCTAACTCACTTTTCCTATTTTTGTTGTTTTCTCAAAACTAGAAAAAATGAGTTAGGCAATTATCGAAGCAGGCTGACGATATATGATATAAAAGCTCCTCTTCCTCACATTTAACCAATGTATATAAATCGAAAAGAAGAGAGGGTTTTTATCTCTAAGTCTATTATTCATTATTCATCCATCAATTACGAATTGTCATTATTACATCAAATATAATTTAGTAATTCTTCTGGTTATATTCCAAAACCTATTGCGTATATTATTACTGGTATCCTTTAACATGTTTACATTGAACCTAATAACCAGATTGTATTTCAAATTCACATTTCATGTTACCATGTTACACACAACCGATGTAAAATAATTAAATCTCAATTATTTTCTTGATCTCAATTCGATTGAATAATACATACATACAAGATCAGGATGATTCCCTATCTGAACATACTTATTTACAATGTTGCTATCATAATTATGCCATATATGGGTATATGTACTTTAACTTTGTATTGGTGAAACCCAATTGGAAAATTGAAATCATTTTAATTGGCTGTCATGTTTTGAAATTGTAACGATATAATAGTATTACCTTCTTACTATAGACCATTTCAAATCTGAAAATTTACGATCAGTTCCGAATGCTTCCGATTAGCCTAGTGTTTTGACACGAGTTACATGACTCGCGAGTCATGAAAACCCCCGGAGAAAAACAAACATGTTTTCACCCGTCTGTGTGGTGGTTTGAGCTGGTGTTGGTGAGAGATTGTATCCCTCACAAAGTTGTATGCTGCGGTGTTTCAGTAACAAAAACGGTGAGATAAAAGAGATTCGGGGTAATACTTACACATTTTACCGTCTGCTCGATACATTTTGAAGTTGCCGACACCATTGTTGATAAAAACAAAATAGTCTCGCTAATGTCATGCAGCGCGACTTTTTCAAATTTTACTCATAAATTGCATGTGTTTTATATAGGTACCGTTGTGCGCCCAGCCCAAATAAGATTTGTATCAATTTGCCCAACCGCGCAGGCAAGTTTTCCATTGCATAGTAGTAATGCTAGCCTTGTAGTTAAACCTACTTGTAATTTATCTAATTAGCATTGGTAGTTAATGGCGTAAGATAATTCAATAACGATTTGAGCCTAATCAACATGATCAACATGGGTAATAAATGGTGTAAAATGATTGGATGTTAATTTTCTGGTTGTTAAGAACAACATTTTCTTAGCCAATCAGAGGATGAATTATATAGGCCTAAGTCAGGGAGATCGCGCACACGATTGTGAAAATCAAGTATTTTGTTCTGAATGATTGGAGCGCTCCAAAATGATTGTTGGCTGTAAAATATTCTCATTGTTGTGACCGCTCAAACCATTTTCTAGCCGGCAAGAAATTATGTGTATAGGCTACTGCGAGATAAGGCACAGGATAAAAGGATTAGATGGTTAGTGAAATTCTTGTGTGTTTTTATTATGATTTATTACGACTGTTAATGACTTTTTCTAATTGACCTTTGTGATAGCAGACGACACAGCGCTACAGTGTGTAGTGTTGTCTCTGACAAGTACTAGCTATAAGCTTATGGTATAGGTTCTGGTTCGGTTTACACCAGTGGCGTAGCTAGGATTTTTTTCAGGGGGGGGGGCAAGATTTCTAAAATTTTCGTAAAAGGTTGCCCCCAAAAAAATTCTAGTCACTTACCTTTTTTTAGGGGGGGGGGGGGGGGGAGGGGGGGGGGGGTGGGGGCGGGGGCCCAAATTGTGTTTTTTTCGTCAGGGGGGGGGGGGGGGGGGGCATTTTCCCCCACCCCCTGAGCTACGCCACTGGTTTACACGACTACACATTAGTAAGAAAACAGAACACTAGCCTAAGCTGAAAGAGACCATCTAATTTAATTGACTTTTATACAGATCTCATAAGCATTTCCACTTCTAATCACAATCCTTATCATAAATGCTTACTGACTATGGTTCAAAACCGTCATTCCAAAATATCCAACATGATATCATTAAGTACCATAACACTGAAAAACACATGTGGAAAAAATCTCTTAAGAATACTCTCTACCTAAAAAAATGGGACTTTTTCCACATGCTTTTTGTATAATTGAATTATATTATATTTTGTAATTGAGTGTATGTTTTAGTACGTCATTCTGTATTTATGCATAATAACCATATTCATGCGATATATAGTCTACTTATCGATGTTACTCTGACAGTTATCCACATACATTGTGTATTCTAATTGATTTGTAATCATATATTTACTGTATATTTGATTTGTCATAGCAGATGAAAAAAAAAAAGAGAAAAAAAAAATGCTTACTGACGCGGAACAAATGAAATGCTGTGCATACAAGGTAGCGAGGAGAATCTATACTGTAGTGTAATTTAAGTTTAGTGTAAGTGTAGTAATTTAAACCTTATTGTAGGGTATTATACTGTAAAGTTGCCTACATGCTTGTCGTAGGCCTTGTAAGCTTTTGATGAGGAATTTTATAGATGTTGACCCCATTTAATTTGTTTGAGAGACCGAGGTTGCAAAACTACAGAAAAGCTACCGTAATCTACTGAATAACAGAGGAAGGTACCTATCCCCGTAGATCTAGACCTAGTTCTAGACTAGCCTATTCAGGCCTAGCGCTTACATCACCCAAATCCAGGTAAACTCTGGTTGAATTTCGAACCAGTTTCCCTTCAGGCCTATATCTGGCTTTATTTTTATTCCAAATTAATTATAACTGTCTTAAGTATAAGGCTAAAGCTATAAGATTCCTCTGAAAGGTGCCATATTTGTGTCCATTCGATAAACATTGATCTATGTATGGCTTTGGGTGGAGTTTGATTTTGCCACAAATTGTAATTTGCTTTGCTTGAGCTAAATGAAATAATAATTATACTTTTTTAGGTCATTCTGGGAATGCTATTGACGTGTATGTGTGCAAACTTCTTTAGTTGTGTGAGTTACTTTAGGCAATTCTTGGTTGGTTGTATTAACTTAGCCCCCCCCCCCCCCCCCCCCACCCCTACCACGGAATTACACTACTTGTTTAACTTCTCGTGGGTACGCCTGTATGTTTAAAACATAGTAAACCACAAGGCGGACAACCAAATGCTATGAATGCGATCAGCCATTGCGAAGAACGCACTAAGCATCTAGTCCACGTGACCTGTTTTTCCGAAGATTTCCAATCTCAATTTGAAATGGTCTATACCGTAGATATAGAAGGCACTGACATGAAATGAGAAACGGACGCTTCAGAGAGACGCGAATACAAATAGGGCGCCATATCTTGATGTTTATAACAACTCTAGTTCGCCAAAGTTAGTTGTTGCATATCCCGATCCGTTGTATTCGTATAAACAGGCCTATCAGTTGTTGCAATAAGTTTAGCTCAAGTGGTGTAATACTTCTGTTTGTCACTACCAAAGTACATTATACTCATGCTTATGATGTGCACGAGATTAGGGTTGAGGTTAGGGTTATGGTTAGGAATGTGACTCCCATATAATACAAAAGCTTCTCTTCCTCTCAGTTAACCACTGTATAATATCGAAGAGAAGAGAGGTTTTGATCTTTAAGTTTATTATTCATTATTCATTCATCAATTACGAATTGTCATTAGTACATCTTCATATCAAATATAATTGAGTAATTCTTAAAACTTTAAAACAAAATGTTAAACTTATATATATTGGAAATAATTCCATATATTTTCAGGTTTTATGGAAGGTGTTCACAAATGTGTGTTCTAGAACGCATCTGTGAATACCGGACGCGCTCTAGAACACATGGTGTTCCAAAACTGTTACACAACAAGTTTAAGAAAGGTGTTCCTTGTTTAACACCATGTTCAAAATAGAACATTTTAAATGTTCAGCTGACTAAATCTTGTAAAGATATTATATTGTTTGATGTTTAATATTTAAATATTTGTGGAAATAGGATACTGCTAAATACAAGGGTCATTCAATAAGTTCTACCACGACCTCACTCTTAACATCGCTAATATGAATGTCAGCTTCATGACATTTGTCAGAATTATAGCTATGAATCATAGCTACACATTTATAATAAATGATAATTGATACCTGTTTCACTTTTGTTATGATGCAATCAAAGCTTAGGACCAGCAACAGTAAAAGATTTATCTGCGGCAGAATGTTTTTGTACGCTGAACAACTAGGAGAGATCGATCAGACCCGCAATCTTGTTCAAAACCTGTTGGGACACTATACACGTGCGCATGAAATATCTTCCAAAATGAGTAAAAAGCTGTCAGTTGAAAGTATGGTAGTCAAAACTAGTTCATGTAAAACTGCCATCCCTCAACCCCCCCCCCCCCCCAAAATCAATGTTGGGGCTGATGTATATAACACAGCTCGCTGCTGGACGATGCTTTTATATGGACCAACATTGAGTTTAGGGGGAGGGACCACCGTTTCACAGGACATGCAGGAAGTGTCCCAACAGTTTTGAACATGATTGTATTAAGGGAGTGGAAAAGTGAGCTATTAAAAATACAAAAATCGCTATATCTCGAAAACGGTAGCTTCGATTTTAACAATTCTTTTTAAGAAATGAAGAACATTGCTTCTGTAACATTTCGAATTGAACTTCATAGTCTAATTACGTATACATATTTAATGAAATACATAAATAACCTTTATTTTGATAAAGGGTCATTTACAGCGGCGGGTGTTTCAAACGATTGCATCAAATAAGTAAATAAACTTAATTGTATATATTCATGTAGCTCTATTTAAACACTATCCACGCGGCATGCGTCTGCAGACATTAAAAGTATACGGGGGAAATGGACTTTATTTAACAAATATTCAAAACATAGTCCGATGCCAGGCTCGAACCTACAACCTTTGGTTTGAAAGTATGTTTACAGACTACAATGCTCCTAACCATTAGACCACGGAGGGAACATACCAAGTAACAGCGTTTTAAAGGATATCAGGACAATTATCGACATAATCGATATAGTCAGCCGTTATTGTTAATGCACTGTATATAGTTCAATTTGACATCGTATTTGGATAGGCGATAACAGTAATCCATGGGATTTTTTCAATCAGAAGACAAAAATGTTACGGGAATGTCGAGTTTCAACAATATGCCATTATTTTTATATAAAAGTCTTTGACCTATTTTTCTTTTACTATCGTGGCTTACTGTCGGCCTTATTGATTATCTTTGTAGTGTGTTGGCATACTGTGAATAGCCTCGACATGCACGCACAGTTTAAGAATTATATTGTAACCTGTTATATCTATGATTTGTTGACACGAGATTGCATATCACGTCACTGCGAGCGACGTTTAATATTTATCATTAATAATAATAACATGCGGTTAATAGGTAATGTATTACGTTGTCAAATGGATATTTTGTGTTTGTTGACATCTACCTCTATACAAATACGAATACGAATCTTAATTATTATGGCGTCTCAATTAACATGCTTCAATTAAGAGTATTTTAATTCGAAATAAATGGTCACCCCCCCCCCCCCCCCACAACACTCCCCCACCCTACCCCATCCTTTAAACTTCACCACACACCCCAATCTGGCCCATCAGACTACTGATATTACGTTAACAGTTTGTTATAACACAATTATTCATTTCCTTAATGACATTATTTGTTTTACCTATATCTCATAAAGAAGTCTTTATTAAAAGTGCAATTTAGGTGCGTAATTCAGACAATGCCCTTTAAATTGAAGACATCACTAACCCATTATTTTTTTTAAATAAACGATATTAATCGTACATTATCGCTCTCTAATATTGCCAAATATGAGATAATTTGGAACATTTTTAATGCTGTTACAAGGACTTATATGAATTTAGTACATTATTTTTTCAATGCTTTAATACAATCTTGTTCAAAACCTGTTGGGACACTATACACGTACGCATGAAATATCTTCCAAAATGAGTAAAAAGCTGTCAGTTGAAAGTATGGTAGTCAAAACTAGTTCATGTAAAACTGCCATCCCTCAACCCCCCCCCCCCAAAAAAAAAATCAATGTTGGGGCTGATGTATATAACACAGCTCGTTGCTGGACGATGCTTTTATATGGACCAACATGCAGGAAGTGTCCCAACAGTTTTGAACATGATTGTATTAAGGGAGTGGAAAAGTGAGCTATTAAAAATACAAAAATCGCTATATCTCGAAAACGGTAGCTTCGATTTTAACAATTCTTTTTAAGAAATGAAGAACATTGCTTCTGTAACATTTCGAATTGAACTTCATAGTCTAATTACGTATACATATTTAATGAAATACATAAATAACCTTTATTTTGATAAAGTGTCATTTACAGCGGCGGGTGTTTCAAACGATTGCATCAAATAAGTAAATAAACTTAATTGTATATATTCATGTAGCTCTATTTAAACACTGTCCACGCGGCATGCGTCTGCAGACATTAAAAGTATACGGGGGAAATGGACTTTATTTAAAAAATATTCAAAACATAGTCCGATGCCAGGCTCGAACCTACAACCTTTGGTTTGAAAGTATGTTTACAGACTACAATGCTCCTAACCATTAGACCACGGAGGGAACATACCAAGTAACAGCGTTTTAAAGGATATCAGGACAATTATCGACATAATCGATATAGTCAGCCGTTATTGTTAATGCACTGTATATAGTTCAATTTTACATCGTATTTGGATAGGCGATAACAGTAATCCATGGGATTTTTTCAATCAGAAGACAAAAATGTTACGGGAATGTCGAGTTTCAACAATATGCCATTATTTTTATATAAAAGTCTTTGACCTATTTTTCTTTTACTATCGTGGCTTACTGTCGGCCTTATTGATTATCTTTGTAGTGTGTTGGCATACTGTGAATAGCCTCGACATGCACGCACAGTTTAAGAATTATATTGTAACCTGTTATATCTATGATTTGTTGACACGAGATTGCATATCACGTCACTGCGAGCGACGTTTAATATTTATCATTAATAATAATAACATGCGGTTAATAGGTAATGTATTACGTTGTCAAATGGATATTTTGTGTTTGTTGACATCTACCTCTATACAAATACGAATACGAATCTTAATTATTATGGCGTCTCAATTAACATGCTTCAATTAAGAGTATTTTAATTCGAAATAAATGGTCACCCCCCCCCCCCCACCCACACAACACTCCCCCACCTTACCCCATCCTTTAAACTTCACCACACACCCCAATCTGGCCCATCAGACTACTGATATTACGTTAACAGTTTGTTATAACACAATTATTAATTTCCTTAATGACATTATTTGTTTTACCTATATCTTATAAAGAAGTCTTTATTAAAAGTGCAATTTAGGTGCGTAATTCAGACAATGCCCCTTTAAATTGAAGACATCACTAACCCATTATTTTTTTAAAATAAACGATATTAATCGTACATTATCGCTCTCTAATATTGCCAAATATGAGATAATTTGGAACATTTTTAATGCTGTTACAAGGACTTATATGAATTTAGTACATTATTTTTTCAATGCTTTAATACAATCTTGTTCAAAACCTGTTGGGACACTATACACGTGCGCATGAAATATCTTCCAAAATGAGTAAAAAGCTGTCAGTTGAAAGTATGGTAGTCAAAACTAGTTCATGTAAAACTGCCATCCCTCAACCCCCCCCCCCCCCAAAAAAAAATCAATGTTGGGGCAGATGTATATAACACAGCTCGTTGCTGGACGATGCTTTTATATGGACCAACATTGAGTTTAGGGGGAGGGACCACCGTTTCACAGGACATGCAGGAAGTGTCCCAACAGTTTTGAACATGATTGTATTAAGGGAGTGGAAAAGTGAGGTGAGCTATTAAAAATACAAAAATCGCTATATCTCGAAAACGGTAGCTTCGATTTTAACAATTCTTTTTAAGAAATGAAGAACATTGCTTCTGTAACATTTCGAATTGAACTTCATAGTCTAATTACGTATACATATTTAATGAAATACATAAATAACCTTTATTTTGATAAAGTGTCATTTACAGCGGCGGGTGTTTCAAACGATTGCATCAAATAAGTAAATAAACTTAATTGTATATATTCATGTAGCTCTATTTAAACACTATCCACGCGGCATGCGTCTGCAGACATTAAAAGTATACGGGGGAATTGGACTTTATTTAACAAATATTCAAAACATAGTCCGATGCCAGGCTCGAACCTACAACCTTTGGTTTGAAAGTATGTTTACAGACTACAATGCTCCTAACCATTAGACCACGGAGGGAACATACCAAGTAACAGCGTTTTAAAGGATATCAGGACAATTATCGACATAATCGATATAGTCAGCCGTTATTGTTAATGCACTGTATATAGTTCAATTTGACATCGTATTTGGATAGGCGATAACAGTAATCCATGGGATTTTTTCAATCAGAAGACAAAAATGTTACGGGAATGTCGAGTTTCAACAATATGCCATTATTTTTATATAAAAGTCTTTGACCTATTTTTCTTTTACTATCGTGGCTTACTGTCGGCCTTATTGATTATCTTTGTAGTGTGTTGGCATACTGTGAATAGCCTCGACATGCACGCACAGTTTAAGAATTATATTGTAACCTGTTATATCTATGATTTGTTGACACGAGATTGCATATCACGTCACTGCGAGCGACGTTTAATATTTATCATTAATAATAATAACATGCGGTTAATAGGTAATGTATTACGTTGTTAAATGGATATTTTGTGTTTGTTGACATCTACCTCTATACAAATACGAATACGAATCTTAATTATTATGGCGTCTCAATTAACATGCTTCAATTAAGAGTATTTTAATTCGAAATAAATGGTCACCCCCCCCCCCCCCACAACACTCCCCCACCCTACCCCATCCTTTAAACTTCACCACACACCCCAATCTGGCCCATCAGACTACTGATATTACGTTAACAGTTTGTTATAACACAATTATTCATTTCCTTAATGACATTATTTGTTTTACCTATATCTTATAAAGAAGTCTTTATTAAAAGTGCAATTTAGGTGCGTAATTCAGACAATGCCCTTTAAATTGAAGACATCACTAACCCATTATTTTTTTTAAATAAACGATATTAATCGTACATTATCGCTCTCTAATATTGCCAAATATGAGATAATTTGGAACATTTTTAATGCTGTTACAAGGACTTATATGAATTTAGTACATTATTTTTTCAATGCTTTAATACAATCTTGTTCAAAACCTGTTGGGACACTATACACGTACGCATGAAATATCTTCCAAAATGAGTAAAAAGCTGTCAGTTGAAAGTATGGTAGTCAAAACTAGTTCATGTAAAACTGCCATCCCTCAACCCCCCCCCCCCCAAAAAAAAATCAATGTTGGGGCTGATGTATATAACACAGCTCGTTGCTGGACGATGCTTTTATATGGACCAACATGCAGGAAGTGTCCCAACAGTTTTGAACATGATTGTATTAAGGGAGTGGAAAAGTGAGCTATTAAAAATACAAAAATCGCTATATCTCGAAAACGGTAGCTTCGATTTTAACAATTCTTTTTAAGAAATGAAGAACATTGCTTCTGTAACATTTCGAATTGAACTTCATAGTCTAATTACGTATACATATTTAATGAAATACATAAATAACCTTTATTTTGATAAAGTGTAATTTACAGCGGCGGGTGTTTCAAACGATTGCATCAAATAAGTAAATAAACTTAATTGTATATATTCATGTAGCTCTATTTAAACACTGTCCACGCGGCATGCGTCTGCAGACATTAAAAGTATACGGGGGAAATGGACTTTATTTTAAAAATATTCAAAACATAGTCCGATGCCAGGCTCGAACCTACAACCTTTGGTTTGAAAGTATGTTTACAGACTACAATGCTCCTAACCATTAGACCACGGAGGGAACATACCAAGTAACAGCGTTTTAAAGGATATCAGGACAATTATCGACATAATCGATATAGTCAGCCGTTATTGTTAATGCACTGTATATAGTTCAATTTGACATCGTATTTGGATAGGCGATAACAGTAATCCATGGGATTTTTTCAATCAGAAGACAAAAATGTTACGGGAATGTCGAGTTTCAACAATATGCCATTATTTTTATATAAAAGTCTTTGACCTATTTTTCTTTTACTATCGTGGCTTACTGTCGGCCTTATTGATTATCTTTGTAGTGTGTTGGCATACTGTGAATAGCCTCGACATGCACGCACAGTTTAAGAATTATATTGTAACCTGTTATATCTATGATTTGTTGACACGAGATTGCATATCACGTCACTGCGAGCGACGTTTAATATTTATCATTAATAATAATAACATGCGGTTAATAGGTAATGTATTACGTTGTTAAATGGATATTTTGTGTTTGTTGACATCTACCTCTATACAAATACGAATACGAATCTTAATTATTATGGCGTCTCAATTAACATGCTTCAATTAAGAGTATTTTAATTCGAAATAAATGGTCACCCCCCCCCCCCCCCCACCCACACAACACTCCCCCACCTTACCCCATCCTTTAAACTTCACCACACACCCCAATCTGGCCCATCAGACTACTGATATTACGTTAACAGTTTGTTATAACACAATTATTAATTTCCTTAATGACATTATTTGTTTTACCTATATCTTATAAAGAAGTCTTTATTAAAAGTGCAATTTAGGTGCGTAATTCAGACAATGCCCCTTTAAATTGAAGACATCACTAACCCATTATTTTTTTAAACTAAACGATATTAATCGTACATTATCGCTCTCTAATATTGCCAAATATGAGATAATTTGGAACATTTTTAATGCTGTTACAAGGACTTATATGAATTTAGTACATTATTTTTTCAATGCTTTAATACAATCTTGTTCAAAACCTGTTGGGACACTATACACGTGCGCATGAAATATCTTCCAAAATGAGTAAAAAGCTGTCAGTTGAAAGTATGGTAGTCAAAACTAGTTCATGTAAAACTGCCATCCCTCAACCCCCCCCCCCCCCAAAAAAAAATCAATGTTGGGGCAGATGTATATAACACAGCTCGTTGCTGGACGATGCTTTTATATGGACCAACATTGAGTTTAGGGGGAGGGACCACCGTTTCACAGGACATGCAGGAAGTGTCCCAACAGTTTTGAACATGATTGCGGCTCGAAGACCAGGTCGACCAGGTTCATAGTGAGCAATGCACTGATTTAGATAGATAGGTCCAGTTTTAATACATTAATACATTTATAAATATGTACACACAATTTGTAGATGATACGCTGTCGCAACGGGAGCCAATGAAGTTATTTTAGCAACGGAGATGGCGAGTCTCTTGTTCTGCCTCCAAAGACAAGGCGCGCTCCCCAGTTTTGTAATGATTGTAATTGGTTGAGATCAGATTCATTTGGGCGAACAAAACAACAGATTGATCGCTCTGTAGGGAATCGCTCTGTGTGGCTGTCCCACCTAGATTGGGCTTGGCTTCGGGAGTGTTCTGGTTGGCAGCCAGTGGTCTCTTTTTTCTAGCATTAAATTTGTTTTGCCTTTCCCTTTTCATTCACTTTTTATAGCATTTATTACTTGCTTCCCAATTGCTTGCTTTCATAATTCAGCCTGCTATTTTGACCTCCAACCAATTAATTTCAGGTCATTTCCTCACTGCTATTGTTAATCAGTCAAGCAGTGGCATCTAAGCATATCAAAACCATAAATAGTCAACAGATAGTAAATGAAACCCAACCAATGCTGGAAAATATCCATAATTTTATTATTTATTTTGTAATAGCATTTAAAATACACCATCGTTTTTCCTCGTTCGACCAAAAATCTGATGTGACATAGGCATTTTTTTGGGCCATTTTTGACACTTAATTCATGATTAGCCACAAAAAAGTACATTTTTAACACCAGAGTTAACCGGTGACCTACCCCGTACCAACCACAAAGCCAAGCTATATGCCCAGATTACTGGGCGAAAAGAACGAGGTGGCGGACGGGGGCACTGGTTATGTGGGTGTTGAGATGTTACCCAAATAGTCAAATAGAAGGAAAAATTGTACATGTAGTCTACACTGTGCGATTTCTTTTACCGTGCGAACTTTGTTGACCTCACCCCCCTACTACACCCCTTTTTAATATAATGGAATAATCCAAGGGTGCTTAACGACGTTTACACTTTAGAACCAACAATAAAGAACAGGGATAACAAGATTTCCACATATACAGTGTGTTGCCTTCTCATTAAAACAAAATGACACACCTTTACAAAAACATTAATTGTTATCTGTTTTTTGAACATTTTAATAGTACCCCTGTGAAAAAATGGAACAATCCAACATCATTATATTTTTAAAATGTATTTTATACATTTTTTAGTCTTTTGCAATCAATATCATGATAATTCACTGAAGAAATAGTAAGTAATACGGAAAAAAATACAACGATTGTACCTTTGGTATGATACAAGTGAATTTGATTAACGTTAAAAGTTGGGGTAATAAGTGGTTGTGAATAATACAAAGTATAAAAGTCTCCGTCGTTTGAATGCATTTTATTAACCACCTTATGGGCCCCTCACATGTATCCGAGTGAGCTGGGCGGCCCCTTACCGTGTGAAAAATGGGTGCGGACAGCGGCACACACGGTGGGCCGTTTCCCGTCCGTTGAATACGTTCAAGGCCGGGACTTTGCCGGCCACCGGAGTTTTGAATAATTATGCTCAAAACTCCTGGCGGGTGAGTAAAAGCGGCGGCGAACGATGAGAGCCCAGTATGAGGACGGTATAAGGACGGCGCACCCGTTTCGCACCCGTTTCGCGGCCGTTGTTCGCGGAACGGACTCTCAGCAGGCATGTTGTATTATAGATGTTGGTCGTACGAATTCCGGAATGCAAATGAAGCGGCGAGCTTGAGCGCTCAGCTTAACAAGGGCGGTTTGATGATGTAATCAAGACGTTTCAGCCGGTACCCAGGCGTTCCAACCGGTTATGAACCGGTATGGAGGTGGTATGCACACGGTGAGGACACTATGAGAACGGTAAGCTAGACCTGTACGAGGCCGGTGAGCTCGGTACCAGGCCGGTGAGAACCCGGTACAGACCCGGTGTAGAGCGGTATGGACCGAGGTCCCGGTGAGGAGGTGTTATGCACCCGGTGAGAACGGTAAGCTAGCAACGTATGAGGACGGTGAGCCCGGTACCAGGCCGGTGATGAGGACCCCGCATAGACCCGTTATGGTATGGACCAGGTGACCACCAACAAAAATAAATGCGCCCGTTGACATTTTTAACTGATTGTTTGGACTCTGTTGTTTTTCTATAGACGCCTAAACCCCAGATAAGTGACCTAAACCCCAGATAAGGCGGGCCTTATCCGGGGTTTACGATCCTAAACCCCAGATAAGTGACATAAACTCCAGATAAGGCGACTTATCCGGGGTTTACGATCTTAAACCCTAGATAAGGCGACTTATCCGGTGTTTACGATCCTAAACCCCAGATAAGTGACCTAAACCCCAGATAAGTCGACTTATCCGGGGTTTACGATCCCAAACCCCGGATAAGTGACCTAAATCCCAGATAAGGCAACTTATCCGGGGTTTACTATCCTAAAAATACTAGAAAAACGTCCTTGAAGCCATCTTGTTAAGCTTGAATAATAAATAAACAATGAAACTAGTACGCGTGTAGCGCGAACAAAATGTATATGTTAACACTAAAAAGGTTCAGAAAACGTTTATGAAGCCATCTTGTTGAAATTGAATATCACAAAATAATTGCCGCGGAGCGCGAAAAAATTGGCTATCGTAAAATTAAAGGTTAAGAAAAATGTTCCTGAAGCTATCTTGTTAAGCTTGAATAATAAATAATCAGTGAAACTAAATGTCTATTTTAACAATAAAAAGGTCCAGAAAACGTTGTTGAAGCCATCTTGTTCTAATTGAATAACAAAGTAGTATAACAATTATTGTCGCGGGACGTGCAAACATTTGCGCGCTCGTAAAAATAAAGGTTTAGAAAAACGTTCTTGAACCTAAGCTTGAATAATAAATAATCAGTGAAACTAATACGCACGTAGCGCGCAAAGAAATGTATATCTTAACAATAAAAAGGTCAAGAAAACGTTTCTGAAGCCATCTTGTTCAAATTGAATAACAAAATGTTTAAAAAAAATGGCTATTGTAAAAAGAAAGGTTAAAAAACAACAATCCTAAAACAATCTTGTTAAGCTTGAATAATAAAACATTCAAACTAATTCGCGCGTAGCGCGCACAAATTGGTTATTTTTACACTGAAATGGTCTTTAATACGTTCCTGAAGCAATCTTGTTAAGCTTGAATAATAAAACATTGAAAATAATGTGTGCAAAAACTGGTTATTTTCACACTAAAATGGTCCTGAAAAACGTTCATGAAGCCATTTTTTTAAAGCTTGAATAGTAAAAACATGAAACCAATTCGCTCGAAACGTGCAAAAATGTATTACTTACTAAAATTGTCCAGAAAATGTTCCCGAAACATGTTTGTATAGCTCATATTTTTATAGCTTTAGCGAAGCGCGCAAAAAAATGGCTATTTTAATTTTAAAAAGCTCCAGAAAAATGTTCCTGAGCGTACAACTGTCAGTTTATTTTAACTAAAATGGTCCAGAAAAACGTTCTTTAAAGGGGCATTGAGAGATGTATCGATATACTAAATGAGCAAATAACGTAAAGATAATCATCAACATAGCCCAAATCCAAAATATCATACAATTCCGACATCGCCTTCATGCCAAACTATATAAGCAAATAACGGCACTTCCGGGTTGAGATTTGCCGCGAAAGTCCATGTGTAAAACTTAGCATAACTTCCGAATTCAGCACCATAGTAGCTAAGAAAATCATGAAATTTTATATGATGAACGGCGAATGTTGGTAAACTGTTTCAGATGGTAGTTAGTATATGCCGAAGTAT
>CM069454.1:24550586-24838394 GCA_035610835.1 Ophiura sarsii
ACTATTTCCCGCTATCAAAGTGAGTAATGACCAAATAATAATCTAAAAACTTTGTAAGTGAACATTATTATGGCACTCCCTTGCCCAATGGTTGAACGGTTGAGCAAAACTTGCTCGTTGACACCAGTGAATGCGAACGATAGCGCACCAAATCGCATATTTGCTCGATTAACATAATTCTTAAACCAAATGAAATCGGTAGCTATTAAGATCTTTAAAATGACCCATGTCTTGTTATTAAATTCACATGCATTTGAGATTTTAGCGTGCTATACCGTATACCTGTACCTAGCCTAGTACTACTAATACTATTTGTAGTTAATAAAGTGATTTGGTTTTTAAGACGGTCTAGGGGGGTCTAGGCCTATAAGCCTCGGGCTTTCATTCAAATGAGTATGTAGAAACGAACAAGGTTTGCTGGCCACTGTTTCAGAAATGAGGAGCCAGTATCCAAACTGGTGCACTGGATCCCCAAGCATGGCAAAAGAAAACCTTGAAAACCTGCTCTTATTGAATTACTTATGCAAGATACAGGACTGGACACCTGTAACATAAAGACAGCTATGAATAACCGACAAATGTGGAGAACCATCGTAGATCGGAGACACCACCAGATTTAAGCCCCCGGTTTAAGCCCTGGAGTTAAACTGTAGGCCTAAACAAGTATGCATGTTTTAAGGGAGTGTGGACCCTCAGAATAGCCTCCGTAAAACTGCTGTAACTCCTTCATTATTCATTTAATCTATACAAAAGTATATATTTTCTTGAAGGAAAGAGTTCCATGAATCCAATCATGAACATGAAATTGACCATTTTGGAACTCAAAATATATTTTGTCAAATTTTGTTCATTCTAGTTTTATTATCATCCTAAGGAGGCTTTTTTTTTTAATATCTTATTTATTTTTTGAATTACAGACCAAAAAGTGCCAAAAATGTGAATAACATGATTTGGGAGGTAAAAAATCACGTTTTTTGCACTTGTTTGTCTATAATTCAAAAAATAAATAAGATATTAAAATAAAAAATAAGCCTCTAGGGAAGTTTATTAGGATTATAATAAAACTAGTATGACAAATGGCAAAATATATTTTGAGTTATCTTGCCCGAACCTAAAATGGGTCAAAAAACGTGTTTTTATCATTTTTTCCAAAATGGTCAATTTTATGTTCATGATTGGATTCATTGAACCCTTTCCTTCAAGAAAATGTATACTTTTATATAGGTTAAATGAATAATGAAGAAGTTACGGCAGTTTTATTGAGGCTGTACCTGTGAGTCCACACCCCCCCTTAAGATGGTACTACGAATGCATTCGCTGCAATTTCCGGCAAATAAAATATAAATTCTGTATTAATTTTACATTTATATTATTTATTTCAAGATTTATTGACCACCCACCCATTATATCATGTATATACCCCCCCCCCCCCCCCCCCCCCCCTGCAAAATATAAACGTTATCAAACCATCACTGACTAGTTCGATACATACCTGAATGGACACATTGAATATTCCAAACCAGTATTCCGAAGGACAGATACATTACATCTGGGATCCTCATGTTGCCTTTTGATCAGTCCAATCTTCATATAATGCGTGAACCCTTCATGGAAGACCGGAAGAATACGATGTGCCGCGATAAGATTTAGAATTTCAACTGCCTGGCTTTTTTTAGCGCTTAAATAAAATTGGCTTTTAATTAAGTCACGACACTGGGACCACACTATACGTGCAGCTAATCATACGTGGTATAATAGATCAATAGATACGTTTCAACCGTTGAATAAGAATAAAAATGGAATTCTACTCATTCAAAAGTTTCACTTCACTTTCTTGAGAAGTTACAGAGTGAAACCGGATTTTTGTTTTGTTGCGCGTGGCGAGACACATAGACTGTTTTGATGCTGGGTCCAATTCACGTACACTGCAGCGTTACAGTTAAACAATTTGGAATGGTAGTAGCCAGTGCCCCCCCCCCCCCACCCCACCCCCCCCCCCCCCCCCCCCCCACCCATTGACAAAGAGTTTTAAAAATGGAAGAGGAGAAGGAGGAAAAAGAGAAGAAGAAGGAAGAGGAGAAGTAGGAGGAAGGAGGTAGGGGAGGAGGAAGGGTAGGGGCATACGCGGCGCATACGGGTCACGTCCAATGATTTTAATGTGGGGGACGTTAAAACGTTATACTGGACCTTTTAGTGTTAAAAATGTCAATTTTGCGGGCTTTGCACGTATTAGTTTCAATGTTTCATTATTCAAGCTTAACAAGATGGCGTTAGGAACGTTTTATTTTAGTTCAAAAACTGATTTATATTTTTTGCTCGATTCGCGCTCATTTTTCCTATAGGTTTCAACATTATAATGGGTCTCAAACCACCGTAAATATTCTAAATATTATGTGGGGGACGTTCAAACGTCATACTGGACCTTTTAAGGGGTATGGGGTTTTGTAGTCCAATATTGATAATCAATTTTCACATCTTTCCTAAAACTCAATATATAAGTATTATTTATCATAATATAGCCCAGGGGCGTAGCGTGGTAGTTGTGATTGGGGGCACAACAGGCACGGATCCATAAATGTTTTGATGGCCCAATACTTGAATGTTGGCCATTTAATGTAACTAACACCGCGCTAGCGCGGACAGGGGGTATAAGGGGGATGTTCCCCCTCACAAGTGAAAACAAATCGACCCCATTTGGTGCGATCTGGGGTATACTTGTGTTATAATGTAAGAAAGAAGTTGTGCATATTTTCATGATTTAAGTATAGATGGTTGAAATTGTTATGTTGAAAAACAGGTTCCCCAAATGGTTATGTTGAAAAACAGGTTTATCAAGGCAAAGATTCAACATTCTGAAGCTGGTTCGAGACCCATTATATTGTTGAAACCTGTAGAAAATGCAAAAATGTTCAGTTTATAAACTATAAACTGTTCCAGAAAACTTTCCTGAAGGGGGGCACATGTTTTCTACAGATTCAACATTATTATGGGTCTCGAACCACACCAAATATTCTAAATATTCTATATTATGCGGAGGGCGTTAAAACGTCTTACTGAACCTTTTAGTGTTAAAAATGTTGCGTATTAGTTTCAATGTTTCAATATTAGTTTATTTAACAAGATGGCCCCCTCATTTTGCCCAGCGCCCACCCTGAATACTCCCTAAGCAAGAAAATAAAGTTGATATGGTACTCCACATTGTGAAATTAAAATTTGAAGAAGCATCAACAGGGGCATAGCCAGAGGGGGATGGGGGAGGGTGGTGGGGTGGGCAGCCCCATTATGATATAATTTTGTCGGTTAGAAATGTGCACTGTCTATTGAAATTTACTTTACATTCTGTGGTTGAGATTGGTTGTTTTTGGTACCTTTGTTTAAGATCGGACTGTCGGTTTAGAATTGGTACTGTCGGTAAATATATGCCCCATTTTTCGTGGACACCACCCCCCCCCCCCCCCACCCCCGCCCCCTCAAGTTTTTGACTCGGCAAGTATTCTTCAAATTTCAGTTTCCTAGTCGATTCACTTTCATTTTCGCCCCCCCCCCCCCCCCCCCCCCCCCCCCCCCCCCCCTCCATATGAAAAACCTATAAGCTACGTAAAATAATTGCAGGATTTGAACGATGTTTGAAACTGCGCCGAGACGTGACTAAGCTTGTATGCTATGGTCGTGGTGAAGGTCATGCATTCATCGAAATTCTTCTTAGCATAATAATATTATCTCGATGTATTGAAAAGACAGGGGATTCATATGTCATGACGAAATGCCAGGACCATCCGTCAACCTTTATGGTTAATAATAATAATGGTGTTGGCCGGTGTACGAGCTGACGACAGGCCTACGTGCATGAACAAATAAGACAGGCAATTTCAAATAAAACTTGACTTGACAATCCCGGATCACCCTTTGTTAGAATTCCACACAAAAATAACTTCTTTTGTTCAAATGGTACTAAAAAGACAGGAATCTTGGTGTATACAAAGCAGTAAAACGAACCCGACATATAAAAATAGCTTTCGACGTATTACAAATATGCCAGAGCTTAGTATGACTTATATAAGGAATTAATAGCACTGATCGACACCTGCAACTCAGACACTTCAATACAATATACACACCACTTTCACAGTAGGGCACCTCTAAGCAACACTGATAAAGATAAATAATCATCTACTCAACACACGCACCAAGTTGGGTAATAATTACAGAGCTGTAATTAATCAGGTTATTTACGATGTCAAATTTACAGCACTCTGAACCTGTACTGTAAGTGAAATTTGTGGAATTCTGGACTGGCTGTGTATGTGCTATTAATAGTGTTATAGGACTGAAGACTATTTGGTCAGAATTCTGAGTGAACATACAACACATAGTTAAAATCAAAAATGTTTTATTAGTTTTATGTTTATGTCTGATGAAAAGAACCAATTTTGAATCATGTTTATTTTATTTTTATTTTTATTAGATAGTTAACAACAGTCTTGTTTTCTTGTTATATCAGGTTTATTACACTGACATTTTGTATAATATTTATGAAGTGTTCCCAGTTTGATATTTAAATGTTTGATGGAAACAACTATATATATCTTGTATTATCTCAGTGAATGATTTTCCTCAGTGGCGATCCCCCCCCCCCCCCCCTGTAATAAAATGTTAATTCACAACAAAATATGTTTTTCCACAGAAAATAGCAACCATGAAAAGGGTCGCGTATATATTGCAGTTGACTTCTCCAACAAGCCTTTGCTTGTTTTTGTTCTCTTTTGCTAACGACGGTGACCTTTAAAACTGGAATTTGTCTTTTGTAATATTCTCTTTAGTTAAAATGATTGATTGTTATCTTTTATACTAACTATGTTGAACTTTTAAACTAAAAATGGTCTTTTGTTACTGTATTTTACTTTCAGATGATTCAGGTATAGGCAAATTTGCTTTCTTTCAAAAAAAGACTTCAAATGAATCAAGTTCTTTTTTGCTAACGACTTTGACCTTTTAAACTAAAATTTGTCTATCGTAAATATTTTGCTTTAGTAAAAATATTTTCTTTGATACTAACTAGGCCTATGCCAGTTGAACTTTTAAACTCAAAGTGGTAACTGTATTTTACTTTCAGGTGATTCAGGGGCCTGGGCCTGTTTCACTAAGGGTTGCGATGCGTCATACGAACAGTTCAATTAGGCACCACGAACTGTTCGAAGTCATGTTCGAAGTCCACTTTGGGTCTATTTTGGGAGTTTTTAAAGGTAATTTGCATAATGAATTGTAATAATTTGACAACAGTATTAGTTTCCCGCCATTAGTCAACATTCTCTCCAATATGGTGTTTCATATTTTAGGGTTAGCTTAAGAGAAACACGTTAGGAGAGCCTTAGCTCGAGAAAGAGTTTTTAGGGATAGGAGCAATCAAAACTCGTATTGATATTAGTTCATCTTTTCTATATCACTTTATGAGTGATAAAATATAAACATTATTGAGAGACAAAATGCCTTTAGAGATCCGGTGGGGGGGGCTCGGATTTGGTTTGGTGGGGTGGGGGAGAAGTGCGGCTGGAGATTCAAAACTCCACCCATTTCTACGGTGATTTTGGAAAAAATAGTCCCATTTCTAATGATGTTGCTTCATTTATAGATCGTCGTGCGAGTGCAACAAAATAACATCTGCATTTTGCTATATTTGCAGGAGGCGTATTTTATGTTTTATACAAATATTGTACCATAGAATGTTTTGGAAGTTTAAATATATTTTCTTTCATAATATAAAAAGAAAATCTTAGTTTTAAATTAATTAAGGGGGCTGTGGACTCTCCGGTACAGCCTCCGTAACACTGCCGTAACTTCTTCAATATTCATTTAATCTTTATAAACGTATACAGTTTTTTGCAGAAAAGGGTTCAATGAATCCAACCATGATAATGAAATTGACAATTTTGGAAAAAATTATAAAAAACACGTTTTTTGACCCATTTTAGGTTTGGAAAAGATAACTCAAAATATATTTTGTTAAATGTTGTCATACTAGTTTTATGATAATCCTGATATCATTCCCCAGGAGCGTGTTTTTTTTGTGTTTTTTTAATAACTTTTTTTTTTAGTTATAGACCAAAAAGTGCCAAAAAAAGTGATTTCCCCCCCCCCCCCCCCCCCAAAAAAAAATGTGATTTTCATGATTTTGGCGGTACTATTTTTTGGTACATCGGGGGAATTGAGAAGAATCAGAGTCGGGGGAATTTTCATTTATGGCCAGGTGCCCCCTCCGGCCCTCCCCCAGCTACAATGTCCTGCGCACGCCACTGGTGGTAGTTAGTCTACCGGGAGAACAAAGGGGTGTATGGATACAACATAATACTCTACGAATGTGAAATGAAATAAAATTTTCCAAATTAAAGGGAAATATATCTGAGTCTGTATTATCCTTAACGTTGTGATTGAATAAAGTTGTGAACTCTTTGAATGATTTAAAATCGCATGATATTGATAGCGTTCTGAAATTATAACTCTATCACTCTATATTTGAAAGAATGATAATGATTGTTTAGAAAACAATCACAGCTTAATAATGTTAAGGATTCCAAGAGACCTCCCAGTCCTTAAGATTCTTTCAAACAGATTTGCATGACATCAATGTTGATTTTTTTTTTTTACAAATGAACCCCTACCAACTTTACCAAGTGTATTAAGTTCACCTTGCAGTCAAAGTCCGATGGTTCTATAATCTGACAATACAATAAGTTATTTTCTAATTCGCATAGCTCAACCGCAAATAAGAATTTTCCTATCCCGCTATTCGTCCTCCTGAAAGAAACACATTAATCAAATACACTATTTGGGGCGCACGGCTCTTAGACGACGGGCACATAGCCTCCGCTAACCCCTAATCTGACAATACAATAAGTTCCATAATCCAAATTTGTACTTGGTATATTTTTACTAATCCGTAACTGATAAGGCTCAATAGATAGTATGAATAATAGGATCTTAAATCCGACTTTTGTACATTTTTATAGTCTGAAAGCTGAAAAGGGTTTCCATCAAACACACGAACATGGTTCTATAATCCATTGTGAGATGAAAGGCCCTACAGTTTTTAAATAAGTTCTGCAGATCGACTAAAAAGAACCCATAGTAAGATTCAGACTAAAGAACAATTTTCTTTGATTCGGAATAAAGTCAAACAACCCTATTTCAAATTTGTACTACAGAACCTGCTTTATTAATGTTCGGATTGCAGACCCTTTCTTCATAATCAGATTATATTACATGATCATGATATTGGGACTATTTTCAGATTATTGAACCCTATACGTTCAGACTATAGAACCTTTGTACTATAGAACCTTTTTTTGTATTATAGAACCTTTCGGACTACGAACTGTGAGTCGATAAACATAAAACCGCGAATGCGAAATGGTCTTCACCTCATTGCAAGGGATTTTACCTGATACTGGGTTTTCCCTTTTAAAGGGAATTTTTATTTATATACCATTTGGGATGAAACACTCGAACAGTGTTGCCATATAAATATTATCATCAGTGATGCCAATCCATTCATTAAGTAGCCCAATTAGGCTATCTTTGGATGACAAATATTTATACTACACTGTTGCCATGAAATATTATTTACAGTTGCCAAATTGGGCTACCATTTAGTAGCCCAATCGAGTAACGAAATAGAATACCATGGTAGAAAACTCCAATGGTGTTGCCATATAAATGTTATCATCATTTATGTCAACCAATCCATTTAGTAGCCCAATTTATAGTCTATCGTTTGGGTGACACCAGAAATTATAGGGGATTCGGATCGGTGTCGCTCCCAATAAGGACTACAGTGTTGCCATGAAATATTTGTTTAAAGTTGGCAAATCAACCATTTAGTAGCCCACTTTGTAGTCTAATTGAGTGACGCAATCGAATACGAGGTTATTGGAATCAATTTAATATACCATTAGATCAAGAAGGATATATAATAGGAGGGGACACTTAGCTCATTTGCATATTTGCTCATTAATATGATTAACCCCGTGAACCCAGTCAAAGGTCGCAGATAACGCCCTCTGGAGAGTCGAAGGGACTTTTCTATTGTTCTCTAATGACAGCGTTGGGACAGCGCATGAAGTTTCTTGTACAGAGTTGGCGATGAGCGATTGAGAAGTATAACAAAAGCATACATAAACAGATCGTAACATGAATAATGCAATGCAACAGGTCACACAACGTTCAGTCGAGCGACCGTATAAACAGTATACAAGATGCCATTTATTGTGTTCGAAATGTCAACGTTTTTACCATTCTTTCCAAAATAAGGAGTATAATCATATTACAAACACATTTTGTGCGAGAGTAACATATAAATATGGTTTAAAATGTCCAAAATGGCACGATAAAAATCCGTTCGTTATAAATAAAAGAATCAATGGTTAAATGATAAAACTGACACAATTACACTCGTCGATCTCTGTGGCGTGCATACGTTGGCCATATCGTTTGCAATCGGCAATCACGGGTTCGAATCTCCGTGTGTTCGTTGTTGTTTTCTATTTTTTTGTTTTTAAAAACAACAAATTAAACTTGATTGTGGATGTATGTAACATCATTTTTATGTCAATTTTTATAATTTATAAAGGCCGCCAATGCTTTTATAGTTTTTTTCTATTCTCTTTTTAATCTATTTTTCTATCTATCATTTATCTCTGGATTTATTTAACTTTATAATCTAAACACATTTAAATGCGTAAAACAATATATTATTGCTCGATGATAAGTGATTGAAGTTGAGTTCACTTTGATAATGATAGCAACACTTGTTGTAAAACCATTTTACCAGTGTGCCCAACCATTTCTCCTTTGCACACTTTGTTTAAAATACATTCAGAGATGTCATTTTTATAGCTTGTTATAGCTAGGCTAATATACAACTGTAAGCTATTTGGATATACTAAAAACGCAAACACATTTCCAAAACAGGCCATAGCCAATCGTACAACATGAGAAAGGAGACCGTTTATACCAATGTTAAATCTACCATGATTACCATTTTTTTAAATCTGTACAACCGATGAATTTCTAGAAAATCTTTGGTAGTGGGTACAACTTCATTTCAAGAAAGTTAGTTCTTGTACCAAATTTAGCTAGCTTTAATAAACGAATTGGGAGACGCAATATTCATGTCGAAATATATGTGGAAAGGCAATCAGACGACTATTGATAGACGCGATTAAGTCTTGTACCTTTGAAGGGTGATTACGGGCACGTATGAGTAAAGTGGATTCCCTCTATAATGAACCAAAATGTTAATTTCAGTGCCAAAGATCTTGAAAAAGGTTACAGGGGACATTCTCATTTCGACGATGCTCCTATGCGTAGGTCAACTGAAAGCCCGGTCCGATGGAAGACTCCGAATCTCCAGAATTTAGGAGATATGTACACATTTTCTCATAATACTTTATGCTGCTACCGCTTCCAATCATTAGATGGTTATAGCATATGCACGGCGCAAAGTGCACGGTGTCTCATTTAGGCCCACAGGCCGGGCGGGCTAGAGAAGTGCTCAGAACCGGGACTATTAACAATACACTCAATTTAAAACAAATTAAACACCGGATTCTACTGTCGCTCTGTTACGGTCGTATAGTCGGCCCCCGGATTCCACGTCACTCTGTTGCAAGTAAGTGTAGGCCCTATATTCGCCACAACATGTGGGCACTACCACCATAGTTTTATTGACTGTACATCATGCCTTTCGTCGGTATACAACTCGGACTTTTTACTGTCTGATAAGTCCACCCCTCCCCTCCCTATGGCCCTGTAAGCTGGCTACGCCACTGATTCGCGCATGTTGGATGTGCCGGCCCGCCGCGCGCCAGTGGTCCGCATTGCGGCGCGTTATTGGTCACTCTCGATCATAGTTCGGCGTGGCCCCTCGCTACACGGCTAGTCGATCCTCATGGCGGCATTATTATCACATCAAACCACTTCTGGATGTTATCATCAATCAATGCATTGTCGGCTGCTTTAGTCAAAATAAATATTATATACCAAGGGGATATACAACTGTCACTGGATATACCCACTTTGCCTATCTGTGATATACCCAGTGGCGTAACTAGACTTTTTCATTTGGGGGGGGGGGGGGGGGGGGGGGCAAGAAGGGGCAGTGACTTGAAATGGGGGGGCTCCTAAGATTTTTTGAGTTATGAGATGCGCTGATGAGAATAGCTGTAAAGTCGTTATGATTTCAATGTTATGTCGGAGTGTTTTACCTAATTTTATACTGACACGACCTGAGCGATAATCAAACGGTCCCCGAACGATGCCCTGGCGCTGTTGAAGTCAGAAATATCATCGTTCCCTACAGCTGTAAAGTCGTTATGAGATGCGCTAATGAGAATAGCTGTAAAGTCGAAAATTTTCGCGTAGCGCGCGAAACTATTTCGACTTTACAGCTGGACGATTGAGCTACATTTTGGCTCTAAACAAGCTTGTACCAAAGAAGAATTCATTTTGGGAAGACATATGCGCGCGTAGCGCGCGAATTTTTTTCATATGTGTACTTTTGACCATCATAATTCCATGATTCCTTTCGAAAAATGAACCGACAGTGCCAATCTCAACCGACACGATGTCATTATTGGGGGGGATTTGGTATGTACTTTGTTTGTAAATTTCATTTACAGCCGTACTTGATTTCATTTGGGGGGGGGCAAGCGGGGGGGGGGCAAGGGTTCCAAGTGGGGGTGGGGGGGGCTCCCGCCCCCTGCCCCCCGCTGGTTACGCCACTGGATATACCGTCATTGAAAAACCGTCAACGCCTGAATCTTTTCCGTGAACTTTTTCTGATTGGGCTTTTCCACCCCAAACTGGCCGGAGCCCGAGGGTTAGATCTACGGTTGATTAGCGCATTACAAGAAGTTATGTCACTTGCCATGCAGCACATACTCATTAGGCATTTGTCCACAATTTTAGTAGACAAATCCAAAGCGATCGGACGCATGCGTAGAAAAAAATGTTGTCCCCTTGACTCTCCAGAGGGCATTTTTCGATATTCAGAAGATGGCGGACATAGGTTCGTGTGACGAATATTCTAGGTGAAATTCGATGTGGGAACGCTCGGACTGTAGGGAACGATGATATTTCTGACTTCAACAGCGCCAGGGCATCGTTCGGGGACCGTTTGATTATCGCTCAGGTCGTGTCAGTATAAAATTAGGTAAAACACTCCGACATAACATTGAAATCAACGGAGATTCAAAGATTACGGCCGTTCGTGTCCACTATGGTCTGGTACTTTTCATTTTCGACCTCACAAATGACGTATATTCATTGATATGATTATTCATTGTATATTCATGTCGTTGATGCTTTCGGCGATTCGAACAATAGAGTGGCAGGGGCCTGATTAGATAGAAAACTCTTACGGTGTTGCCATATAAATTGTATCATCAGTGATGCCAACCCATCCATTTAGTAGCTCAATAAAGCTATCGTTATAGTGACAATAGTAATAGGGGATTTGGATCAGTATTACCCAAGAAGTACTTATGGGTAGAAACTACCATGACCGTGCTGCCACAAATGGCGCACCTGGCCGATTAATGGTGGATTTTAACAATGTTGCCTAATTAGCCCAATTGAGAAGAAATTCAGTTATATCATTTGCATACTTGGGACCTCTATACCGCTACCATACTAACATCTAATATCATTTAAAATTATTCTTAACTTTGCCAACTCAGTTATTTATGTGCCCAAATTAGGCTATCATTAGAGATAGCTATATTTTGTTTTGTCCTCAAAATAGGCCATCAATTGTGCTACACTATTGTTTAATCAGTTCAAAATTGGCGAGAAACATAAAGTGTTATCTCTCTGACAGCAAAAGTAATCTAAGCGTACGCGAGATATGATCGGCCACACACACATAGTTTTGGCCGCACACGTCATACGATGCAGTGTGCCTTCATGCGCATCCATGTTCTTCTGTAAGTTTGCTGCTGTAAAGAGGCTTCGTCAATTTGGAGCTTATCGTACTACTGTGGATCAATCACTCAATAATTAAGAAGTAGAAACTGTTGTTTTGCCATAGGCCTACATCACTTTAGAATGAGAACCTGCCCTTTAAGGTCATGCCATATTCCATGTACGTTAATGAAAGCTATGGCACTCAGCATGCTCAGTTTACACTTTGGAATTCCAAGATTACAACCCCCCCCCCTCCCCCTCCCGTTACACCCACAATAATAATACATTCTAAATTGATTTTGACAAAGCAACGTCTCTACACAAAACTACCATACACACAAGAATAAAAAGAATCAATCCATTTTGTATTTCATAAACAAGACTGGCACTCATTTTATTATAATCTTTAACAGAATCAATCATGAATAAAAGCAAAATATATATTGGTTGGTGTTTAACAGGTCTTTATTTGTAACAGTAAGATCACAGAACATATATAATAGTTTGCAGCGGTTTTTCTGGGTTGTTTTGCTATTTCAAAGTCTTAAAATGTATTGGCACGGTCTGTTGCCATATGAAACCAAATCAAGTCATTAACCTCATTCATAAACATTATACAGTTAATTTGTATTATGAAAAAAGCCCACTTTATTTGCTTCAACCATCACTACAAAAATGTTGTCGTTTTTCATCATATTTGTATACCTCTACGTGATTTAATCGAACAGCCTACTAAGGTAAACAACTACTACATATTGTTATCTTTAGAAGATAACACACTACTACATATTGTTATTGTCAGTAAATACATATAACATATTGTTATCTTTATGAGATAGCACATCACTACAAAGTGTCGTCATCAGTAGATGATAACATACTACATTTTGTTATCTTAAGTAGATAGCACATTACTACATGTTGTTATACTACATATTGTTATCTTCAGTAGATAATACCATTCTACATATTGTTACCTTCAGCAGATAGCACATTACTACATGTTGTAATCTTCAGTAGATAGCAAAATACTGCATATTTTTATCTTCAGTAGACAGCACATTACTAAATGTTGTTATCTTCAGTAGCTAGCACAATACCACATATTGTTATCTTCAGTAGATAATAAAATTCTACATATTGTTATCTTCAGTAGATAATATAATCTACATATTGTTATTGTCAGTAGATAGCACAATACATATTACATATTGTTATCTTTATGAGATAGCACATAACTACATACTGTTGTCATCAATAGATATTACATATTGTTATCTTCAGCAGATAGCACAACACTACATATTGTTATCTTAAGTAGATAGCAAAATACTACATATTGTTATCTTCAGTATATAGCACATTAATACATGTTGTAATACTACATATTGTTATCTTCAGTAGATAACACAATACTACATATTGTTATTTTCAGTAGATAGCACAATACATATAACATATAGTTATCTTCATGAGAGCACATTAGGGACCGTTCATTATTTATGGTGGAGGGGGGGGGTAAACTATAGGGGGGTCATATAACTTTCATATGTTGAAATAGGGGGGTTATGTAACTTTTTATTCTTGAACAGGGGGGGGGGTGTGTAAATTTGTTTAAACTATAAAGATGGTGGTGATTGGAGTGATTTTAGAGGCTATTTTGGAGTGTAAATGCCATTTTTTTCTGCGCTTCGCGCATATTTTCTTAAAACCTATCGACTTCAAAAACTTTTACTATACTATGAGCTCAGCTATGAGATGACTTCTGGACAGCAAATCGATATGGTGGAAAAACATCTATATAATCATCAACGGTCGAGACATTAGAGCCACAGGGTGTATAATGTTACAAATTCCAATTTCATGATTTTAAATTTTGATTTATTGCATGCTTTTCACCTTATCTCTGCTTTGCACCAATGCTGCACAAAAGTAGAATGTTTCACTGGATTATACGTTTCTGCTCAGAATGTTCTAACTTGTTCGGGTTATAGACTCACAAAACCACCCAAAATGTATAAATATGAAGAAAAAAATCCAACTCGCTACGCTCGCCATTACTAATTTCACACAATAAAAAGAAGGGGCATCATAGAATTATTGGCCGTTCAGATTGGGCACAAACAAAATTTGCCAACGTATCCATGAACAAAATTCCAAAGGTAAAAGACAGCCCCTTATGTTTGTGACAAGTTTATTTTTTCGGGGGGGGGGTGTAAAAAGCTACTGGTCATGTAATTTTCAGTTTAAGTTGTAGGGGGGGTTAGGTAATTTTAACATACGAGTCTCGAATTTGTCCCAACCCCCCTCCACCATAAATAATGAACGGTCCCTTACTACACAGTGTTGTTATCAGTAGATAATAAAATACTACATAATAATGTTATCTAAATTAGATAGCACATTACTACATGTTGTTATACTACATATTGTTATCTTCAGTAGATAATACCATTTTACATATTGTTATCTTCAGTAGATAATACAATCTACCTATTGTTATTGTCAGTAGATAGCACAATAAATATTACATATTGTTATCTTATGATATAGCACAATACTACATATTGTTGTCATCAGTAGATACTACAAATTATTATCTTCAGCAGATAGCACATTACTACATATTGTTATATTCAGTAGATAGTACAATACTACACATTGTTATATTCAGTAGATAGTACAATACTACACATTGTTATCTTCAGTAGATAGTACAATACTACACATTGTTATATTCAGTAGATAGTACAATACTACACATTGTTATATTCAGTAGATAGTACAATACTACACATTGTTATATTCAGTATATAGTACAATACTACACATTATTATCTTCAGCAGATAGCACATTACTACATATTGTTATATTCAGTAGGTAGTACAATACTACACATTGTTATATTCAGTAGATAGTACAATACTACACATTATTATATTCAGTAGATAGTACAATACTACACATTGTTATATTCAGTAGATAGTACAATACTACACATTGTTATATTCAGTAGATAGTACAATACTACACATTGTTATATTCAGTAGATAGTACGATACTACATATTGTTATATTCAGTAGATAGTACAATACTACACATTGTTATATTCAGTAGATAGAACGATACTACATATTGTTATATTCAGTAGATAGTACAATACTACACATTGTTATATTCAGTAGATAGTACAATACTACACATTGTTATATTCAGTAGATAATACAATACTACACATTGTTATATTCAGTAGATAGTACAATACTACACATTGTTATATTCAGTAGATAGTACAATACTACACATTGTTATATTCAGTAGATAGTACAATACTACACATTGTTATATTCAGTAGATAGTACAATACTACACATTGTTATATTCAGTAGATAGTACAATACTACACATTGTTATATTCAGTAGATAGTACAATACTACACATTGTTATATTCAGTAGATAGTACAATACTACACATTGTTATATTCAGTAGATAGTACAATACTACACATTGTTATATTCAGTAGATAGTACAATACTACACATTGTTATATTCAGTAGATAGTACAATACTACACATTGTTATATTCAGTAGATAGTACAATACTACACATTGTTATATTCAGTAGATAGTACAATACTACACATTGTTATATTCAGTAGATAGTACAATACTACGCATTGTTATATTCAGTAGATAGTACAATACTACACATTGTTATATTCAGTAGATAGTACAATACTACACATTATTATATTCAGTAGATAGTACAATACTACACATTGTTATATTCAGTAGATAGTACAATACTACACATTGTTATATTCAGTAGATAGTACAATACTACACATTGTTATATTCAGTAGATAGTACAATACTACACATTGTTATATTCAGTAGATAGCACATTACTACATATTGTTATATTCAGTAGATAGTACAATACTACACATTGTTATCTTCAGTAGATAGCACAATACTACACATTGTTATCTTCAGTAGATAGTACAATACTACACATTGTTATATTCAGTAGATAGCACATTACTACATATTGTTATATTCAGTAGATAGTACAATACTACACATTGTTATCTTCAGTAGATAGTACAATACTACACATTGTTATCTTCAGTAGATAGTACAATACTACACATTGTTATATTCAGTAGATAGTACAATACTACACATTGTTATATTCAGTAGATAGTACAATACTACACATTGTTATATTCAGTAGATAGTACAATACTACACATTGTTATCTTCAGTAGATAGTACAATACTACACATTGTTATCTTCAGTAGATAGTACAATACTACACATTGTTATCTTCAGTAGATAGTACAATACTACACATTGTTATCTTCAGTAGATAGTACAATACTACACATTGTTATCTTCAGTAGATAGTACAATACTACACATTGTTATCTTCAGTAGATAGCACAATACTACACATTGTTATCTTCAGTAGATAGTACAATACTACACATTGTTATCTTCAGTAGATAGTACAATACTACACATTGTTATATTCAGTAGATAGCACATTACTACATATTGTTATATTCAGTAGATAGTACAATACTACACATTGTTATCTTCAGTAGATAGTACAATACTACACATTGTTATCTTCAGTAGATAGTACAATACTACACATTGTTATATTCAGTAGATAGTACAATACTACACATTGTTATATTCAGTAGATAGTACAATACTACACATTGTTATATTCAGTAGATAGTACAATACTACACATTGTTATCTTCAGTAGATAGTACAATACTACACATTGTTATCTTCAGTAGATAGTACAATACTACACATTGTTATCTTCAGTAGATAGTACAATACTACACATTGTTATATTCAGTAGATAGTACAATACTACACATTGTTATCTTCAGTAGATAGTACAATACTACACATTGTTATATTCAGTAGATAGTACAATACTACACATTGTTATCTTCAGTAGATAGTACAATACTACACATTGTTATATTCAGTAGATAGTACAATACTACACATTGTTATCTTCAGTAGATAGTACAATACTACACATTGTTATCTTCAGTAGATAGTACAATACTACACATTGTTATCTTCAGTAGATAGTACAATACTACACATTGTTATCTTCAGTAGATAGCACAATACTACACATTGTTATCTTCAGTAGATAGTACAATACTACACATTGTTATATTCAGTAGATAGTACAATACTACACATTGTTATCTTCAGTAGATAGTACAATACTACACATTGTTATATTCAGTAGATAGTACAATACTACACATTGTTATCTTCAGTAGATAGTACAATACTACACATTGTTATCTTCAGTAGATAGTACAATACTACACATTGTTATCTTCAGTAGATAGTACAATACTACACATTGTTATATTCAGTAGATAGTACAATACTACACATTGTTATCTTCAGTAGATAGTACAATACTACACATTGTTATATTCAGTAGATAGTACAATACTACACATTGTTATCTTCAGTAGATAGTACAATACTACACATTGTTATATTCAGTAGATAGTACAATACTACACATTGTTATCTTCAGTAGATAGTACAATACTACACATTGTTATCTTCAGTAGATAGTACAATACTACACATTGTTATCTTCAGTAGATAGTACAATACTACACATTGTTATCTTCAGTAGATAGTACAATACTACACATTGTTATCTTCAGTAGATAGCACAATACTACACATTGTTATATTCAGTAGATAGTACAATACTACACATTGTTATATTCAGTAGATAGTACAATACTACACATTGTTATCTTCAGTAGATAGTACAATACTACACATTGTTATATTCAGTAGATAGTACAATACTACACATTGTTATCTTCAGTAGATAGTACAATACTACACATTGTTATCTTCAGTAGATAGTACAATACTACACATTGTTATCTTCAGTAGATAGTACAATACTACACATTGTTATATTCAGTAGATAGTACAATACTACACATTGTTATCTTCAGTAGATAGTACAATACTACACATTGTTATATTCAGTAGATAGTACAATACTACACATTGTTATCTTCAGTAGATAGCACAATACTACACATTGTTATATTCAGTAGATAGTACAATACTACACATTGTTATATTCAGTAGATAGTACAATACTACACATTGTTATATTCAGTAGATAGTACAATACTACACATTGTTATCTTCAGTAGATAGTACAATACTACACATTGTTATATTCAGTAGATAGTACAATACTACACATTGTTATATTCAGTAGATAGTACAATACTACATATCACATACATGATCTTCAGTAGACATTACATACCACATGTTGCTATCTTTGGAAGATAGAACGCATGGGTTGTGTTATCTATATCAAAACTGAAAAAAAGAAAATGCCTTTTATTTGAACATTATCTACTCTTCTTCTGGAGATATCAATTCATAATGTATGCTAATTATGACAGAAATGTAATATGGTAATTAGTGGTTATACGAATTCATAGCCAAATATTATATGAAATAACATAGTTTGAAGCAATTAGTCACATGTGTTGCAAGGTCTAATATTAAAATATTTGGCAAATAAATGAAGAGATCAATTGAATACTATTTCTATTACATTGTGTCATTGCCAAGAAACTATAAACCATTTATATCAGAATGGTTCAATGTCCATAGTTTTCAATTAAAGGTAGATGTTCCAACTTCACACAAGATGCTGTAAATGAAAACATTGAGAGCAATTATTTTACATTTAGGGAGAGTTTATAACATTTGGAGGGGGCATTATTAGAGAAGGCTATATTTTATAATTTCTTTTAACTTGTCAGCATAGATAACATCAAATTGAGATATTTAGAGGAGTCTTTCAATCTGATTAAAAGCATAACACCTAGTGAAGTCTCCAAACAGCACTTTTTGTGACTCTTATATATACGTACTTTTTGTGACTCTGCTACGTACGCATCAGAGACTTATAAACAAAATCTCCGACCAAACTAAATCAATGGGTTTGAAACTAAAACCATCTAAATGTAGGTAATTGTCAATATGCTGCGGGTCAGCAAATAGGGTCGACTTTTCTTTGTATGATCATGAAAGTAACTCTGTTACTTTCATGGTATGATGAAGAGATTTTGACGATCGACCAAGGCCCACATAAGTTCCTCGGTTCCCTTATAACATTCAAAAGTAAACCCGCCGAGATTTATGAGTACATTCGTGACATGATAAACCAAGGTCTTGACCGCATCGACAAATCTCTCATCAGAAATGAGTACAAGATGAGAATCTATGCAAATTATTTCCTTCCATCCCTCCGTTTCCATCTTACCGTCAATGATATGTGCTCTACTCATCTTACTGATCTTGATTCTTTGGCCAACCGCTTTCTCAAGAAATGGTGTGGACTTCCTCATCCAGCAACGCTGGCCTTTATTCACATGCCTAACGGTCTGGCCATCCAAAGGATAGCTGATTTATATTTAGAAAGCCACACGGTTGCTCACATATCTTCGCGTTTGAAAGGTGATGAGATCGTAAATCACTGCATAGACTCTCGCCTTGAGAGGGAGGGGGGTTGGACTTCTAAAATATAATTTGCCAAAAAGTCTGAGGATATCTTTCTGAAATCCAAGCAAAATGCTACCACTATCAAATCATGTCAAAATGCTGCGAAAAAGATTATGAAGGAAGATGTCTCCGACTATTGGCACACCCAGGTAAAACCCTTGCTGGTTCAAGGTAGATTTTTAGACTTATTGTGCACTGAAGCCAAATCATATCATTGGAAAAGTGTTGTTTATAACCTGCCAGTTGGCGTTTACAAATTTGTTGTCAATTCCTTGTGTGACACCCTCAACAACAAAGTCAATCTGAAACGTTGGGGTAAATCCAATAATGACAAATGTAACCTTTGCAAGAACAGGGCTACCCTCCACCACATTCTCAATCATTGTTCTGTCTCTCTTGACCAGGGCAGGTTTACGTGGCGCCACAATAACGTTCTGCACTACATATGTAAGACGATGATGACTGGTTTTCAATCTCCAAAAGACCCTCAAATTTTGTGCGACCTCCCAGAATTCAAAATAAGGAGCTCCTGTACCATTCCTTCGGTTTGCACCGTCACAAACCTGATCCCCGATCTGTGTGTGTTCTGGGAGAATTCACGGAAACTGGTCATCATCGAACTCACAGTGCCCTTTGAACTAAATCTTGAGAAAGCGCACACAAGAAAATCTGACAAATACGCCGCTCTGGTTGCTGATATTCAGAACAATGATTTTGAGTGTGAGTTGGTCGCCCTTGAAATTGGTAGCCGTGGTTACATATCCCCTCACAATCTTGGTAGACTCAAATATATACTCAAACTGTGCTATAACCCCACTACTTTTAAAATGTTCCGGGACAACATCACCAAACTATCTATTCTGTCATCTTTCTCGATTTTCCATGCTCACAAGGAACCCACATGGGACAATTATCCAACTCTCAACGTGCAATCATAATGGTTTTACTGCAGGGCAGGTCCCTTTTATATGAATATCTATTTTTAATGTTTTAACACGTCTGTTTGGTTTATCATGTTGTGTTTAGTTTGTCCCCATTATCCCTGCGTTCGTCCACCTAAATGGAGAACTGATCTGGGATTTACATGTTTTCCTTTATTGTGTATCAATTCTGTATGTGTAACTTTTATGATGCTAATAAAGTGATGTGATATATATACTTGACTTTGAAGGCACTTCCCTTCGCTTTTTCTTCCATATTTTTCAAAATTATTGAGTTTTCCCTGACCTCAAAGCAGGGCATGTTCAATTGTATTCCTGAATATTAAAATTTACCGCTTACATGCTATGAACTGCTTCTGATTTGAGCAACAATCTCATATTATTGCAGGGTTTCTTTGTGTGATATTCAAATATGAAAATGATATGTGTGCATGCATTGTAAACTGCAAAATCTCTTTCCTCAAGTACAACAGGTACATTGAGTTGAATGGATTGTGCAGTAAAGATTCACCAAAAGACAAAAAAAAATGCCATTGACGTCATGTTTTCACACAAAGTTAGTTATTCTTGCAATGTCGTTAAGAAGTTTCAACTTGATTTTGAGAACAAGATGGCTTCTTTTCACTATTGCAGTTTACTTAGCTTGTACATCTGCACTATGTAAGGTCATTTAGTATAGTTTTATGTGTTTCCTGAGGTGAGGTGAATTCAATAAATGCATATCATTTGCTGTTGCTCGCAAGTTGGAGGTTAAATTATATTTGTATTAACAAAAAGCCGTACACTTACATAGGATTGCTCTTTCCACTGCTATCGTAAAGTTTCCTGTTGTCATGGTGCTGACCTAGTATAAAAATAATATAGTACCAAAACATTCAATAATAGAGATATAATCTGTTCATACCCATAAGACGAATAGTTTGCCAATAGAGTTAAGCATTTATTCGTTTCATTAGGTCAAATGGCAGCACATATTAGGGGCGGTCATTGTTTTGATCCCTTAAACGAAAGCAAATAATTGTATGACCCCATACACAGTTGGTGATTTTTCTATGACCCCGCCCCCCCCCCCCCCCCCCCCCCCCCCCCCCCCCACACACAGAATCAAATCTGTACTTATAAGGATAAGGTCTATTAGTCACTGTCATAATGGTATAATGGACAAAATTCAAACTATTTCACACAAGCGTGTTTTTTGTTTGCTTTTGCGTCCACTCCAGATGCATGAAATGTGCGAACTAAAGTGCAACATGCGTGTGACGATTTCACGAATTAGGGTGGCCGAGCCGAACTTTTGTTTTACAGATTATAATGTAATCAATACCAAAAACACAAACAAATATACAAATTGTAAAACTAGAGGTAAACATTCCAAAAAAACAAGGTAAATCATTTAATTTGAGATTGCTTGTTTTGCCATTTTACAAACATTGACAAATAAATTGGGCTGTAAATATTGAAAATTGATTTTAAAAAAAAGAAATCTGATATACTTTAAAAAACATGGGCCAAAGTTACTCACTTTTCGCCTATTTTTTATACCCATTCAATGGTACTGTTTTCAATGGGTTGATTTGCATAGCGCAGTTGCTCGCAAGTGGGAGGTTATATTACATTTTATGAACAAAAATGCACTTACAAGTTTGGATCCTGTATGTTGCAATATGATTGCTGTTTTCCACTGCTTGCAAAGGTTCTTGTTGCCACAGGTACTGACCTCGTATATATAAAACATAAAAATGAGGGATATATTATAATCTTACTACATGTAGGACCTACCTCAAACTCATTCTGGCGCATTTACTACAAAACAAGACAACATTAGAAATGTACGGGACGAGGGCAGGGACGTACACATTGCAAATGTCCCTGGTACATTCATGCTCATGCATGGTCCCCGCAGGGCGGGCACAATGCTGTGTACATCCCCGCTACTGTAACAGTCCCCGCTCCCCCCCCCCCCCCCCCCCCCCCCCCCCCCCCCCCCCCCCCCCCCCCCCCCCCCTTAGCCGGGACAAAGTATAAGGTCCCGGTTACCCTTAGCCAGGACAAAGTGTACGCCCCGACTACAGTCTGTGAGTCGCTTAATTTCTTTCTGCAACCATAACGGGATGCATTTCTACGTGTGCGTACATTCCCGCTACACGCCACCCCATCCCCACGGCTGGCGAGGGGGACAGTTTGTATGTCCTTGTACATTCTTCTGCATAGCCAGACACGGTTTTTTTGTACATTCGCGTACAGTCTCTGTCATGTTCCGGGTCCCTGGGAGCCGGGCTTGCAATTGACAAGCGCATAAATGATTCAGAAAGAATGTAGCCTATGACGTCCCAAAAGATCATTTTTCAAATATAGCACTACTGTCTACTACATCGGCACGGCCTATGTGTACTACACTAGTTAGTAATAGTTTCTTTTTATAGCCTATAGGCCTGCCGCCTAGCCTAGGGAAAGGCAGGGCTAGGCCTATTGTAGGCCGCCTACTAAAACTGTCACTTAGGTATATTTTTAGTAAGATTTTTAAAATAGGCTATTCTTTTAATTCTCTTATAAACGAGTAAGGCGAAACTTACACAAAAGTTGGTATAACCATGATCGTTATTCTTTTTTTCTTCAGATTTTACAGGAATTTTAATCCATTTTACCCACCTTTCTGTGCAAAATCAAGAATGAAATTGGGTAAACAATACCCTTTTTTACTAGAACAAACAGTAAACATTTCAATGAAACTTTATTTAAGCATCAGAAAGATGCTGGCAATACACATTTGACATCAAAACACTAAGGCCAAATAAAAATAAAACTAGTTTCTAGTCATAATTTTGGGGGAAAAAAGGAGGCTGAGGGCACTTTTTATTTTAGTAAACAATGCAAAATCACCATTACCACCGTGGTATTGCATGATTGATTGCATAATTTGAAGAGGACAAGTAAAATCTTTTTATTTCATGATTCTGGGGGGTTTGTGAACAAAAAACCTGCTTTAAAATGCTCATTGGATTAAAGTAAATCTATTTTTATTTTATAGAATTCCTTAAAATGCGAGGGGATGAGAAACTACTTTATTATTTTACTTGGCCTAATCAGCCATATTTACAGTTTTCAATCTGGTGGGGGGGGGGGGGGGGGGGGGGTGGGGGTGGGAGGGCGCATGTCCGACTATTTTTTTGCTAAAAAGTTTTGCTTTGTTGTCAACGGCAAATGAGAAAAAATACCCAGGGATGACCGGGGCGACCTAGGCCTATACAGGCCTAGGCTTAAGTGTCAAATTTATGAAGTAGGCCTAAAGTCATGGGTAGGCTGGCATGTGTTATTCTTGTTAAATCATTTATTCATTACACTTAGGCTTATACAGGTTTCCCCCAACATTATTAATAAACGAGCCTACAGTATTTTTATATATCGTTATTTATAGGCCGGTCTACTACTACTAGTACCAAAAAGGCTATTATTTAGGTCACTCAGCCTAGGTCTCAGTAGCGTAGCGAGTGGGGGGCGGGTGGGGCGAACTGCCCCCCCGGAGGGGAAAAAATTGGCAAAATGGGGACGAAAAGGGCGGAAAATCATGTTAAATCAGCCGTTTTTTGACCTGGTTTCTTTGAAATAGGGACCGTTATGGGGATCTATGGGGATCTTGCCCCCTCGGAGTGGCTGGGCTGGCTACGCGGCTGCTAGGTCTAGTAAAGTAGTACTATAATAATAATCAAGCTGTAACTTAATTAATAAAAGGCGAATTCCCATGTCAGATTGAACTATTTATATGGGAAATATTTCAAAACAGCTGCGTGTAGTTGCTACTAACTAGTAGTAGTAGACGACTAGAATTAGGCTCGCACCTTGCCCATATGGCATATATGCCTTTTTAAGCCTATAATATGGACTTAGGCCTATGGTATAAAAACTCTGATATTTTTTCCGAACTTTTCCGATCATACCATTTTAGTTCTTGGTCGTACTATAATTTTAATGGCATAATTCCTCATGCAATTTCCCTTCAGAAAATGTATACTTTTACTACCTCAGGGAGGTATACAAGCAAATATAAATGTGTAAAGTTAAAATCATGTCGCGAAAGCCAAAATCCGTGTGTAACGCGAAAGGAGGCGAGCTTTAAACACATGACCATAAACGAGGTGAGTTAAAAATGATAATAACAATTATTATTATTATTATTATTATTATAGGCATTTATATAGCGCTCTATAAAAAGCACAGCGCTTAAACAACGCCCCCGAAAACAATATACGGCATACATAATACACATAACATATACAATAATACAAAAATTACACATTTGGAAATAAATAGGTCTTTAGAAGACTCTTAAAAGTAGACACAGTCCTAGCTTCTCTGACATAAATAGGAAGCTTATTCCAGAGCTGAGGTCCGAAAACAGAGAGACAACAATATTTTCTTTCTGCGTTATTTCTTGACGTTTTATTGGAACTTAAATGTTTACATCGTTTATATTGACTGTTTACTGTTTACGAAATTTGAATTCCATTGGATTTTTGATTGGAAACACCGGCCGTGTCATTTTGGATTATCTATTTAAACAAAGTAGGCCTAGGCCTAAGCTAAGTTGTAACTTTTTATAAGTTCGTGATGAATATTTATGATGTATAGTAAAACAAATACAACATGGTTTATATCGGGAAGTAATGTGAATTACTGGCGGGGCCAGTAATTCACACTTCTTCCCTCTATACCATGTCGTATCTGTATACTACAACATAGCATCCACAACAAGTCACACAACTTAAATGGCTTAACCACATCCTGGTCTAGACTGAAAACATATAGAAGAATCAACTGGTTTGGCAAACATTGCTTTCAGAGGGCGTTTCTTACCCAACTCAGCAGACTTGACAGACAATAAATCGGACGGTACATTTTTTAGAACTTTGTCGTTCGATGGATAACAAGAGGTTGCAAATATTGGCTCAGGTCCTCTTTGGAAAGCTACCATTTGCATCACATGGGTTGTACCTTTACCAGTGGGTGTATCTTTTAAAACATCTGTAGCGGGAATTGGATTTAGGGTTTTTTTAATATTTAAAAATGTATTCATCATATGTTAAAATATTACCCTTATTTTACCTTGTCTGTGAGTGGGCCATGAAATGCCCTGGTCCCCACCCACGGAGCAATTGGTTAGCAATTGATTAGCAATAGGGGTATGACCCTATTGCCTAATTGGTTTAGGCGTGCGCGGTACGGCGGAAAGCCAAACGAAAGCGCCATTGATGTTTGGTGAACACGCGGACTAAGTAAAATACGTGACGTTCTGGTGGAAAATTTCTAAAAACGAAAGGATATATTGCTCGTTGTAAGCGATCAGTCGGATTTATCAATAGAAGATTTTTCCGTGGATGATTTAGGGTAGGTAGATTATGTTAGATGATAGATTTCAGGATTTTAGAGCAGTTTTTAGAATCTTGTATGTTGTGTATATAGAAATAACGGAGAAAATGTTAGGCTCTTCGGCTGAATAGCTGCACATTTTCCCCGAGAAATATCATAAATCTTGTGAAAGTGCCCAGACGACCGGGAGGGTAGGAAATTACATGTACATGTTTCTGGTATACTATTAAAAATACTGTGGGAACCTGATTTCCAAATTTTGGACCCTATTTGGCGATTTTAGAGACGCAAGTCACATCATATTTGGTGAAATGTGGGGGCGTCCTATGCTATACAGTGCATTATAACAGGCATTTCGTCCTTTTTCTGAGAAGAATCATGACCGGTTTTTCACTGATTTTTCATGTTTTTGTGGATATGGCTATAAAGCGGGGATGGTTATGGCTAGTTGAAGAAATTACTATAGGTGACATTTGATACCCTGTCGAGTTTATAAATTCAACATTTAGTACTGTTTTGGCGAAATTCCTGTGCGGAGTACGCAAGTTCAGAAACTGTTTTTAATAGAAAATGGCTCGTATTTCCTAACGTGTGGGATATGGGCGGAAAACCATTTCCTATGCATCGGGGTTTCAGTATCCTTTTTCTACTTCCAAAATTTCTCTTGGTGATTGACAAATGGAGTTGACAATGCCATAGTAGTGAAAATAGACCCTTCTAGCGTACGGATGGCTGGTGATTGAACGCTGATTTTGATTTTTAGAGACGATTTGCGCGATTTTTCTAATTCCATAGTTGGTGAAAGTTATCAAACTTGTGTGCATAATGGTACCTCTGCATAAATCAATTTGAGATGATGACGTCATGATATTCTAGAAAGTTCTCGAAAGGTGCGAAGTGCATTCTGGGTGTTGCTATAGTAACTCGGCGTAAGGAAATACGATAAATTGTAGACAGTAGGCTTATTTTGATTGTTTTGTTCAGAAATAGAAATCATTACAGAGTGTACCAAAAATAGTACGCTTCACCAAATTACGTTGTATTATGTGGTGATTTTGTATGGTTGCCGTATAATAATCCTGTTTATCAAATATGGTATGTCGTGCTGTGATTTTGAAATTATTACAGTGTGTTTCCAAATTATTGTTTCAAATAATACTTTGTCAGTAGAGATTGAGTACAGCTGAAAATACAGTTGCACTGTTCTGACCATTAAAATATTGTTAATGATTTTTAGGATTGTTACATGAAGTCAGCAGTTCCTGATTTTCATGCCCTAAATTTTGGATTAGGATTTTCTTCCTGAGCTAATTGTTAGTCTGATTTTTGATTAGTTATTCAGGCTTGCATGTCAATGGTAGTGTATATGATTATAAATTACCAGTGCACACAAAAATATTTTATGAATGTAGATTGAGTCATTGTTTCATGGATAAATGATTACTCTATACCAAAATTGTCACGCTATCATGATTCAGGGTTGGATTGTGTAAACATGTAAATTGAGGCCATTGTATGGTAGGAGCGATTAGTGAATTTGTTTATTATGTATTCTTAAACAGCATGGGATGGGCGTGCCGCGTATAAATTGAGCCTGTGCTTTATCTTTTTGATTATTACAGCTATCTATCTAGTATTTGGGTAGGCTTTTTGTGACAATATCCCATAATTCCTTATCGCGTTGATATAGAAACCAAACCATCAGAGATGATTCATGATCACTGTATTGTAAATACAGGGAACTTGCATGGCAAATGATTGTATTTTATTACTTGTGTGTTGGACAGAACAGGTGACCCGGATGTTAAATTGTTATGATGATGTGTGTATATATTTGTATGCTAGAGTTAAATAGGTATTCCAATATTCCTGAATACTTTCGGTGGTAATGATTTTTTAATCATTCAAAATTTCTTATAATATTGAGGGTTGTCATGTACACAAAGTGTGACCCCCTGATTGTGCTGCGGAATAGTCGGCATGTTTGTTCTGATTGGTTAGACCGTTTTGGAGACTTATTGCATTGTGTAATGTAATCTGCTGATTTTGGGTTGTAGTTTTTTTTTAGTGACCAAAATTAGTGCTCAGTCAAACACTTAGAGCATTTTTGACATTTCACATTTTTTATGTTCAATAAGAAATCACTTAGTCGATTTTTGCTTTATCCAACACTTAGAGCATTTTTGACATTTCACATTTTTTTTATGTTCAATAAGAAATCACTTAGTCGATTTTTGCTTTATCCAACACTTAGAGCATTTTTGACATTTCACATTTTTTATGTTCAATAAGAAATTACTTAGTCGATTTTTGCTTTATCCGACACTTAGAGCATTTTTGACATTTCACATTTTTATGTTCAATGAGAAATCACTTAGTCGATTTTTGCTTTATCCAACACTTAAAGCATTTTTGACATTTGACATTTTTTTGTTCAATGAGAAATTACTTAGTCGATTTATGGAAATATTTTCAATTTCCAAAATTACTTACAAGTTTTTCTGTAATCATAATTTGTGTTTTTGGTGAAACACTTAGAAAGTTTTGGAGGATCAGATTTTGTGTTTTTGGTGAAACACTTATAAAATTTTGGAGGATCAAAATTTGTTCTGTAACACTTAGAAGTTTTCTGTGATCCAAATTTGTGTTTTTGGGAAAAACACTTGTAAATTTTTGAAGTGATTGAAATTTATCACTTGGTCCAAAATACTTTGTAGATTTTTGATTTCGATATTTTTCCATGCTGTGTCAATACTTAGTACATTTTCGATTTCAACATTTTTTCATGCTTGGTGAAAAATACTTTAATGTTTTGACAATTAACTATCTTGTTACATGGTGACACTGTGTCACGCTATACTATGTGAAGTACAGTGGGGAGCATGCTGATGCATGGGTATTATTAACTGGGGTGAGGTCAACCATGTTATTGTCCATCCACACATACAATTGTGAATGCCATGACCTTATACTGTATATAGACTAGATTAACTATTGGTGGGAATATCCTACTATCTTTTGTGTTAAATAGGAATCGTGACGGAAAGTGTGCCGGAAGTAATAGGTGAACTGAAGATTGGGAATGCTCATATTGTAGAGCGATACTGTAAGTAATGTCACTTCATTTAAAAATCATGGTGATATGTAAATAATGGCAAATGGCGAGTAGGAGAGGTACAGGTGAGAATTAAACTGTTTGGTACAACATTAATTCATCGTAACCTTCGGAAGTGGTTGTCAATTGTTCCATTGGAATGATATGTGCGCTCCAAACCATGGCGTCGTGCTGAGTAATGAAGTTCGTGCACATGTTGATTGTAGTTTAAGAAATAAGACTTGCGATATTTTGTCAAGTTATGAACACATTTTACTTTGGTTATCATTGGTTACATACTGTATTGTTATAATAAAGTTTAGATAAGTAGTGTAGTAAGCGCACCCTAAGCGACCCATACTCGCGTAGTGTAGATTCAGTAGTTATAACATGTGGTAAAAATTAATATGTACTTGGGTGAACTCATCATTCAAGACTTGCTCACCAATACTAGGCTTACTTGTACAAAGTCACCATTCATTCTTTGATCACCAATACTAGGCTTACTTGTGTATAATATATTGCTTTATGTTGGAAGTACAACGACTATGTACTGCCTCAAACATATGGTTAACGATCGTGATGAGGAAGTTTGAGCAAATTAACCGACAAATTATGATATGTGTAAATGGAAGAAAATGGTCTATGTGCACGTGGCGATGGCGTAGTTTCTGTTATGAAAAGTATTCGTATGTGCACGTGGCGATGGCGTAGTTGCTGTTATCAACGTACTGGTTGCCGTGCGCGGTGGGAACTGACCTAGAGAGGTTGAGCGACAGAGAGTTGAGCGACATAGGAGTTGAGCGACATAGGAGTTGAGCGACAGAGGAATTGAGAGGAAGAGAGGTCTTACCCACGGAAAGGAGACATTGAGCTTAAGCGCGGCGATGTGTTGTGGAGCCTGAGCGCAAAGTTGGACTGTAAGCTTATGGCGCGTAAACATTTACACATATGATAGTCGGTGTGACATGGTATTAACACAGTGTTCTTTTCTTTTGTATGTTTCAGAACGCTCCATGGTGGTACAATTTTGTTTTGGTGGTACAATTCTTTTTCTTTATTTTTTGGTGGTACAATTTTCAAATCTCCAATTTCAGTTTCTTTTTGATCCTTAATTCTAAGTTTTATTTTTAGTCTTCCCCATTTTTCACTTTGGTACAATTCTCACTTTCAACTTTATTTTCGTCAGTTGGGCTAAGTTATGTAAATAACACTTGGAATTTGTAGATGCTGTAGTTGTGGAGTGGTGTGGTTGCGAAATAAATGGTACATAGAATATTAACCTAATTGTCCGGTGCTTTGTTCTTCACGGTAGAAAAGCAGGTTCTGCCCTGCAAACTAACCCACGTGGTCTTATAAATCAGGTTTCTAATTTCAACCCTGCCCAAACTTAAATTAAACCCAAAAAATTAGTGGTGTCAGATTGGCAAAATTGCATTCTGCACGCTTCGTGGTCTCGGTCCCGCCACACATCGAAATTGTCCCCTGAGAATTGAGTTAGCCTGACTTACTTACTTGACTTAGGGCGGATGATTTTTCCGAACCACAATGCCTCTCCAGATCTTCCTATCCAACATAGCTGTCCTAATTTCTTCCACCTGCAATCCTGTATCACGTTTGAGTATGTCGATGTAGGTCAGGGCTGGTCTACAACGCTTTCTTACTCCGTGCTTTGGAATCCAATGTATGAGTTTGTGTACAAGCTCCTTGGACCCCTAAAGCAGTGTCCAGCAAATCTTGCTCTGCGTTCTCTGATCTTGTCCGAGACTTTTGGCATGTCCCCATACAGTTCCGTATTTGTCACATGTTGACTCCAGTTGATGTTGAACACAGATCTTAGCATCCGAGTGTAGCATCCATCCAGTTGTTTACCAAGCTTTGGGGTGACTGTCCATGCCTCACATCCATAAAGGAGGACTGATTCTACTGTAGCTATGAACAGTCTTTCTTTGAGCTTTCTGTATAGTGATTTAGCCTTCCATAGCTGACTAAGTTTGCCGCAGGCTCTCCATGCAGCTGCTTTGCGTGTTTTGATGTCCTTTTCAGTGCTGTTCATCCAGGCTCCAAGGTATTTGAAGTCTTCCACTTCATCAAGGTGCATGCCTTCACTTGTGGTGATTAAAGGTACTTGCGTCTGGTTGAAGGTACGCCACTGCGACCTTGAGTAACCCCGCCCCCCCCCCCCCCCGGCCACGCCTAATGATTCCCGATCCGAATTAAACACCGTCCTGACGATAAACGATTCTTGCTTTCCACTTTCTTCCTTTCTTTCCCCTTCCTTTCTCTTTTCTTTCTTCCTCTTCCTTTTACTTTTCTTTCTTCCCTTTCTGTACCCCTTTCTTTTTTGTTCTCCGAAAAATCATTGGGGGCGTGCTCCTACAGGCTGTATCAAAATGATTTGTACTCTGATATGTTCCATTTTCAAAAAAGCATTAAAAATATAAAATCTCTGATAAATACAATATTTTTGATTTTAATAAATAGGGAATTATGTCAACTTATTGATCTGATAATCTGAAGATAATTGGCTGTTGTTTCTGACCGCTATTGTCATTCAAATGAAGATCGACGTAATCATGGTTTTACTCGCAGCAACGCAAATTTAATAGATTCACTGCACTAACTCTTTATGGTTGCACACCACTAAATACATCTCCCATAGGGTTACACGTGAAATGCACACTTTTAAAATGGATATTTCTTGACGTTATAAGAAACTGGTAACTTGAAATTTGGTTTCAACTTGAAGATGAAAGCCATGACTACTAACTCAACAACTCATATATGGGGGGTAACCGGCATAATTTTGAGCTAGAGCCTTTTCAAAAAGTACGAGTTGAGTTTTCCTGGTCACACGCAATTGTTGATTAAGATTATTGCGTCAGATACCGGAAATGACCTGAACACAAATGTCTCTGTTAAAATATTAAAAGATCATCATTGCATCAATTTTTTTGGACCTGAAGAACGCTGATGTGTCTGTCAAAATTCACACTATATTAATTTCGCCATAACTTGCAGTAAATACCCTAATTTTAAAGTGTAATTTACAATAGGTCTCCCGTTTCGGCATAGAAACGGGCCGGTTTTGGACATTTGCCTCAAAGGGGGTAGGGCCAGACGTTATTTAGTGGTGTGAAACCTGAAGGAGACACTTTTTTTATTATTGCCTCATTTTCTTAATCTTTTGCACTTTACATAATGCGTAGTTATGATTTTTGATCAAATATACGACTTCAAAGTGGTAAAAAACAGTGAAAGACATTGTGCGCCATATTGGCTATGTCAGTAGAAAAGTAGATTTTGGTTACCATGATCCTCGTCAAAAAGGCATACGGCACTATGCTAATCACTTGTTGTAAAACATTTTGCATGGAAGTATTGAAATTACAAGGACATTCTGTGAGGTTGACCTATTCAGTAGACACAGCTTAATCAATTTACCCCCCCCCATGCCCTATCCCCCCCCCCCCATATACCCTATGCCCCCCCCCCCCCCCCCCCCCCCCCCCCCCCCCCCCCCACCGCTTACGTTCAACTCTTGCTTCAAATATGTCTTTTTAAATACAATTTAGATCATGTTAGACCCCGCGCCGTTCTGAGAGGGGAGTTTACGGAAGTATGCAAAACTTGTATTCAAATCTTTTTTTCTTCTCACTAGAGCGTAATTCAGCGTAATTCGTTTAAAATTATATTTTTGATATTTAAGAAAAAAGGTTTTCTCCAAATTTTGTTCCTATTAGCGAAATTTAGACCCTCATATCTTAGCCATTTCGATAAATAAACATGATAAACTTTAAATCGTTTAAAGTAATCATTCACGTCTATGGCACGTGTCCGAGAAGTCTTAATGTCGCAGGGTCTTGCATTAAAAGACAGTGGGGTGGAGAAAATGAGCATTTATACACAGCTCTATGGAGAAAAATTTACATAATCGTCGATATCTCGAAAAGAAAATCATTAATCAAACATAATATTTTTTCAAATTAACTTTTTTGGGCAGGGAATATACGGTTTTCTTCTTTAAAAAAAAAAAAAAAAAAAAAAAAAAAAGATAAAAAAATTAGATAATGACTTTAATTAGTCAGATTGTAGCTTATTTAACCAAACGGACGGATCTTTCATGATGAAACAGATGTGTATACTAAGAGAACGAAGTGTACGGGCCGTAATAATATGTGTTAGAACCAATTTTAACTAGAAGTCTAGTTATCATTGCCGGCAAGTCAGTTTAGACAGCAATGCAGGGGTTAAGGTCAAAGCGCCTTGACCCTCTGTATAGGTTGCACACCACTAAATACATCTCCCATAGGGTTACACGTGAAATGCACACTTTTAAAATGGATATTTCTTGACGTTATAAGAAACTGGTAACTTGAAATTTGGTTTCAACTTGAAGATGAAAGCCATGACTACTAACTCAACAACTCATATATGGGGGGTAACCGGCAAAATTTTGAGCTAGAGCCTTTTCAAAAAGTACGAGTTGAGTTTTCCTGGTCACACGCAATTGTTGATTAAGATTATTGCGTCAGATACCGGAAATGACCTGACACAAATGTCTCTGTTAAAATATTAAAAGATCATCATTGCATCAATTTTTTTGGACCTGAAGAACGCTGATGTGTCTGTCAAAATTCACACTATATTAATTTCGCCATAACTTGCAGTAAATACCCTAATTTTAAAGTGTAATTTACAATAGGTCTCCCGTTTCGGCATAGAAACGGGCCGGTTTTGGACTTTTGCCTCAAAGGGGGTAGGGCCAGACGTTATTTAGTGGTGTGAAACCTTATAAGTAGTGAATATGAGTGCAGTCAGGAGGAACTTTGAATTGTGCGCTTCAGATCTAACGTTTCGATGAAAATGATAAAAACACCAATATTCCTTTAAAAGCTTGTAAATTCTGAAAAAAATGTTCGATTATCGTAAATCAAAATTCTTAGAAAAGATGAAACTTCAATAATTTTGCATATAGAAGCAAAATGGTCTAAATGGTTCGTAACATATCAAAAGAATTCTGAAAAACTGATCAGACCACGGTACAAATCTTTTTGATACAGCCTGTATGACGCTACGCCACTGGATACATAATAGTATTCAAAGGATAAGGATAGTAAGACGGATGAGGTGTTTGTGGATGGTATGGATACGCAGCGATGGAAATACCCACATGACTTTCCACCCGGGGTAGAGCGACCCGGGGTAGACCGACCCGGGGTTGATCAACCCTAAGTCGACCAACCCTAAGTGGACTACAATAGCGCCCTCACGGAATAAACCATATACTGTTTAAAAAACACGTTGGAAATTATATTCATTCTAAATTATATGTTAAAAAACTCAGGGGGTTGGCGGTCGGGGAGATAAAAACAAGGACGGATCATTCTAAAACAACCCCGGGACTGTCCAGCCCCGGAACTGTCGACCCAGGGACTGTTTCTAACCCTAACCCTGAACAGTCTTTCTTTGAGCTTTCTGTATAGTGATTTAGCCTTCCATAGCTGACTAAGTTTGCCGCAGGCTCTCCATGCAGCTGCTTTGCGTGTTTTGATGTCCTTTTCAGTGCTGTTCATCCAGGCTCCAAGGTATTTGAAGTCTTCCACTTCATCAAGGTGCATGCCTTCACTTGTGGTGATTAAAGGTACTTACGTCTGGTTGAAGGACATGAACTTCGTCTTTGCAGCGTTCATTTTTAGCCCAACTCTGCCCACTGAAGTCTCCACTCTGTTGAGTAGTTAGCCTGCCTGGTACTATATTTCTAGAAAAAACACTCCATAATGCTCATACCTTTCAATATTAGAATTTGCCAATGTGGTGAGGATACGACGAACAGTGTCATATCTTATTCCATCACCAACTGCATTCAGATATTCAACTACATGCTTTGAACGTGTTGCACTATGGACGTACATGCTGGTTGCCACATGCTTATAGGGGTCTGTTTAGAGCCTTTGGAATGGTGAAATAATATGTAGCTTTCTCTTTCACGAATAACTGGTCGGCAGATTAGGAGGGAGTGTGATTAAATGAAAATACGAGGAAGAACCTCTCCACATATCTTTCTATCCAAAGGTCTTAAAAATATATGAATAGTCTCAAATAAAGTGTATACGATAATTTTTTTCAGCTAGATTGTGGACTTTTAATGTTGTTTATTGCAACATTTTAACATTGGCCTATACAAAATACATTGGACGCAAACTAAAAAGGGATTTTGTGTACAGCTAAGGTTCGTGACGTTGATTGTGGATGGCAACGCCACCGTGAAAATACGTTGATTTTTCCGTAGTCAATGGATCGATGATATAATTATTATAGCAATGTACTATATTCAGCGAAATTATTTTACAAAATAACCGACTGAGATTCATTATTTCTTTAAAAATATGACACTACAACAAATCTCACACCCCTAGCGATTCCTGATAATAATTATAAGATTCAATGAACTTGTTTTAGTTACATTTATATCGTGAGCAAGAGAAGGTGCCACGCTTAAGTACAGGGTCTATGAGAGCCGCCGCCCGACTAATTATACTATAGCTGAGATACTGTACACATTCATATCGAGAATGCAACCGAGCGTGACTATCTCCATCCTTTAAATAACGAGCGTGATATTCAGCCTCGTTTATAGTTCGTAAACGCCGATAGCACTCGTGCACTCAACTTCACATTTCAATGTTACGTAAATGTTAGTAAGAGACCATCAGTAAACATGGCAGCATCCATCTATAATATCTAGAAATACTAAATTGTGTAAGTGTTCGCAAACTCATGACAATACAGGGGCCCGTCGTAGCGGGCGCCCACTAATACGGCTTTTCAAGAAACACCGCGGCTTAGCCGATGTGTTCGAAATCAGGGCACGGTCTTGCAACTATGATTTCGGGCGCCGCGCCATCGCCTGGATGCGACCTTGCAGTGGCGTACCCATGGTAAAAACGACCCTCCGTCGGTAGATTTGCGATTTGACCATGCGATTTTTTCGGCCGGTTGCGGACACGTTCGTTGTTCATTGCTACCCGCCCCTGTTTGGGAGTCTGTAAAAAAAAATTGTCGGTACATCATGCCTCTCGTCGGTACAACTATGGTCGTGCCCCCCCCCCCCCCCCCCCCCCCCCAGTTTCCAAAAGCTGGGTACGCCACTGCGACCTTGAGTAACCCCGCCCCCCGGCCACGCCTAATGATTCCCGATCCGAATTAAACACCGTCCTGACGATAAACGATTCTTGCTTTCCACTTTCTTCCTTTCTTTCCCCTTCCGTTCTCTTTTCTTTCTTTCCCCTTCCGTTCTCTTTTCTTTCTTCCTCTTCCTTTTACTTTTCTTTCTTTCCTTTCTGTATCCCTTTCTTTTTTGTTCTCCGAAAAATCATTGGGGGCGTGCTCCTATGACGCTACGCCACTGGATACATAATAGTATTCAAAGGATAAGGATAGTAAGACGGATGAGGTGTTTGTGGATGGTATGGATACGCAGCGATGGAAATACCCACATGACTTTCCACCCGGGGTAGAGCGACCCGGGGTAGACCGACCCGGGGTTGATCAACCCTAAGTCGACCAACCCTGGGTGGACTACAATAGCGCCCTCACGGAATAAACCATATACTGTTTAATAAACACGTTGGAAATTATATTCATTCTAAATTATATGTTAAAAAACTCAGGGGGTTGGCGGTCGGGGAGATAAAAACAAGGACGGATCATTCTAAAACAACCCCGGGACTGTCCAGCCCCGGGGTTGTTTAAACCTAAACCTAAACCTAACCCTAACCCTAACCCTAGTCCACCCAGGGTTGGTCGACTTAGGGTTGGTCTACCCCGGGTCGCTCTACCCCGGTTGGAAAGTCATGTGGGTATTTCCATTGCTGCGTATGGATACCTAGTAAACGGGCCTAGTAATAAAGGATAAGGATAGTAAGTATGATGAGGTGTTTGTGGATGGTATGGATACCTAGTAACGGGCCTAGTAATAAAGGATAAGGATAGTAAGTAGGATGAGGTGTATGGATACATTATGATTATTAACTATCCATGACAATCATACTCATTAATTATTCATTACAAAATGGCGGTACTAGTATTTGCGTATACATACAGTAATAACCGTAAATAAAGACAATCGGTTTGATGTGAAGCAATACAATAATAACGTGTGTACTAGGAATGGTTAGTTCAATGTATACACATACATGTACAACACACATGTACATTATGTGGACGTGAATTGGACCCAGCACAAGTCTATAACACGTCTCGCTATAAATGCCCGACGAAGAATAAATACTCGGATTTCACCTTATAGCACTTAAAGTTTCTTTTGTTGAGGTAATTGAACATTGGTTGCTCTTAAATGTGTTGGAGGCTGCGCCCTCAATTATGATTTAAAAAAACTGGGATTAGTATATTTATACAATTGTATTACATGTATGAACTTACACCTATAAGGATTAAGAAAAATCAGCCCTCTTTGTACAACAAAACGTGAATTCAAAAAATCAGCATTTTACGAAAGACAGTATCCCCTTGCAGTCGGCGTGGTTATTAACGCGAACCTTATTTGCATAGTGGGCGTTTTTCAATAAATAGCGATGGTATTGTTTTAATCAAGTTTTGCTGGGTTTTTTTAGGTAGAAACAACAATAATGGCAATGTTTAATGTTCTTGAATTCTGAAGTAAATTTACTAAAAATTCAAAAATGTCAACACCACTTTAAGTTATGTGGACGTGATTTAATTTAATAAGTTAATGTCCCTTTAATTAACATCTATTCATCTATTATTTATCTATAGGTACCACGCACGATCACCCCTACGCATACATTTAATGTAGTTTATTCCCAGGGAAGACTTGGGGCCTAATATAGACTGATTTGGTTGTCTGAGCGCATAACATTGTATAGTGGTAATTGGGAATAAACCTGATCAATCTGTGCCGTCGATAACCATGACCACTTTAATATTTTATATAAACGCTGTGCCAAGCAGTTGGTATTCTATTAAATAAGATTGCGGCACCGTCTTCTTCCAGTCTTCCATGAGGGGAGCACGCATTATTTTATATGAAGATTGGATTAATCAAATGGCAAAATGAGGATCCCAGATATGATGTATCTGTTCTTCGGAATACTGGTTTGGACTATTCAATGTGTTCATTCAGGTATGTATCGAACTAGTGATGGTTTTATAACTTTTGTATATTGCCCGTGCTTTTTTTCTCGACATGGGCTATCGTCATGTCGGATGGTCAATACAATTAATACAGAATGTATATTATATTTGCCGCGAATGCATCCTTAGTACCATCTTACATACATATGTGTATGAATCCCCTTCCGAGGCTTTATATATACCTAGACTTTCTTAGAGGCAAATAGCACACTGACATTTCAAATACATTGAATTCAACAAAACAAGGGGTAAATTTAAAGATCTTGGCTACCGATTTAGTTTGGTTGGTGCTATCATCATTTGACATTCTCCAAAAGCAGTCGAATACCTGCAACGAAATGCAATTTTGAGCTAAAAAGTAATATTTGTCAACGTTAAACCTCTTTAATTTAATAATTATGTTCTTAAAATGACATTAACAAAATGCATATAGCAATGATTAAGGGGGCTGTGCACCTTCAGGTACAGCCTCCGTAAAACTGCCGTAACTTCTTCATTATTCATTTATTCTATATAAAAGTATACATTTTTTTTGGAAGAAAAGGGTTTCAATGAATCCAACCATGATCATGAAATTGACTATTTTGGGAGAAAATTATTCTGCAAAGATAAAATCTTTATTATTTTTTGAATTATAGACCCAAAAAATGTTTTTTATCTCAAAAATCACATTTTGGCACTTTTTGGTCAATTTTTTTCAAAACTAAAAAATGTTAAGCCAAAAAAAAAGTGCTTCCTAGATAATTGAATTTAGATGATTTTGGTGAAATTGTGAAATTTTTAATTAAAAACTGATTTTGTTAGATTGTCTGAAAAATGTTGGCGGTAAAAATGTAAAAATCACTATTTTTTGTGAAAAATGGATTCTCCGACTTATTTAATTTGAAAAATTGTATACTTTTATGTACATTACATTATTAGTTTAAAAGTTACAGTGCTTGATAAATTTCATAAAAAAGGGTTGACAGTACCCTTAAGGGCCCCGGTGATGTCCAGGGCAAAGCTCCGGCAGGTGTTATGGGGGCAGCGCAAGCATTAGTTTTTACCATTGTTTTCTTTTCTTTTTATTATTTACCAGCGACGGGGAAGCAATAATATTTAGAGTGGGTCGAGACCTAATGATTATCTTTGATAACGCGCGCGAAGCTCGCAATTATCTTAAGTTTTTTAACTAAAATGGTAGAGAAAAACGTTCGTGAAGCCATCTTGTTATAAGCTTTAATAATGAAACAATAATACTAATTCGCGTGAAGCGCGCAAAAAATTGCCTTTTAATACTTTAAAAGGACGCGTCCAGTATGACGTTTTTAACGCCATACTGGAATTCTTTCAGGGGAGGGGTCGTCCCTTACAGGTGCGGATACAGGGGGCTCGACGGGCCCCCCCCCCCTCCCCCCCCCCCCCCCCCCACCAAAAAAAGGAAGGAAGGGGGAAAAAATGAAAAAGGGGGGAGGGAACGAGAGAGGAAGAATAGGGGACAAACGAAAAAGAAAAAAAGGAAAAGGGTAGGGGAATACGAAAAGGCGGGCGGGGGGGGGGGCATGTTAGGGACATAAGAACGTTTGGAGTTTATTGGACGTCGGTCAGGATACATCGGCGTACGTACGTTGAAGAAAAATCTAATATTTTGGAGGTAACTAGTATAACTTCTTTCTAGCATAGGCCTATATAAAAAGCCAATATTGATCGGAAATAAAATGGATGCTTTTCAATAAAACATTAGTCAAAAGTTGAAAAAAAAATCCAATTCTGAGAGGGGGGCACATCACACCTCAGACTCCTCCGTTCGAACTTTTAAACAATCTATACTTTAATCAGGAAAATATGTTCAACTTCTTTCTTGCATTGGGATAAAAACAAAATAGTGATTGGAAATGGAAGAGGTGGCTTTTCGATAAAATGTTGGTCAAAAGTATACACCAGATCGCACCAAATGAGTTCGAAAAATTGAAAAAAAATCCAATTCTGAGGGGGGCACATCCCCTCAGACGCCCCTGTTCGAGCTTTGAAACCATCTACGGTATACTTAAATCAAGAATATATCAGTATAATTATGCTCAACTTCTTTCGTGCATTGATAAAAAAAAAATATTTATTGGAAATGAAGAGGTGGCTTTTCGATAAAATGTTGGTCAAAAGTATACACCAGTTCGCACCAAATGAGTTCCAAAAATTGAATTTTTTTCTACTTTTGACACATCCCCTGACACCCCTGTCCGAGCATAGCTCGGAGGGCGGTGCTGTGCACCACTTGAATGGTTCCTTGGTTAATTTCATTTCTTTGGGCCCCCTAAACATTTCTGGATCCGCGCCTGGTCCCTTATACATGAACATTATAGGGGACGTAACCCCTCCCATGTGCGCCGCCTATGCTCCTTATACCCTTTCTCCTCCGTCTTATTCCCCCTTTTTGTTTTTTACTCTTTTATCAATGGGGGGGGGGTGGACAAGGCCTGCTGGGTTACCCCCTGGAAACGCCACTGGCTAGGTTTTGGTTTTCATATGGTTTTCATATGGGGAGGGGTCGGTCAAGAAATAAATGTTGACTGATACAGTCTTAAAAATGCGTGCGAAACGCGCGAATATTTATAGTTTACACTTATTTTGCCATGATTGAGGTACGTGTTGGTGCAGCGGTAGTTCCCTCGCCTTGCACCAATGAAGTCCGGGTTCAATTCTGTGCGCAGCCGGGCTTTATGTGCATTCGGTTTATCACGATCCATGCACACTCTCGGAGGTTTTCTCCGGGCTCTCCGGTTTCCTCCTGCTTTCAAAATCGGTCATCAGTTTTTTCTTCTTCTTTCAGTTATCAAAAACTACCCTCACCCAATGGAATTTGGGGAGCTGCACTGAAAAATGGTGGATGTTACAATCTAAGTGCGGATAAGTGTGCGCCTGAAATGGCAGCACCCTAGTTGATGCGATCTGATTCTGATGATTCGCCAGTTGCAGCGAAATTACAGCGCTTTGATCAATCTTGGAAAGGCGCTATATAAATCCCGATTATTATTATTACATTATTGGCTTTAAACGAGCTTCAAAAAAATGGAAATGAACGTTTTGGGCACATTCGCGCGTAGCGCGAAAAATTTGCTTTCTTTGAAATATTTGAACGTCATTATTCTAATAATTCTATGATTCCCTTTGAGAAATCTGGATGGAAATGTTGATATAATGTCCCCCATCCTTTAAAAAGTGTGTGGGGGGGGGGACGACGACGACGACGTGTCCCCTGCCCCACACCACCCACCCCACACCCATGATTGACGCCCATGCCTGATGCTCAGTTGTTGTTATGGTATATTAAAATGTGGTCGAGTTTTGGCCAAATTTACTTTATTTTCGTGAATTTGAGTCTTTGGTTGGATGCAAGATGTATCAAAGATCAGATTTTTAAAAAAATAATTTGGCTTGTATGACCTTGTTCAACATTTTGTGCTCTTAAATCAAAGTAGCAACTGCCGCCTTGTGCCTCATGGACATTTCGAGGGTTGAGCGCCAGAAGGCCGTAACTCAAGAAATGCTATTTTGAGATAATCGACTTTTTAAATATTTGGGACTCATTACAATACACTGTAGCACCCAACTTATAACTTTAGTCAAATTAAGAGTATTTATGAGTTATCTCTTCATGGTTCTGAAAATCTAGGTTATATGGATTATTTTTGTACCAAAATATCAATTTGCCCAAAAATTGAGTTACGGCCTTCTGGCGCTCAACCCCGATTTACTTATGTTGATTCAAACATATTATGACTGTGTGTATAGCATGTATATTTAAAATTGTTACACCCTTAACACTTTCCACGCGGCAGGCGTCTGCCGGCGACATTCCAAAATGTCACAAAATGTTTCAAAAATGTCAAAATTATTGAATTTCATTACCATATTTGGAATCACCCTTGGATTAATTACAAACATGCCTATTATTGGTTTAGTAATACATGAAGATTTTGAAAGTTGTGAAATGTTTCTGACAAATCTGTTTTGTATCTGGTACAACTAAAACTAATCATGCTTATAGCCGCGTGGAAAGTGTCAACACCAAGGGTTAATTTTCATGTAACATTTCACCTATATTAAATATGTGGGCCCACCTCGAAACAATTGACCCTATGCAAATAAAATAATGTATTGTAAAAATCAAGTCAACTTGAACGAGCGTAAATCTCATTCTTGAAACGTCTACAAATGTGTATTGTGAAAATAAAGTTAACTTGAAAATGACCTAAGATTCCCATGAATTTGTAGTGCATTGTTAAAATCTTGAAAAATTGGTTCGGTAATTACTTCTGCTCTACTTATATTAAATGAAAAGTGTATTACATTGTATTCATTGCATGACCATGACTGCATACCTATAGTTGTTATTCGTCCTCGTTACAGAGTAAATGCACACACATAAACCGTTAAGAATTGAACCGCAGACGGTCCAAATCACTCATCCATATGTATGTAAATATAAATGATGAAGTGGCCGCATATCCAACATATTCTTGTACATTTTCCTAATGAAGGTTGATTAAAAATAGAGAAATTGCATCAAACCATTCAGCGATGCATGTTTGGTGAAAGCTCTTTAGCTTTTTGCATCATTAATATCATCTTAATTTAAAAACATTTTTAAAACACAAAAAATTGACTAATAAGATAAGTATTTCATGATTTATATACAAATATTATTGATTTACCAAACATAAAAGGATGAACGAAGCGATATTGCAGTTCAAACGATTTCAAGCGGGCTGCATAGCCAATCGCCCATTGTCGTGAAATCGGTTTAATTGGTTTTAGAGGCGGGCAACCGGGCACGCCTCTCTATAGGTAGATATTGACCTTCGGGAAACCGACATCTTACGTACGGTTTACATGTGACAATAAATCCCTTACGTCTCACGTATGTCACAATACATAAAAACAGATCGTTTCTTTAGCGCGTACACATCACGAGTGTTTCCTGACCTTTTTTCATTTAAAACCTGTTTAACGGGTATTTAACCAGGGTTCGGGCTCAATTTCACAAATAATCTTGGAATTGGGCTACTTGTTGTCGTGAGCCGCGGTTTGTTAGGCAACACTGCATTGTTGTTCAAATAACACTTCTGTGTATGTAGCTGTTGCGGTCAACTCATGGACAATAGCAACCAATAATCACGTCTTTATTGACTGAATAATAGAATGTGCCTAAGACATTGTTTTAGGAAATTTTAAAGGCAAAATGAAAAGAACGTGGCATTATTGATATAGTTGCCTCTTTGAACGGTGGAAATCGGTTGGGTATTAATAAAGTTACCGAAATATTAAAGGTAGATGACCCGATCACATTCCGATTTTTAACTTGAAGTTTTCTATTCTACATGAAAGGTCATCCTTAAAAAAGTCGTGTTCCAAAGTTTGAGTTGCATAGCTCTAATGGTTCTTATTTTAGACGCACAAGATGCTGTGAACTGTACCCATTGAGTAGTACACCAACTGTATCGGTGGTTACCACCATTCGCGGTAATTCAACGTTATTTCATCGATTTCTCCGTAATTATACCGATTTAGGCCATCAAATTTCAGTATGATGATGAGAAAAATACGAGCTTTCATATGATATGAAAATCTCTGTATGTTTGAAATAATTCTGTGTTACGAAAATGTGATCGGGTCATATACCTTTAAAGTTATGTATAGTGTATATTACATGGGGTGGGGCACCAATTGCTGGCTTTCAAAATGTTAGAACCCGTTTCTTAGTTTTACCGTTTTTAAAAGATTTTGAATTGGAATTACGTCATAAGGGTATATTTTGCGACATTATTTGTTCACGATTTTGTCTCAAGGAAATATTGTTGTTACGAATTTCATTGCGAGAATTGCGTTTAGTAAAACGAAGTCAAAGTTAAATGCGTGTTAAGCTTAAAACCATGCTTAATTACGTACGACAATACAAATTGTGCAGTTGAATAGGCCTACTGCTATTTATACATTAAACACGACAATTGCATAAGACATGGGTTTTATAAGACATTGGTTTTATGAGACATGTGTAAATAATGTGTAAATTTTGTTTAGGAAAACAGTGCATAATTACTGATGTCTATGAGAACTACCTGTCGATTGATCTGAAAGATGGATACATGATTTATTGCGCTAATGATATACATTGTTAGAATAATTGAATCCCATGATGGGGAGGGGGCAGTATTTCAATTGGTTATTCAAATGAGTATATCTTGAATTTAACCAATCATAATTGTTGTTAAATAGGCAGGTATTACCGCGGTAGTTAACCGTTGGAATATATTGGACCAGTTACCTCAGTGACGGGGTAAGTGTGGATGTTATGGAGGGTTTGAGTATATAAATGGGTCCCTTGAGTATCTCATCCTCACTTCTTCATGGTCTGTCTTGACCTTCTTGCTTTTTCCTCCTCCCCGGCCTCGGCCCCTGGTTGCTTGCTTCTTCTTGGGAGGCATGTTAACTGCTTGATGACATCGACGGGAATGATGTAATGTGAGATCGGCGTGGTCCGTGCTACAGCGGCATAAAATCCACGTGTTCGTTGTACGTCGAGGATACGCTGACGATACGTCGAACACGGCAGACATACGCTACGAATGCGTTAAGTATACGTTAAGCCATACGTTAGTCATACGCTGTGGTACGCTGTCATAAGTATGTTATAAGTTAGTGATACGCTATCAATACGTTAGTCATACGCTATGTATACGTTCAATACGCTATGGATACGCTATGGATACGTGACAGGGCCTTACACGATCGCCCGGCATAAGGTGAATACGTGAGAATACGTCGAAACTCGTTGGAAATACGTCAGGCATACGTTAGACATACGGCACATATACGTTATCAACTCGTTATCACTACGTTGGCTGTACGTTTCCCCCGGCCTACGTTCATCAACGTACACCAACTTACGAGTAACGTACCACTAGCGTATGTCAGCGTATGTCAACGTATATTTAACGTACCACAAACGTACCGGGAACTTATGCAGAACATATTAAGCACACGTTGAGTACGTCGAGAAATTCTGAGCATGCTCAATATTTTGTCGTGGTCCAAATTGTCCCAGCGTATCACAGCGTGCTCTTAACGTAAACGACGTATCCCCAACGTACCCTAACTTATATCAGCGTACGCCAACGTACACCAACGTATTTTTCGATATTTCGCATACGTTGGCATACGTTGAGGCGATACGTTAAGGCCCTGTCACACCATAGCGTATGGCCTGAACGTGGCCTGAACGTATGCCGACGTATTCAAAAAATAGCTCGAAAATTGTCAGAGTCCGAGAAGGTCCAAGAACGTCCAACTTCCCAACGAATTGCGTCAACATCGGTGATGGAATGGACGTATCCATAGCGTATTAAACGCATACATAGCGTATGACTAACGTATTGATAGCGTATCACTAACTTATAACAAACTTATGACAGCGTATCACAGCGTATGCGATCGGCGAGCGTATGAACAACGTATTCGTAGCGTATATCTGCCGTGCTCGACGTATCCTCAGCGTATCCTCGGCGTACAACGAACACGTGACTTATGCCGTGGCAGAAATTGAGTTTCGTACACAGCGGGACAAGTGTTGCCAGTTCAAGTAAACGCAGCCTAGATGATAACTATTAAAATATCTAGAAGGGTAAATCCATATGTCCAACCTATAACTTAAGACGATGTCTAACGTATGTCAGCGTTTGTAAACGTATGTCTAACGTACTACGAACCTATCGGGACCTTATGCAGAACGTAAGTTAAGCACACGTTGAGTACGTCGAGAAATTTTGAACATGCTCAATAATTTTTCGCGGGCTCGACGTGTTCCAAATTTTCACAACGTATCACAGCGTGCTCTTAACGTATACGACGTATCCCAAACTTACCCCTAATTTGTATCAGCGTACACCAACGTACGCCAACGTACGCCAACGTATTTTTCGATATTTCGCATACGTTGTTATACGTACGTTCAGGCGATACGCCATGGTGTGACAGGGCTACCGTACAGCTAGCGCGCATTCGGCGTTTTGGGAACTTATGAAGGGTTTGAGTATATAATTGGGTCCCTTGAGTATCTCATCTTCACTTCTTCATGGTCTGTCGTGCTGAACACATCAAATCATCATCATACGATACGAATACGCTACGCTACGTTAAGTATACGTTAAGCATACGTTAGTCATACGCTCGCATACGCTGTGACACGCTGTGATAAGTATGTTATAAGTTAGTGATACGCTATCAATACGTTAGTCATACGCAATGTATACGTTCAATACGCTATGGATACGTGACAGGGCCTTACACGATCGCCCGGCATAAGGTGAATACGTGAGAATACGTCGAAACTTGTTGGAAATACGTCAGGCATACGTTAGACATACGGCACATATACGTTATCAACTCGTTATCACTACGTTGGCTGTGCGTTTCCCCGTCAGCCTACGTTTATCAACGTATACCAACTTACGAGTAACGTACGAGTAACGTACCACTAACGTATGTCAGCGTATGTCAACGTATGTTTAACGTACCACAAACTTACCGGGAACTTATGCAGAACGTATTAAGCTCACGTTAAGTACGTCGAGAAATTTTGAGCATGCTCAATATTTTTTCGTGGTCCAAATTGTCACAGCGTATCACAGCGTGCTCTTAACGTAAACGACGTATCCCCAACGTACCCCTAACTTATATCAGCGTACACCAACGTACACCAACGTATTTTTCGATATTTCGCATACATTGGCATACGTTGAGGCGATACGTTATGGTGTGACAGGGCCTTTATGGTGTGACAGGGCCTTTAGGCTGACTGTTTAGAGCAAAAAGGTTAATCACAACTTTGATCATCGATCAATATTTTTTGACTTATGACCTTTTGAAAATGACAAGTCATCAAAAAAGGCAATTGTTGGCAATTTTTCACAAATTCGGCCAAAATTCCACTTTTTTCTCCTTTAAAAAATATTGTAACTCATTGAGAAGTGATCAACCATGTTTTAAGGTTGGTATATCAATGTACTTGATATTAAGATAAATTTTGAACATCAATGGTTTGCTGTTGTCATGGCAATAGACTTAAATGGCTTCCAAAAACGTCAAAAATTGGTCAAAATGGAGGAAATTTAGACATAAATGGTGGTTACTATGGAAACTGCATTGCCGGTAGATTTTATAATTGTCTGGAAATCAAAGTAGGTCTATTAACCAGCAATATTAGATGTATTCCGATCATCCAAGGGCCAATGATATTTTGAAAATAATGATTACATGTCATTTTTGGCCAATTTCGTGAAAAACGGTAAAAAATGGCCGATTTTGCTGACATGTCATTTTCAAAAGGACATAGGTCAAAAAGTATTGATCGACAATTAAACTTGTGATTGACTTTTTTGTTCTAAACAGTCAGCCGAACAAAATTATACTTTGCATGGTCAATATATTGGTTTTTTAAATGTTTTCCCATGTTAAATTAAAGTTTTGACGTCCCATTGAAACACATGTGAACTTTGACCCTAAATCGAGGTCAAAGGTCAACTTAACATCCGAGTTGGCAAGGATGTCCACCTAGGTTGTATGCTACAGACTTCAAGGAACATTTTGGCATATGTTTCCCTGTGCCAGCACACCGGTTGTTAATGATATGAAACTAATAACTATTATGTTAATATTATTATCTATTTGACAATGTATATGAAGGAAGGAAATAAACTTAAAAGTTAAAAAACAAAGTAATCAAGGAAGAGCATACACGCTGAAAGTGAAAAACATGGTTTTGCACCGATTTTCAATATAATTATGTCATGCCATATTATGCCATATTATTGCATATCGCAATAGCTTATAGCTACTTTACTTGTTATACCCCATAAAAAGTATACATTTTCTGAACGGTAATCTCACAACGAATTAGATGGTAACATGTTGCGATTAACAATGTTCAAAAATATCGATTTTGTTTCATATTTTTATTAAAGCTCAATAATAATGTTATACCTATCCCAATCAATCAATAAATTTTTAACATGGGAAGCCCAATTAATGTGACCATGATTATCAAGAGCATGTAACATTTTATAACATTTGTAAGGGTACCGGTGGTTCGGCATGCGCAATATTTTACACCAATAATTGATACAACGGAAAGCAGTCATTACAAAAAGTGGAAGTCTGCCATCCAATCAATTGGTTCACTGTTTACGAGTTTATTCAGCATAAAATGAATACAATATAAACTAGAGCGGTTCTCGGCTTTCGCGGTTCTCGGGTTTGGCGGTTGGTGGATTTGAATGGTAAAATGATTTTGGACAAAACCTAGCTGGGTCGTGTGGGTTTGGTGTAGTGTATAGTTGTATATGTTGAAGTCAACTTATTTTGTTCTGCCTGTTGACATATTTTTTGGAAGATATATGATTATATGTGGCACTTCATAAATGTGAAAGAGCTATGTATAGGATTAATGTCTTTAAGTATTTGTTCTAGGCTTGACCGACAAAAATCAAAATTTGAAAAATTAGCCCAAATACCATTATTTGGTTAAATAATTCAATTTTCTTTTGGTACGTATGAGATCGATGATGTAAAAAAGTCAAGCCGCAATCAATTTGGCGACAAAATAAGTAATTCGCATAGAAATCATAATTATTTTTGTTTAAATTCTAGGCTTGACCGACAAATATCAAAATTAAAAAAAATTAGCCCAAATACCATTATTTGGTTATTATAAAGTAATTCAATTTGTTTTGGTACATATGAGATCGATGATACAAAAAAGTCAAGCCGCAATCAATTTGACCACAAAAAAGTAATTCGCATAGAAATCATAACAATTTTTTTTTTAAATTCTAGGCTTGACCGACAAATATCAAAATTTGAAAAATTAGCCCAAATACCATTATTTGGTTAAATAATTCAATTTTGTTTGGGTACGTATGAGATCGATGATACAAAAAAGTCAAGCCGCAATCAATTTGACGACAAAAAAGTTGTTCGCATAGAAATCATAACAATTTTTTTTTATAATTCTAGGCTTGACCGACAAATATCAAAATTAAAAAAATTAGCCCAAATACCATTATTTGGTTAAATAATTCAATTTTCTTTTGGTACATATGAGATCGATGATATAAAAAAGTCAAGCCGCAATCAATTTGACCACAAAAAAGTCATTCCCATAGATTTTTTTTTTTTAATTCTAGGCTTGACCGGCAATATCAAAATTTTAAAAATTAGCCCAAATACCATTATTTGGTTAAATAATTCAATTTTGTTTGGGTACATATGAGATCGATGATACAAAAAAATCAAGTCGCAATCAATTTGACGACAAAAAAGTTGTTTGCATAGAAATCATTTTAATTCTAGGCTTGACCAACAAATATCAAAATTTGAAAAAATAGCCCAAATACCATTATTTGGTTAAATAATTCAATTTTCTTTTGGTACGTATGAGATCGATGATATAAAAAAGTCAAGCCGCAATCAATTTGACCACAAAAAAGTAATTCGCATAGAAATCATAACAATTTTTTTTTAATTCTAGGCTTGACCGACAAATATCAAAATTTGAAAAATTAGCCCAAATACCATTATTTGGTTAAATAATTCAATTTTTTTTGGTACGTATGAGATCGATGATGCAAAAAAGGCAAACCGCAATCAATTTGGCGACAAAAAAGTCATTCGCATAGAAATCATAATTATTTTTGTTTAAATTCTAGGCTTGACCAACAAATATCAAAATTTGAAAAATTAGCCCAAATACCATTATTTGGTTATTATAAAGTAATTCATTTTGTTTTGGTACATATGAGATCGATGATACAAAAAAGGCAAGCCGCAATCAATTTGACCACAAAAAAAGTAATTCGCATAGAAATCATAACAATTTTTTTACATTCTAGGCTTGACCGACAAATATCAAAATTTAAAAAATTAGCCCAAATACCATTATTTGGTTAAGTAATTCAATTTTTTGGGGTACATATGAGATCGATGATACAAAAAACTCAAGCCGCAATCAATTTGGCGACAAAAAAGTCATTCGCATAGATTTTTTTTTTTTTTAATTCTAGGCTTGACCGACAATATCAAAAATTTTAAAAATTAGCCCAAATACCATTATTTGATTAAATAATTCAATTTTGTTTGGGTACATATGAGATCGATGATACAAAAAAGTCAAGCCGCAATCAATTTGACGACAAAAAAGTCATTCGCATAGAAATCATAACAATTTTTTTTTTTAAATTCTCGGCTTGACCGACAAATATCAACATTTGAAAAATTAGCCCAAATACCATTATTTGGTTAAATAATTCATTTTTTGGGGGTACATATGAGATCGATGATACAAAAAAGTCAAGCCGCAATCAATTTCATGACAAAAATGTCTTCATAGGCCTAATGATTTTTTTTTAATTCTAGGCTTGACCGACAAATATCAAAATTTGGAAAAATAGCCCAAATACCATTATTTGGGTAAATAATTCAATTTTTTTTTGGTATGTATGACATCGATGATACAAAAAAGTCAAGCCGCAATCAATTTGACAACAAAAAAGTCATTCGCATAGAAATCATAACAATTTTTTTTTAAATTCTTGGCTTGACCAACAAATATCAACATGAAAAATTAGCCCAAATACCATTATTTGGTTAAATAATTCATTTTTTGGGTTACATATGAGATCGATGATACAAAAAAGTCAAGCCGCAATCAATTTCATGACAAAAATATCTTTCATGTATGAGCATTTAAAAAAACAAATTAAGTAGGCCTGAGTCTGACCGATAAATGTCAACATTTTGAAAATGGACGCAAATATCATTAATATTAATGTATACATGGATAAATAATTCTTTTTTTTTAAAGAACCGATCGTTTCTATGTGCGAGTCGATAATATACATATTTTTTCTATTAAAAGGTATAGCCTATGCTAGGGATGTTCATATCATTGACTACAGAGGGCGACATTTTTTTGAAAATTAGTTGACCAAAATATGTAGAAAACACCATGTTTACCTCTAGATCTAGATGAATACAGCGATCCCGGGACAGCGATGTAATACGATGTGGCTAGGATGTATTCACTGATGTCTATATAGCCCCGCACAAGCAACTAGACATCATGAAAGTAAACCTTTTTTAACCCGAAAATGGTTTAAAATGTGCATGATTTGTCCCGCAGTTTTCAGCAATATGAGGCAAACTACTAGTATGGTTATAACTTGTTTATTATTCAGCCTGTAGGGGTGGTTGAACCATCATTTGTTTTATTGTAAAGTACTTTGTTTCCATGTATTCCATTTTCAAAGAGATAATTTTATTTTCAAAATTTTATGAACATACCTATGCACTCTATGTTCGAAATAGCGTCGACATTCATGAATATGATAGCGCGGATGCCTGCCACTCAACACGAACTAACGATGTGGCCAACTTTGGCAATGATTTTAAATAGATTACATCCCCCAGTCTTCAATATTATCGTGTCTTGTAGTAGCATGTATTACAATGGTATTAAAACCGCGACATGTCGGGGACCTCCCCTTCAAAATGAGCCTAAGTTTATTAAGATTGGTGCAGGCAATCAACCACAATGGCGAATTGCAAATTACTCTATTTTTATTTATTTTCTTAAAATGTCGGTATACGACGTGTGGGCCAACAGTGCACAAACAAACACGTTATTTTCTTGGCAGGCATCTGACCAGGGATACTATTAATTTTGGGATAGGAAAGTCCTGTACTAACGCACGTAGCGAAAACGGTTCCGTTTCCATAAATTACATAAATTATGGTAATCATCGGAATGTGTCGGTGACCGGCGTTTAACGCGTTTAACAATGTTTAACCAGGTTATCGTAATATTTGGTCGGCATAGGTTTGGGGGCGCTGTGGATTTACACAGACGACGGTGGCCATGCGAAATCTAAATTTTGAATTCGTAGTGAATAACACGTAATCGCGAATGTTAATCTTATCATTTTTACAAATTCATCATAATTAAAAGAATTTTCATCGTTAACCGAGCGATAATTGTTAAAAATAATTCAAAATAGTGCACTTCCGTTTCCATATTGGGTCGTCTGAGAAACGCGTGGCCAGCGTCGTGTCGTCTGCTACAATCACGCCTGATCGGTATAGCGCCACCAGTTCTATGCCGACCAAATTTTAATTTAAAAGTGGCCTCCGATCGGCAAGCTCAGTGGCACACCCCTGATCTGACTGCATCGATCCAATCTCGAATTAACCGGATTCAAAGTTCATAGGTGTATGTTTAGCCCTGAGCCATTGCATTCGTGGGCATTGTAATACTAAAACGCCGGGCTGATTCTTGTCAAAATGAGCCCTACTGAAATTATACTGTGTCTGTTCGACCCAGCAATTATAAGATTACAAGTGGGCCAAGGTATCATAACTATCATGGTGAACCCTCGTGGGGTTTTTAAAGGAAATATCCCCTACCTATATTGAACGCTATATATATATATATATATATATATATGACAGCATTTCACACACAGGCACAATCCCTTTAATGATAATAGAATAAAAATGGTAGGTTGTTGAGAAGAGACGACAATACATACGGGGAAAACATGAATGGCAGATTTTATGACAAGATATACTACATGCATCCAATTGAATATTATTTTCAAGGCTAAAACCTTTTCTCTTTAAATCTGTCACTAATTATTATTCTTTATAATTTGCACCCGAAGAAATTTACAACCCGGTGATACCATTATTTTGCCTGGAAGTACGCTCTCGCAATTAACATTCATTATGGTTTAACTTTCGCCAGATTGTAACGATCCGTTGGGAATGGCAGATGACGAAATACTAGACAGTCAAATTTCTGCTTCGAGTGCGGTTCCTGATGCGGCGTGGCAACCATGGAAAGGAAGACTTGGTCAAAATAACGCCTGGTCCACACACCAGCTGGACCAACTGCAATGGTTTCAAGTGATTTTAATCAAACTTCATACAGTAGTTGGTGTCATCACTCAAGGATATCTTGATGCGCATATTACTAACTTCAAGGTTGAGTTCAGAGCGCAGAACGTCTGGAGTTTCATTAACGAGGCTTATGACACACCCAAGGTACAATTAATCCTAACACTTTTTTTGTAGCAATAAAAGGGTTTCATCATTATCTGGTGTTTCCCGGCATCAACGGTTATCGCGTATTAATTATAGACCTCCTGCACGCTTTGGGCTCCGTTAGGTTTGGGATCTGTCCGACCTGGAATAGAATTTAAGATTGACAGTTTTAAACTTGTCTGACGGCGAACCCGTTGAACACTTGACCTGTACTATGAATACCCGTCGTAAAAACCTATCTCACAATTCGAATTTCAGATGCCCTCTATGAGGGCAATTTTGATCAGTTTAACAAATCAGAAAACGTTTATATTTTCATATATCTTGATGGACTGTCACAAAAAGTGTCCCATGACTGACAAAAGTAATAAGAAAACATATCCCATGCTAATAGTCTATCAAAAGGCTATCAAATAGGCCTATACTTTACCTCATTACATTTTACCATTGAATTGTATAGTTGAAAATACATCTAACATTCAATTTTTCTGTTGTCTGTCATGGATATGGCTGAAAATGAATTTTTCTGCCCAAATTGAACTATCAACCTTTAGTAGGTAGATTATTATTGATTTTATTGATTAAGTTCAATTAGTAGGTAGATTATTATTGATTTTATTGATTAAGTTCAATTACACACTAAATGACGATTCCAATAAAATAAAAAGTTATCTGCACAATAAAGGTTGCTAAAGCTGAATTTGACATACCTGCGGATATTTGCCAACATTTAATAATAGGACAACTCCAAAATGGATAGAAACCATTCTTATGATACATTATTTAATACGATTATTATTATTTCACATTATTTATATTTTTCATGGACCCCCCCCCCACAAAAAAAAAAATCATATTTCACAAGGGTTACTTTTTTGTCACTCCCTGTATTAAAATATTATATTTACATACATTCAGATAGTGTCTCTATTGTTCATCCATTTTGCTTATATACGGCTCAAGTATATCATGTTATAACAATTTCGTTTGCCCTTTTTTGCAGGAATTCACAGGCAACACAGATACTACTACTGAAGTCACCAATATATTCCCGGAACCAGTACATGCCTCTGCAATACGAATACGTCCAACAGGCTGGGATACTTTCATTCACTTAAGGATGGAAATATTAGGTTGTCCCATTGAAGGTGAGTCTACACTCTTATAAATACAGGGATGTCCCATACAAGCCCCAAGACAGGGCACTAAAGTTGTAGGAAGCAAAACGTCCATTATTAGAAAAACAATTAAAAAACACAATGTTGTATCACCATACTCTTTGGCATGTATATTGAACAGACCTAGACCTAGTGGACTATGAAGGCCAGTTTTTAAAATAATGCTCCATATTTGAATTATAGCGTAAACAAACCTGATTGGCTTGTTTAATACCGGCTGTCATGGCAACCATATACAAATCCAGCTCCATTTAACTGCGTATTGTCATTCTACATATTTCTACACACAATAGATTGAGATGGCCATCTTGTGGTTTTGTGTCCCTCCTTATGAGTGGCCATAGTATAAACAAAATCATAGTATAAGATAAGTCTAAGGTTACACGTAGAACGTGTAAGGTTAGACGTCTAAGATTACATCTAATACACGACGAAGATGAGCAAAAACAGTTAACTAATAGGGTTTATTCCCTAAATAGCATGCATATGCTTGTAGGATATCCATTATGGTGTTGTCCTTGTTTTGTTTGATCAATACTTTTTCGCACACATTAATTCCAAAGAGTCACAATAATTAACGGACTAAAGCGAGAATGTTATCTTAGACGTCTAGGATACATATTATTATATGTCTAACCTTACACGTTCTATGTGTAACACGAACTATGGCCACTCATACCTCCTTGTCAAAGAGTTGATTTCCGCTTAATTGTATTTGTTGATTTATTGGTGATTTTTGGGGTAGAACAAGTTAAACAATCTATACGTACAATGTAGTAGGGCCTACACACTACATACAAAATACTAAGCAATGGTGAATTCAGCGGACAACTGTTAGTTTTCTTATCATTTTCAGGCCTAATGGAGTTTGCCGATGAACAGTATTTTGTTCAAGAAGGAAGCAAGCTGAGTCTAACAGTATTGGTGGATGGTGGTGTAACTGCAACGGGAAATGCAGGTAAAACTCCTATTTATAGTATGTTGGAAAATCCCTATTTTGGTACGAGCAATTCTAACGCATGCCCGGCGTAATATGCAATACCGATAGCGACCTCCCTCTAGTTGCGGTAAACCTAACACTTTTGAGTATATGAATTACTACGATGCGGTGTGCTTGTGTCAACCGGTTCGACAGTTTTTTGATGAAATAATGGCCCCAGGGTATATACTTGGCAAAGTATACTGAGCCAGGTATGGGTGAACCCCTTGGCCTAGCGGTAGATCGTCTGCCTCTGAACCCAGAGGTCTGGGGTTCGAGCCCCGGGTGCGTGGGGGCCCTTTTCGCCCTCACTCTTAAGCCGCGAAAAACATCTTTCGAAAATGTGCCTCAGGCCTGGGTTAGGGTTATGGAGCAATTGTTTTTCTTTTTTCGACATTTTTGTCTCATTGACCCTGACACTCTTGAGTACTACGAATTACTACGATGCGGTGTGCTTCTGTCGGCAGTTTTTCGATGAAATAATGGCCCCAGAGTATATACTTGGCGAAGTATACTGAACCAAGTATGGTTGACCCCGTGACCTAGCCCATTAGGTCCGGGGTTCGAGCCACGGGGCGTGGGGGCCTTTCCCCCTCGCTCTTTGGCCGCGAACATTTTTCTTTGGAAAAGGTGCGTCGGGGTGACGGTTATGGTGTGATCTGCGTAATTGTTCGAGCATGTTTTTCAATTTGAGATTAATATGCTACATGTATAGCCTCGTTGTAACATCATAAATGGAACAATTCAAGTCCCATACAAAAGTTTGTTCCAACAATTTAATATGGAGACCACTATGGTGTAATTACTGCTTCAATGCCATTTTGTACTAATAATAAAATGAATCAGTAGGGTTTAATTTAAGTATCTACAAAATAACCCGACATTTTAATGCATAAGTAATTGTCCTTAGAAGCAATATTATGTGATAATTTTCAAATTTGTACACCTATTTTTCTCTCTATCTTCTAATGAAGTATAATAAGCAGGTCCGGGGGGGGGGGGGGGGGGGTTACTTGTGTACAGTTGCGGCCGTAACCGGAAACAATGTAAACGGCGTTAATCCTCGTCCAACTGAGACGTTGTTGTAACACTGTTTACTAAGGGGGCAGCGGGGTGGGGGGAGGGGTACCCCTAAAAGATCCAAACAGATGCAGAGTATACTTATCTTGGTACCATGGTATAGCGAGAGGTCTACTCTTTCCATACATACCAAAACACGTACACACATCCCAAGCATGACGTCACAATACATACTATACATACATATAACATAAAAAGTTGTGTCCGTTCAGCAACCCTCACCCCTTCCCTCAAACCATGGAACTCTATTTGCGAACGAAAAATCCACTCAGAAAATAATCTTTCCTGGTAGCAGGACAACTTATTTCAAAATCTGATTTTGAAGTAATTAGGAAACGTATTCTGTAACCTACGAGGGTCATTCAATAAGTTCTACCTCCTACCTCATAACTTTCATAACTTTGCTATTATATAAGCCAGTTGTATGACATATTCCACAGTTATAGCTTCGAATCTCAGCTACAAATTCATAGTAAATTAGTCCGAGTACTGGTTGTACTTTTCTGGAGACGTAGTAAAAACCCAGACGTGCGTTTAGTGCGACGGAAACGGATAAAAAACAGCCAAATGTCTCATAGGTGCTATTCATTTGGCCAATTCTAAGAGACAAAACGTACCTATCGGTCAATTAAAACCGTTCTAAATTACAAATATCTCTCGAACAGAATATAAACAATGACAGTGACTGATTTCTTGGGGGAGAATACTCTCTAATTAGCCAGAAATAGACCAGGACATTTATATAATTAAACCCTACCCTATAGAGAACCGCTGCAAAAGTCATATTTGCTTTTCATAAGAACTATCTTCATTATACTAGACTAAATGGATTTCAAGTCTCTCGAAGAGATAATATTGTATCACTGAGTACCTGATTGACTATTCTAAAGGTTGCATATAAGGAAAACACATGAAGTTACTATCATGTTAAGATTTAACATTCGAGGCATCACTGTGGCTTGACTTGTAACAACGAAATTTTGGCCGAATAGCAGTATTCCAGTATGCTTAAGGTGTAGCAATACATTCGAGTTAATAGTATACTTTTTGAAAGCTTACAAAGGTTAATTTTGCCTACAATCTGAGAAAGGCAACAGTGTTGAGAAAGGCAACAGTGTTGCCGAAACGTCCACAGTTGTGAGAATACTATTTGGATCAGTATAAGAACCTTATCTTATCAGTTATGTCTACCGATCCTGATGAATCTATTCAATAAGGTATCAATTATCATTTATTATAAATGTTTAGCTATGATTTAGAGCTATGATAATGACAAATGTCATGAGGCTGACATTCATATTAGCGATGTTAGGAGTGAGGAAGAAGAACTTGTTGAATGACCCTCGTACAAGATATTTTAGTTTTTTGGTTATAAATTAAATTTGACAACAAATGCATGTGTAGGTAAAAATCACAGATCGCGGACGTACCATAAAAAGATCGCATAGTGCGCCTTTACCCTGCCATCCAAGGGGGGAGGGGGTCGTTATGGTAATAAACATCAGAAATGAAAATGAGGACCTTTGGCAGATCAGAATGGATGTCAAACCCTTCCCAAATAGACCTTCCACGACTGCGCAATTAAATTTGAATAAAACATATCAGGCGAAGATGAAGGGTACCATGCAGCAAATGTTTGCTGTCATGTGCTGTCATACTATTTAAAAATAATGTATCTGAAAGCCTACAATGTTCTAAATTCATTTTTGTATGATCACGCCTAGGATTCTCGTAACGCTTCTTCTCTCAAAAATGGTGTCCATCTTTCAAACCTTCTTGCATATTTTATAAATGTGATATTTAACCACCCAATACACATGTATGCAGTACTGTTATAGCGCTTGGTGTCTACCATCTTATGTATTATATTCATTTTGTGTTAAGTAATAAAGATTGGCGATAACACCGATATAGATTTCACTAGTGATGGAATGGTAGCATTAACTATTTGCGACACCGAAAAACGTTTAGTCGATTTCATTGAGGCTACGCTTGACGATGCGATTGAAGATGTTGAATGTACTACAATTACATTGGAGGGTGGAACATCCGGTGATACATTGGGAGATATTAGTACAGCTGAAGTGTGTGTGCTAGACGGAACAGGTAAAATATTCTACAACGAGAAGCAAAAAGACTCGCAAAAAAATGTGCTAAACATTAGGAACTTTTCTTCTGTAAAATCCTTGCAAAGATACAGCTCAGATTATTTATTGGCAGAGAGGCTGTCCCATTAGCTTTTATAAGAATAATTTTAGTTGGTTAAAATTATTTGAGGAAAACATGTTTTATGCCCATTTAGATAAAAGTGTACATTTAAGAAACCAAACAAGATCGTTGATATTTCACTTATAAGCTCTTTTAAATTTCACAATTGAATAATGGCGCAAACTCTTATCCGATTAGTATCACAAAAGCCTTATTTTATCTTTGCACTGCTGAATTCACGAAATAATGATATTGTTTTGTCATCATTTTGCATTTAATGTATGAAAATAATAATCTGAACAGGTTTGTTTTGTCTTATTAATTACATATTGTGTCTTATGCATGTATTCACTTATTCATAAATATCGTTGAGTACTATACTCACTATTTTGTTCGGTTTCAAAATGCAGTCATTTTACCAAATTAGTCAACGGTTACATGAAATGTTGTAATTCCTTTTGCTGATAACTGTAAATAAATGCAGCTTTTGATTCAAGCATTGGTTGCCTTCATATTCTGGTTAGACATTTATTTCACTTTGAGTACATTTGTTTACTCACCCTGTATAGTACCATTTTAATGCGGATAATCTTATTATGATTTTATATTGAAATAGTTACCTTTTGATTATAAAGATTGATAACGATTTATGAAAAAATGTGCAGTTCAAAATGTTTTAATTTGTGTATGATTACAAGCAATGCAACAATACAGGGCGTGTCAAAAACAGTAGGACATGATTTTGTAGACCATAACAAAAATCGAAATAGTAATAATCATATTCAGCAATTGTTAATGTGTGGCATAAGAATTTGTTTAGCTTTCGTTATAACTTATGGCAAATCTACTCAGGCATGTAATATTCAGATTTGGCCACTTTTCATGTACAGAAAACATATTTTCATCCATATCCATGAGCTAGTTATTACAAGCAATCTATATACGAACAATAACAATTGTCGTTCCGACCTTTGCCTGCCGTGAGAAGTTATGACTGGTCATGTATCTGTATTCTTGGAATAAGTAGAATATTCCAAGCTGTATTTGAACGTCATATTAATAATCATGTATCTGTATTTGAAAGTCATACTAATACTGAACTGTTGCATTCATTGTTCATGTTTATTATCAGGTGTGCTGGGGTTTGCCGATGAACGGTATTTTGTTAAAGAAGGAGACACGTTGATTGTAAAAGTTGTGGTGGATGGCGGTATAGCAACAGTAGCCGGTGGAAATGCAGGTAATACTCATTATCCATACATGTAGTATAAGTCCCTTTCTGACACTTCATGTCCTATTTACGCCCAAATCTCTAAAAAAAAGTGCCCAATTCTTTCAAACACTACCCGTATATGTTGTAAATAAGAAACATTGTGTGTTTTTCTTATCGATTTGTCCGATAGCAATAACGTTTGGTGCTACGACAGATATTGATTTCACAACTGGCACGTCTGGAACAGTAGCGTTTACGGCTGGAGACACCGAAGCAGACGTCTCCATTGACGCTAAACGTGACAATGTGATTGAAGATTGTGAATGTACTTCAATGACTTTGGGGTTGGGTACATTAACAGCGGATGCATTAGGAACTATTTTTAAAACTCAAGTGTGTGTGATAGACGATACAGGTACAAAATTACAATACGGTTGTCATTGTAACCGTTAATCGAATACTCATATATACACCATTATCCGAATGTTGGTAAAGGAAGATAAACTCTAATATTTAAAAATAATTCGAAAATCATTGTCGAAGGTTGGACCTCTGAAAACTGCGTCACACCAACTTCCGACGACTGAACCCCCTTAAGCTTTATAGCGTATTAGAGTCTAGCCGGCAATGCTTATTGCATGATTTATAGCCCTAGCTCTCGTGAGTTATTAAGAGTGCGTGACTGAGAAAACCAAACAGTGGGCGGAACATGAAGGTTGTCGGATTTTGCTCGTTTTTGGTTTAGTATATATACTTGATGAAATATTCATGCTGACAAGGTTTGAAAAATCCCCTATAGCTTGGATTTTGTACCCCATCAAGTTCTAGCCCCTTTTAAGCCCCAAAAATCTCCCAAAATTGCATATAATTGCCCAGTTTTGCATAATGTTCATACTTGTAATCTTGATGTCTATTGTCAAATTATTTTTAATCAAGTCAAGATATTGTAAGTACATAGGTTTAGTATTGTGAAGATCAAACCAAATTTTACTTAACTCCTTTTTCCTAACCAGGGGTGTGAGGGGGGGTTCCACTTAGGACCCCCCTCAAATACCAGGAATTTTTATGTAAAAATGAGGCTATCTTCAATCGCTTGCAGGAATTTATCCCAGCAGTGGATTGAAATAACCTGGTTGCAGTCTCATAGCATGACATATTGGCTATCAAAAACTATTCAAACTTAGCTAGGGAAATGTGTCTGGATACTGAGAAACATAGTGTTTCTATATAGTAATTTTTAATCTTTTTTGAAACAATAACATATATTAGTCGGGTATATACAGGAGGTTACCGTGCACCCCCTCTACCCAGGAATCCCCCAAACCAATTTTTTTGACTTACTTCAATGGTTCTAATACATATTCAGAATGTTACCAAAAATGATGTTGCTATGCTAAGAGGTTATTCAAGATGGCGTCCAAAATGGCCGCCAGAACTGGTCAGATCTCATAAAATGGCATAATAGCAATCAAAATGTATGGTGAAAATATAGTTTTAATAGTGGAATGTATGTATTAGATCACTACACTCTAATATCTAGAACGTTTGCTTTGTTAACACCTAAATCCAAGATGGCCGCCAAAAATGATAAAATTTCATAAATTGGCATATATGAACCAACATGTATGATCAGAGTATAGTTTTAACGATGGGATGTATGTGTTAGACCACTAGTAACTCATATCCAGTATTTCGATTTGTTAACATAGTTAAAAATCCAAAATGGCCCCCAAAATGAGTCCCAAAAGGACTGAACAAATTTCGAATTCAGTGAAATGGGATAATATCAACCAAAATGTATCATGAAAATATAGTATTAATGATGGGATGTATGTATTAGACCACTAGTAACTCATATCCAATATGTTTTGATTTGTTAACATACTTAACAATCCAAAATGGCCACCAAAATATGTCCCATAATGACTGAACTATTTGTCGGAATTCCATAAAATGGGATAATATAACCAACATGTATGATTAAATTATAGTTTTAACATTGGAATGTATGTATTAGACCACTAGTAACTCATAACCAGTATATTTGCATTGTAATAATGTACTTTAAATCCAAGATGGCCACCAAAATCGCCGCTGTAAATGTAAATATAGTCTACATGAGTGTATGGTAATCCAAAATAGATATTGTAAGAGTGTATGATAACATCAAATTCACCAACTAGTATGTTCTAAACTGATATGCCACCTCTGTGACCATTTTGATTCTGTATCACTTTCCAAAATGGCTGCCAACATGGTTAATTTGATATTAAATGACCTAAGACAATTGTTTTGTATTGTAAAACTTTGAAATACCAATACCCCAAATCTAATGGGACAGCATTCACTATAAAGCCTAGATCATGTTGGTTCATATGCCAATTTATAGAATGTTATCATTTTCGGCAGTTATTTTAGCGGCCATCTTGGATTTAAGTGTGTTAACAAAGCAAAAGTTCTGGATATGAGTGTCTAGTGGTCTAAATACATACATTCCACTATCAAAACTCTACATTCACCATACATTTTGATTGCCATAATATGTCATTTAATAAGATTTTGAGATTTGACCAGTTCTGGCGACCATTTTGGACGCCATCTTGAATAACCCCTTAACATACCAAAATAATGTTGATAACATCTTGAATATGTTTAGGGCCATGAAAATAAGTCAAACAGATGGTTTGGGGATTCCTGTGGGGTGGGTGGGGTGCATGGTAACCACATACCCGACTAATTTTCTTATTCATAATATCCAATAACTGGTGTACATGGTTCATGTAGACTATGATGATGCCTATCACACCATTCTTGGTCTCTCTCTAATATCAAGGCTGCTGTAGTTGTGCAAGGTATGCCAAAGATCAGTATACTATACGTAGACCTAGCTGGGCCACACAATTTAAAAATATTTTTTGTGTGACATCTCATTCACCATCTTGTTATTAAAAAATATGGTAGCCTAAATAGTAGGCTATTGCCCAATAGTTAAAACACCTGTTACTAGTTGAAAATTAGATAAGATAAAATCAAACTAGAAAGTGATGCATTTCCCATCTATCTATATCTATGAGACTCACTTTTCCCCTAGTTATTTTATTGAAATAAAGATGGGAATTGTGCCTCTACTAAACACTAGGATCAAAGTATTTAAAACTAATGATGTAAAAAACTGATTAACGTAGGCTATTTGTATTTGAACCTGACCTATTCTAAGCAAACTATTGAGTCTAATTTATATTACTGTACAATCTAAAAACACTGATTGCTTCAAAAGACCGTTACCTTTGATTACGCAAACCTTTGCTTCAATTCTCTGATGTGAGAAACTTTGGAATAATAGCTATCGCTGCTCACAAGCAGCAATGTGTGGTTTAAGTAACCTTTTAAAATCAAAACAACAATATCTTATTTCAAAACACTTAGAAAATATTTTCTGTATAGAAACAATCATTTAGATACAAATATAAATAAATTCGTAAAGTCTGTGACCTATTTGATTGAATTACATTCCTGTATTACAACAATACCTCAAATAAATCATAATCTTCTATTGTTTTAGAATGTCTAAAATGCCTTATAGAAACACTGAATTGGGTGTATCTAGAAACAATTCCCCCAGAACAGATTAACGTTTTCTGAAAAGACAAGTGATTTAGCTATTCGGTTATGAAAGAAATTTTTCAATTCACTGCTGGGATAAAATCCTATTCACATTTAAAGATTGCCCCTTTTTCGTCACAAAATTCAATGCCTCGTAGGGGCACTTTTTTCTGTGACGTAATTCAGAATGAGGTGGGTGATTTTTGGTTGAATCTACACAATACTAATGCTATATATCAATGATACATGGACTGAATTCAAAAATCATTTGATGCAAAGGATCCCATTTTGTGCTTTTAGAGACAGAGACAATTTAAACGATTTTATATGATTTTATGGCTCAAAATGCCATGGGGCAGAAAATCCAAGTCAGGGGGGTCAGAATTTTCAAACTTTGTCAACCTGAAACTTTCATCAACTGTACCCAGTAAACTATATATGAGCAATATTGTACCACCTTCATGTTCCTAGTTTTTGTCATATCATCCTGTTTTCTCAGGCATGCACTCTTAAAAGCAATCTACGAACAATAACAATTGTCGTTCCGACCTTTGCCTGCCGTGAGAAGTTATGACTGGTCATGTATCTGTATTCTTGGAATAAGTAGAATATTCCAAGCTGTATTTGAACGTCATACTAATAATCATGTATCTGTATTTGAACGGCATACTATATAATAATGAACTGTTGCATTCATTGTTCATATTTATTATCAGGTGTGCTGGGGTTTGCCGATGAACGGTATTTTGTTAAAGAAGGAGACACGTTGATTGTAAAAGTTGTGGTGGATGGCGGTATAGCAACAGTAGCCGGTGGAAATGCAGGTAATACTCATTATCCATACATGTAGTATAAGTCCCTTTCTGACACTTCATGTCCTATTTACGCCCAAATCTCTCACAAAAAGTGCCCAATTCTTTCAAACATTACCCGTACATGTTGTAAATAAGAAACATTGTGTGTTTTTCTTATCGATTTGTCCGATAGCAATAACGCTTGGTGCTACGACAGATATTGATTTCACAACTGGCACGTCTGGAACGGTAGCGTTTACGGCTGGAGACACCGAAGCAGACGTCTCCATTGACGCTAAACGTGACAATGTGATTGAAGATTGTGAATGTACTTCAATGACTTTGGGGTTGGGTACATTAACAGCGGATACATTAGGAACTATTTTCAAAGCTCAAGTGTGTGTGATAGACGATACAGGTACAAAATTACAATACGGTTGTCATTGTAACCGTTAATAAACGAATACTCATATATACACCATTATCCGAATGTTGGTAAAGGAAGATAAACTCTAATATTTAAAAAACAATTCGAAAATCATTGTCGAAGGTTGGCCCTCTGAAAACTGCGTCACACCAAATTCCGAGGACTGAACCCCCTTAAGCTATATAGCGTATTACAGTCTAGCCGGCAATGCTTTTTGCATGATTTATAGCCCTAGCTCTCGTGAGTTATTAAAAGCAATCTATATATACGAACAATAACAATTGTCGTTCCGACCTTTGCCTGCCGTGAGAAGTTATGACTGGTCATGTATCTGTATTCTTGGAATAAGTAGAATATTCCAAGCTGTATTTGAACGTCATATTAATAATCATGTATCTGTATTTGAAAGTCATACTAATACTGAACTGTTGCATTCATTGTTCATGTTTATTATCAGGTGTGCTGGGGTTTGCCGATGAACGGTATTTTGTTAAAGAAGGAGACACGTTGATTGTAAAAGTTGTGGTGGATGGCGGTATAGCAACAGTAGCCGGTGGAAATGCAGGTAATACTCATTATTCATACATGTAGTATAAGTCCCTTTCTGACACTTCATGTCCTATTTACGCCCAAATCTCTCAAAAAAGTGCCCAATTCTTTCAAACACTACCCGTATATGTTGTAAATAAGAAACATTGTGTGTTTTTCTTATCGATTTTTCCGATAGCAATAACGTTTGGTGCTACGACAGATATTGATTTCACAACTGGCACGTCTGGAACGGTAGCGTTTACGGCTGGAGACACCGAAGCAGACGTCTCCATTGACGCTAAACGTGACAATGTGATTGATGATTGTGAATGTACTTCAATGACTTTGGGGTTGGGTACATTAACAGCGGATACATTAGGAACTATTTTTAAAGCTCAAGTGTGTGTGATAGACGATACAGGTACAAAATTACAATACGGTTGTCATTGTAACCGTTAATCGAATACTCATACATACACCATTATCCGAATGTTGGTAAAGGAAGATAAACTCTAATATTTAAAAAATAATTCGAAAATCATTGTCGAAGGTTGGCCCTCTGAAAACTGCGTCACAACAACTTCCGACGACTGAACCCCCTTAAGCTATATAGCGTATTAGATTCTAGCCGGCAATGCTTTTTGCATGATTTATAGCCCTAGCTCTCGTGAGTTATTAAGAGTGCGTGACTGAGAAAACCAAACAGTGGGCGGAACATGAAGGTTGTCGGATTTTGCTCGTTTTTGGTTTAGTATATATATATACTTGATGAAATATTCATGCTGACAAGGTTTGAAAAATCCCCTATAGCTTGGATTTTGTACCCCATCAAGTTCTAGCCCCTTTTAAGCCCCAAAAATCTCCCAAAATTGCATATAATTGCTCAATTTTGCATAATGTTCATACTTGTAATCTTGATGTCTATTGTCAAATTATTTTTAATCAAGTCAAGAAATTGTAAGTACATAGGTTTAGTATTGTGAAGATCAAACCAAATGTTACTTAACTCCTTTTTCCTCACCACTTAGGACCCCCCCCCCCCCCCCCCCCCCTCAAATATCAGGAATGTTTATGTAAAAATGAGGCTATCTTCAATCGCTTGCAGGAATTTATCCCAGCAGTGGATTAAAATAACCTGATTGCAGTCTCATAGCGTGACATATTGGCTATCAAAAACTATTCAAACTTAGCTAGGGAAATGTGTCTGGATACTGAGAAACATAGTGTTTCTATATAGTAATGTTTAATCTTTTTTGAAACAATAACATATATTAGTCGGGTATATACAGGAGGTTACCGTGCACCCCCTCTACCCAGGAATCCCCCAAACCAAATTTTTTGACTTACTTCAATGGTTCTAATACATATTAAGAATGTTACCAAAAATAATGTTGCTATGCTAAGAGGTTATTCAAGATGGCGTCCAAAATGGCCGCCAGAACTGGTCAGATCTCATAAAATGACATATAGAAATCAAAATGTATGGTGAAAATATAGTTTTAATAATGGAATGTATGTATTAGATCACTACACTCTCATATCTAGAACGTTTGCTTTGTTAACACCTTAATCCAAGATGGCCGCCAAAATGGCCGCCAAAAATGGTAAAATTTCATAAATTGGCATATATGAACCAACATGTATGATCAGAGTATAGTTTTAACGATGGGATGTATGTGTTAGACCACTAGTAACTCATATCCAGTATTTTGCTTTGTTAACATAGTTAAAAATCCAAAATGGCCCCCAAAATGGGTCCCAAAATGACTGAACAAATTTCGAATTCAGTCAAATGGGATAATATCAACCAAAATGTATCATGAAAATATAGTCCTAATGATGGGATGTATGTATTAGACCACTAGTAACTCATATCCAATATGTTTTGATTTGTTAACATACTTACCAATCCAAAATGGCCACCAAAATATGTCCCATAATGACTGAACTATTTGTCGGAATTCCATAAAATGGGATAATATAACCAACATGTATGATTAAATTATAGTTTTAACATTGGAATGTATGTATTAGACCACTAGTAACTCATAACCAGTATATTTGCATTGTGATAATGTACTTTAAATCCAAGATGGCCACCAAAATCGCCGCTGTAAATGTAAATATAGTCTACATGAGTGTATGGTAATCCAAAATAGATATTGTAAGAGTGTATAATAACATCAAATTCACCAACTAGTATGTTCTAAACTGATAAGGCCACCTCTGTGACCATTTTGATTCTGTATCACTTTCCAAAATGACTGCCAACATGGTTAATTTGATATTAAATGACCTAAGACAATTGTTTTGTATTGTAAAACTTTGAAATACCAATACCCCAAATCTAATGGGACAGCATTCACTATAAAGCCTAGATCATACATGTTGGTTCATATGCCAATTTATGGAATGTTATCATTTTCGGCAGTTATTTTAGCGGCCATCTTGGATTTAAGTGTGTTAACAAAGCAAAAGTTCTGGATATGAGTGTCTAGTGGTCTAAATACATACATTCCACTATCAAAACTCTACTTTCACCATACATTTGTATTGCCATAATATGTCATTTAATAAGATTTTGAGATTTGACCAGTTCTGGCGGCCATTTTGGACGCCATCTTGAATAACCCCTTAACATACCAAAATTATTTTGATAACATCTTGAATATGTTTAGGGCCATGAAAATAAGTCAAACAGATGGTTTGGGGATTCCTGTGGGGTGGGTGGGGTGCATGGTAACCACATACCCGACTAATTTTCTTCTTCATAATATCCAATAACTGGTGTACATGGTTCATGTAGACTATGATGATGCCTATCACATCATTCTTGGTCTCTCTCTAATATCAAGGCTGCTGTAGTTGTGCAAGGTATGCCAAAGATCAGTAGACCTAGCTGGGCCACACAATTTAAAAATATTTTTTGTGTGACATCTCATTCACCATCTTGTTATTAAAAAATATGGTAGCCTAAATAGTAGGCTATTGCCCAATAGTTAAAACACCTGTTACTAGTTGAAAATTAGATAAGATAAAATCAAACTAGAAAGTGATGCATTTTCCATCTATCTATATCTATGAGACTCACTTTTCCCCTAGTTATTTTATTGAAATAAAGATGGGAATTGTGCCTTTACTAAACACTAGGATCAAAGTATTTAAAACTAATGATGTAAAAAACTGATTAACGTAGGCTATTTGTATTTGAACCTGACCTATTCTAAACAAACTATTGAGTCTAATTTATATTACTGTACAATCTAAAAACACTAATTGCTTCAAAAGACCGTTACCTTTGATTACACAAACCTTTGCTTCAATTCTCTGATGTGAGAGACTTTGGAATAATAGCTATCGCTGCTCAGAAGCAGCAATGTGTGATTTAAGTAACCTTTTTAAATCAAAACAACAATATCTTATTTCAAAACACTTAGAAAATATTTTCTGTATAGAAACAATCTTTTAGATACAAATATAAATAAATTCGTAAAGTCTGTGACCTATTTGATTGAATTACATTCCTGTATTACTACAATACCTCAAATAAATCATATATCTTCAATTGTTTTAGAATGTCTAAAATGCCTTAAAGAAACACTGAATTGGGTGTATCTAGAAACAATTCCCCCAGAATAGATTTACGTTTTCTGAAAAGACAAGTGATTTAGCTATTCGGTTATGAAAGAAATTTTTCAATTCACTGCTGGGATAAAATCCTATTCACATTTAAAGATTGCCCCTTTTTCGTCACAAATTCACTTTTTTCTGTGACACCCTCGTAATTCAGAATGAGGTGGGTGATTTTTGGTTGAATCTACACAATACTTATGCTATATATCAATGATATATGGACTGGATTCAAAAATAATTTGATGCAAAGGATCCCATTTTGTGCTTTTAGAAACAGAGACAATTTAAACGATTTTATATGATTTTATGGCTCAAAATGCCATGGGGCAGAAAATCCAAGTCAGGGGGGTCAGAATTTTCAAACTTTGTCAACCTGAAACTTTCATCAACTGTACCCAGTAAACTATATATGAGCAATATTGGACAACCTTCATGTTACTAGATTTTGTCATATCATCCTGTTTTCTCAGGCATGCACTCTTAAAAGCAATCTACGAACCAAAAATTTTTCGTTCCGACCTTTGTCTGCCGTGAGAAGTTATGACTGGTCATGTATCTGTATTCTTGGAATAAGTATATAGAATATTCCAAGCTGTATTTGAACGTCATACTAATAATCATGTATCTGTATTTGAACGGCATACTAATAATTAACTGTTGCATTCATTGTTCATATTTATTATCAGGTGTGCTGGGGTTTGCCGATGAACGGTATTTTGTTAAAGAAGGAGACACGTTGATTGTAAAAGTTGTGGTGGATGGCGGTATAGCAACAGTAGCCGGTGGAAATGCAGGTAATACTCATTATTCATACATGTAGTATAAGTCCCTTTCTGACACTTCATGTCCTATTTACGCCCAAATCTCTCAAAAAAAGGTGCCCAATTCTTTCAAACACTACCCGTATACCGTATGTTGTAAATAAGAAACATTGTGTGTTTTTCTTATCGATTTGTCCGATAGCAATAACGCTTGGTGCTACGACAGATATTGATTTCACAACTGGCACGTCTGGAACGGTAACGTTTACTGCTGGAGACACCGAAGCAGACGTCTCCATTGACGCTAAACGTGACAATGTGATTGAAGATTGTGAATGTACTTCAATGACTTTGGGGTTGGGTACTTTAACAGCGGATGCATTGGGAACTATTTTTAAAGCTCAAGTGTGTGTGATAGACGATACAGGTACAAAATTACAATACGGTGGTCATTGTAACCGTTAATAATCGAATACTCATATATACACCATTATCCGAATGTTGGTAAAGGAAGATAAACTCTAATATTTAAAAACAATTCGAAAATCATTGTCGAAGGTTGGCCCTCTGAAAACTGCGTCACACCAAATTCCGACGACTGAACCCCCTTAAGCTATATAGCGTATTACAGTCTAGCCGGCAATGCTTTTTGCATGATTTATAGCCCTAGCTCTCGTGAGTTATTAAAAGCAATCTGTATATACTAACAATAACAATTGTCGTTCCGACCTTTGCCTGCCGTGAGAAGTTATGACTGATTATGTATCTGTATTCTTGGAATAAGCAGAATATTCCAAGCTGTATCTGAACGTCATACCAATAATCACGTATCTGTATTTGAACGTCATACTAATAATGAACTGTTGCATTCATTGTACATGTTTATTATCAGGTGTACTGGAGTTTGCCAATGAACGGTATTTTGTTAAAGAAGGAGACACGTTGATTGTAAAAGTTGTGGTGGATGGCGGTATAGCAACAGTAGCCGGTGGAAATGCAGGTAATACTCATTATTCATATACATATGTAGTATAAGTCCCTTTCTGACACTTCATGTCCTATTTACGCCCAAATATCTCAAGAAAGTGCTTAATTCTTTCAAACACTACCCGTATATGTTGTAAATAAGAAACATTGTGTGTTTTTCTTATCGATTTGTCCGATAGCAATAACGCTTGGTGCTACGACAGATATTGATTTCACAACTGGCACGTCTGGAGCGGTAACGTTTACTGCTGGAGACACCGAAGCAGACGTCTCCATTGACGCTAAACGTGACAATGTGATTGAAGATTGTGAATGTACTTCAATGACTTTGGGGTTGGGTACTTTAACAGCGGATGCATTAGGAACTATTTTTAAAGCTCAAGTGTGTGTGATAGACGATACAGGTACAAAAGTATAATACGGTTGTCATTGTAACCGTTAATCGAATACTCATATATACACCATTATCCGAATGTTGGTAAAGGAAGATAAACTCTAATATTTAAAAACAATTCGAAAATCATTGTCGAAGGTTGGCCCTCTGAAAACCGCGTCACACCAAATTCCGACGACTGAACCCCCTTAAGCTATATAGCGTATCATATTAGAGTCTAGCCGGCAATGATTTTTGCATGATTTATAGCCCTAGCTCTCGTGAGTTATTAAAAGCAATCTATATACGAACAATAACAATTGTCGTTCCGACCTTTGCCTGCCGTGAGAAGTTATGACTGGTCATGTATCTGTATTCTTGGAATAAATAGAATATTCCAAGCTGTATTTGAACGTCATATTAATAATCATGTATCTGTATTTGAACGGCATACTAATAATGCACTGTTGCATTCATTGTTCATGTTTATTATCAGGTGTGCTGGGGTTTGCCGATGAACGGTATTTTGTTAAAGAAGGAGACACGTTGATTGTAAAAGTTGTGGTGGATGGTGCTATAGCAACAGTAGGCGGTGGAAATGCAGGTAATAAATACCTTTTTGACACAATATTACAAAGTACATTTTGGACACAATTCATGTCTCGTTTACGCAGTTTTGCTCTAAAGAGTACACCAATTCTTTCAAACGCTACCCGTATATATTATAAATGCGAAATGTAAAACATTGTGTCTTTTTCTATCTTTACCGTTAGATATAACGCTTGATGCTATAACAGATATTAATTTCCCCGGCTCCACTGCCACGACTGAAACGGTAACATTTGCGGTTGACGACACCAAAGCAATGTTCTCCATTGAGGCTAAACTTGACGATGAGATTGAAGATATTGAATGTACTATGATTTCATTGGGGTTGGATACTTTAACAAAGGAAGCTTTGGGAGATATTATAACAGCTCAAGTCTGTGTGATAGACGGAACAGGTACGTACACATATATAGTATAAAATGTAACCCCTCAGAAAAAAGTCCGCTCTCCTTTCAGAGGATATAACTATATTATAACATTTTGAAATCATTGTTAGTTTCGTTGGATATCTCATTTGCTATCAATGACTGTATATAGTTAAATATTGATGTGACGATATAATACATGAACAATATGCAGTTTGATTACACAAAATACAACGCTATTGGCCGAAGCTCTGTTGACTGTACGCACGGTATCTTAAGCAGGCGGGTTGCGATATTATTTACTTTAATCAACAGTTGCATAGGGAGAAACATTTCTTTTACTTCAGTTTAAAACAAAGAGAGGTTGGACAAGGATTCGAAGCGTAAATTATAATAAAGTTGTCATAGAAACCCTTTTTCCGCACAGTTACCGTATGGTGTAGTAGGATTAGGGTTAATACAATATACGAACAAAAAGAATTGTCGTTCGGACCTTTACTGCCGTGAGAAGTTATGACTGGCCATGTATCTGTATTTGAACGGCATACTAATAATGAACTGTTGCATTCATTGTTCATGTTTATTATCAGGTGTGATAGACTGACCAGGTACGCATACAAGTAGCCCCTCAGAAAATCAACATTATAACCATTGATAAATATGATCATATATAGTTTAACATTGATATAAACATCATAATACTATTTTGGCGAGTCTGTCTGTCTGTCCAATGCCTTCGAGCGCGGATTCCAGCCCATCTGCCCGTGCAATCGCTATGAACATGAATTTTTGCCTGAACTGCATGTTTGTGGTATGTAACTACTACTTTATCTATCAACACCGCACTATCTCGCACGCCCTAAAAAATAAATGGCATAGCATTGAGGGCGTAGGTTTCGTTCTGTGACGCAGGCTGTTGTTAATGCTTTGTTGCTATGCGCGTCAAAAACAAAACGTTTCCGACGAACGCAGGCATAACGCTGTATACTCGTCTTGCAAAATAAGCTCGCGGTCGCACTGGATTGACTTGCCAGACAACGCAGTTATGAATTATGGTTGCCGGTATTTGTATGCGAACAGTAATGTGCTGACTCCATACAAATGTAGAATATAGCTTATACCTGCTGATGAGGGTGCTGGGGAACGATATTTTAAAAGTAACCAATTATTGTTTGCCAAATTGTTTTAAAAATGCTGGGAAAATGTTTAAAAATTGCTGAAAAAGTCACCAACATTTATCTATATACTATTATTTTGTCGCGATTCTGTCTGTCCAATGACTCCGAGTGTAGATTCCTGCCCATCGGTCCGTGCTATCGCTATGCACAGTGATCTTCGCCCATGTAGCCCGAAAGTGTCACGCACGGCCCACTACCGAAATTTTGATTTTCTTTAACCCCGGTAGCTACAATTTGGACTCAAATTGTGGCTTACGGAGTGAGTGATGTCATAATATGGTCTTCACCCAAAATATGTTCATTATGGACATAGCTACATTCCTGTATATGTGGCTGTTTGTTATCCTTAAAGATCGCATATTAATATGCATTTATACAGGACTATACGACCGACAAATAAACATATTTAACGAACTTTTCTATAAGTAAACAAACTCTTACACTGTTGCTGTGCATTCGCGTATAAACAAAACATGGCGCACGTGTAATGGCGCAGACCGTGAGGTGCGTACGCGTTCGTGGCGCAAGCTGTATTTTTGGTATTGGGCGGGTAAAAGGAGGCAGTCCATGCTCCGCATTTCAAACCGTACAGTAGGCCTACAAGATAACAACGCACGCGGACAAGATAACAAAAAGTCAATCATACAGCCAGTATAGAAAGAGGACTCAAATCAACTTTAACTCCCGGGCGTGATTTTGTATGAGTTATACTATGCATATGATCAGGGTCAAAAAAGGGTCAGTCTCTGCATGTGCCGGGAATCAAACCCAGACCGTGTGCGTTAAAGTGTGTACTTTTTTTTGGCGAGTTAGGTTTAAAGTGATTGTCGGTAGTGTGATGTCAGTGCCTCAACATCCCATATCGCGGACCCATTCACAAATAAATGGGAATGTTACACGGACAATGTTACATGGACATGTTAATTAAATTGGGACAATGTGAGCAAACATGCGTGATTTAATCATACGTTTAGGCATACATGTCTTTAAACAATTAAAGCCAATAGGCTGACAAATAAACGGATATTGCACACACGGTTCTCAAAACTGGGTACAGATGATTGTGACGATGGACCATTCTTTCTCCCGCCAACTATGAAATTAAAAGACCTACTCTGAACTAAAGACCCCACTATAAATCCCAAACCCTAGGCCTATGGTATATTTTTACTGGGGTTATCCTACCTGGATGTAAGGGCCCATGGGGTTCCTGTTCATAGCGATTGCACGGACAGATGAGCAGGAATCTACACTCGGAGTCATTGAACAGATAGAATCGCCACAAATAGTATATAGATGTGAGAAAATATGCGTGATTGAAATACATTCATGCCTACTGGATTCATGTCAATAGGCCAAATATGACAGGAGCGTGGTCGAGGACCAGGCACTGATCATACATTAGTTAATAAAAGATGTACTCGAAGTTGAAGATTATTTGTATACTTTTTTCACAAAGTGCTAGATGATGTTTTGTCTCGAAGGGACTTCTCCCTTGCGGAGTAAAGTAATGCTGTGATAAAATCGTCGTCGTCGTCGTTCTATGGCTCATTGTTGATTGTTTGTGACCCTATTGATGATGGAGCGCCACCGTTGTCTATTTTGTGACATGCGATGTGCTGAGATAAGAGATAAACCAGTTGCTTCTTCAATGCCATCAGTCCAACGAGGCTTTGGTCTGCCACGTTTGTGTCTTCCTTCGATAGCTCCTTATATTATCACCTTTTCTAGATTGTCAACCTCACGTCTATCAATATGTCCAAAGTATTGTAGCTTGTTGCGCATGATCTTTGTATTATACAGAGAAGTTTGGTTCCCAATCTGGCTTCTGACAAAATTCATTTGTCTTATGCTCTTTCCATGATATTCTAGCGGGGTTTGTAAAGGATTTTATCGTTACAAACTTCACAAAACGGCCATTTCTGGCACACATATTGGTATTGATATAAGATACAAGAATTTCTCAAGATGCAAAAATGTTGACCCATAATACGGCTAAAATTTGCATTTTGGGTGAAAAAAATCATTTTTAAAGATTTTACTCTATATGATCTACAAAGTAACTCCCCGAATGCACAAACAATTTTGAAAGTTGTAGACAGTTTAGTAATTAAGAAATAATCAAATTTATATGGTCAAAAACAGTATACATAATAGCAGAATCACATATTAAACTAGTCGTATCTCGGTTTCATATTGCAAATGCTAACGAGTATATTAATGCATATATTTCAAGACTATTCACATTTATTTATACAATCATGCCGTAAGTTGCTGGTAGAGACATTGCTCATGTGCGTAGGACTCGCATATGACGTCAGAACAATCTTTAATGACACAATAATAATTCCTTGAGCTTCAATTTGGGATCTGATACATGCAGCGGCATAGTTCCGAACAAGGTAGCTTTGCCTTTGCACATTTGTAAAAGATGCAACCGTGTTCGCTTCTGCATCCGCACTACTTGGTGAGCTCTAATCAAGCCTTGGCATCTTTGGGTCGGGTCATCCACACTGGTGTCCAGCGCATGTTCTTGGAGGTCCATCCCACACCTTACGCAGTTGGTCTAGGGTAATTTGCATCATGACATGCGATACTGCCTTAGTATACAAATCGTCTTACGTTCTGTCATTGGAGTACATTTATATATGACTGCTTTCCCGTGTGTGATGTTAATCTCTTTGTTTTCCGGAAACGATTCCTCACGAACTATCTCTGAAAGGACTGAAAAAAGTTCCTGCTTGTTGTTTGAATTTCGAAGGAAATCTTTCCACTCTGCTGGTGCCTTGGCTCTTCGGCCCACCTTTACTCTAACACCGCTCTCTCTCTCTCTCTTTCTCTCTATTCTCTGGCTGATTTATTGATACTAGCTGCGATGTATCCAATACGATATCAATCCGTCTGGTTTTATGAAGCTCACGTTTAATGTAAGTTATAAATGCCTGACCATAGGCAGCAAATGTAGAGGCTTCAGACAAGTTTCTTACATTACCTTTCAGAATAAATATTTCTACTTGTAGTTTGTGGTTCAAAATAAAAATATATATATAACTGCCTGGTGTGTTAAACAAAATCTTCGAAAGCAGAATCAAATTTGTCATTGTTTTTCCCCTAAAACCTGGATAGCAATTACTTGATTTTCTTAAACTATTTATATAATGACATTACACGTGTCAATGAACCTTTTCATACTGATTCCGATAACTAATCCGTCATATTATTAACAATACACAAATGATGACCATAACAAGTTGGTTTAAAATGGTCGATTTCCCCCTTAAAATGAAGACATTTACATCTAAAAATATGATACTTTAAACATTTTGAATCGCATTTTTTGTGTAATTCGTTGTAATCGGACGTTTGCCTTGTGAACTAAAGCAGTATGCAGATTGCTCAATGTCATTTTACGATGAGAACAATAAAAATGTAAAAAAACATATATTTTGGCTTAAAATGTTATATAACAATGGACGTAATTTTTGCGTTTTGAGATTTTATTGCACTACACATATACACAAATACTTGTACAACACTTGGGTGATTGAAACTTATTATTTCATGTATTTTTGAGAATAATGTTTTTTTTTCTTTATTACTGATTATTTATCAATTATACATTTTCAATTTATTGTTCCAAAAGTTAAGAAACGTAACTAAAAATTGATTCGCTTATATATTCTGTAACCTCTATTACACGTTAATGTCTGTAAGAAAACTCGGGCGTAAAAATGTGTTTATTATGTAAAAACACCATAAAAATGAAATATTTAAATTTTTAAAAAAATAAAAAAAATCCAATATTTATGTTTTTTTACTTTTTTGAGTTGTTTTGGCATTAATAACACCTGATTTATTGCCACCAAAAACTTTTCTGAAGCCTTATCTGTAATATAAAGCCACTTCAGAAGTTACGTGATGTCTGCAACTACTTCAAAACATGAAATAAGAAAAAGTGAGTTTTTCACCTAAAAACACACATTTTTGGCTTAAAACAATGTCTGAGTATCAAACGATTCCGTTTTCTTTGGTTTCCAATTAAACCTACAACATGCTACAACATTTCCACAGTTTTAAGAAGCGATAAACAAGTTGTATCGTATTCAAATAATGAACATTTTGATTTTGTTATTTTACACCAAAAAGGGCGTTTTTGGGCCAAAAAAGGACCAAGATAAACAAAATAAAATTGCGTCTTGAGAAAATCTTATTCCATATATTCATGTTAACCTATGTAGCGAATATGGCCGTTTTGTGAAATCTGTAACGATAATGGCGTTCTAGGTCCTTTACAAACCGTACTATTCCATGCATCTTGCGCCAACACCACATTTCAAAAGCTGATATTTTTTTGAATCTGCTATTCCGACTGACCATGTTTCAGCTCCAAATGTTGCAACCGGAAAGATTAGTGCCTTCACAATATGTACTTTTGTAGCCTTTGTGATTCCTCTATCCTTCCAAATGGTGAATTTGCTGATGTTTTAGCCATTGCCAGACGTCTTTTAATCTCTCCAGAGCTTCCACTCCAATGCTTTTTTTTCGGGAGGAAATGACCCATGATTATCAGAATTAGTCAAAAGATTTCTGGGATCCATGTTGATATAGGTTGTTCAGCGATTAAAAGTGACATGTCATATAGGGTCACTAGAGGTCATTGACCTAAACAGGGGTAAAATGTATGACATGCTCCGATTTTGACCGGTCGTCTTTCATTTTGTAGGCATTGATGAGACAAGAAAAAAGGTCAATCATTATCTTTGGGTCAAAGGTCAACAAAGGGGTCACTAGAGGTCATTGACCTAAACAAGGGAATAATGTAAGACATGCTCAGATATTGACTGGTCATGTTTCATTTTGTAGGCATTGAAAAAGTCAATCATTATCTTGGGGTCAGAGGTCAACAAGGGGTTACTATGGGCCTTTGACTAATATTCGTTGCCTTTGACGACAACTATATCTAGTTGTTTCTTTCTTTCTTCTTTCTTCTTTCTTCTTCTTCATCATCTTCTTCTTCTTTCTTCGTAAGCATATATAATAGTTTGGTTTTTAAAATCAAAAGATATTTGGGGTCAGATATATAATAGTTTGGTTTTTAAAATCAAAAGATTTTGGGGTCACTAGGGGTCAAATTGTAAATTTTCAATCCTCACACTAAAAATGCTATTATTTAGAGAGGAAATGACCCATGATTATCAGAATTAGTCAACAGATTTCTTGGATCCATGTTCATATAGGGTGTTCAGCGATTTAAAGTGATATGTTATATGGGGTCACTAGATCACTTCTAAACAGGGGTAAAATGTAAGACATGCTCCGAATTTGACCGGATTCGTTTCATCCCGTAGGCATTGATAAGATAAGAAAAAAATCGATAATTATATTTGGGTCAAAGGTCAATAAAGGGTCATTTAAGGTCAAAATTTAAATTTCCCCTCCAGTCACTCAAAAAGCTATTTTTCGGGAGGAAATGACCAATGATTGTCAGAATTGTTCAAAAGATTCCTTGCGTCAATGTACATTTATGTTGTTCAGCGATTAATTAAAAGTGGCATGTCTCATGGGGTCACTAGGGGTCATTGCCCTAAACAGGGGTAAAATGTAAAACATGCTCTGATTTTGACCGGACTTATTTCATTTTGTGCGCATTGATAAGCCAAGAAAAATAGTCAATTATGATTTTGTGGTCAAAGGTCAAGAAAAGGTCATTAGGGGTCAAAATGTCACCGCCGTGATCTATACTATAGAATCACAATTTATATCTAGTTCTTCTTTCTTTCTTTCTTTCTTTTATCTTTCTTGTTTCATCTGTCATGAGACCTATAGCTTAGGTTTAGGTTTAAACTTAGGTTTGAAAGCACAAGGTTTCACATGTCACACAGGGGTTACAAGGGGTCATTGAACTTTACAGGGAAAAATGTAAGACATCTTCCGATTTTAACCGAATTTTATTTATTTTGTGGGCATTGATGAGACAAGAACAAAAGTCAATCATAACGTTAGGGTCAAAGGTCAAAAGATTCCTTGTATCCATGGTCATATAGGTTGTTCAGTGAATAAAAGTGACATGTCATATAGCCTAGGGTCACTAGAGTTTATTGACCTAAACAGAGATAAAATGTAAGACATACTCCGATTTTGACCGGATTTATTTTATCTTGTAGGCATTGATAAGACAAGAAAAAAAGTCAATCATTTTTTGCTGGGTCAAAGGTCAAAGGGTCACTAGGGGTCAAAATGTAAATTTTCACTCCAGTCATTGAAAATGCTATTTTTCGGGATGAAATGACCCATGATTATCAGAATTGGTCAAAAGATTCCTTGTTTCCATGTTCATATAGGTTGTTCAGCGATTAACAGTGACATGGAGTCACTTGAAGTCATTGACCTAAACAGGGGTAAAATATAAGACATGCTCCGAATTTGATCGGTCATGTTTCATTTTGTAGGCATTGATGAGACAAGAAAAAAGTCAATCACTATCTGTGGATCAAAGGTCAACAAGAGGTCACTATAGTTAAAATGTTAATTTTCATTCCAGTCACTCAAAATGCTATTTTTTCGAAAGGAAATGACCGATGATTGTAAGATTTAAGCAATAGATTCCTTGGATCCATATACTTATAGGTTGTTAAGCGACTGAACGTGACTGGTCATATCGGGTCACCAGAGGTCATTGACCTAAACAAGGGGCAAAATGTAAGACATGCTCCGATTCTGACCGGTTTCATTTTGTAGACATTGATAAGACAAGAAAAAAAGTCAATCAGTACCTTGGGGTCAGAGGTCAACAAGGGGTCACTATGTGCCCGCGACTAATATTCTACTAATATTCGTCTTTGACGACAACTATAGCTAGTTTCTTCTTTCTTTCTCTCATGAGAACTATAGCTCCGTAATCATTGAGCTGATTTTGACCATATTTGGTCATAAGTACCCTTATGTGCACCACTACTCAGGTTGTAAAGCATAAGGAGTCAAAGATCACATAGGGGTCACTAGGGGTCAACACGTAATTTTAACTTAAAACGCCGTTGCAATTTAGTGAAATGACCTAGGATCGTTCGAATTGGTCAACATATTCCATTTGAACGTACGCATATACAAAAGTGTGTTTTTTTAAATCAAAAAATATTTGGGGTCACTAGGGGTCAAAATGTAAATTTCCACTCCTCGCACTAAAAATGCTATTTTTTCGGGAGGAAATAACTGATGATTGTCAGAATTGGTCAAATGATTCCTCGGATCGATGTTCATATTGGTTGCTCCGCGACTAAAAGTGACATGTCATATGGGGTCACTAGAGGTCATTGACCTAAACAGGGGTAAAATGTAAGACATGCTCCGATTTTGACCGGATTTCTTTCATCTAGTAGGCATTGATGAGATAAGAAATAAAGTCAATAATTTGTTAGGGGCAAAGGTCAAAAAGGAGTCACTATAGATCAAAATGTCAATTTTCACTCCAGTCACTCAAAATGCTATTTTTTCAGGAGGAAATGACTGATGATTGTCAGAATTGGTCAAAAGATTCTTCGGATCGATGTTCATATAGGTTGCTCCAGAAAACATAACACACATACATAAATTACATACATTGGCCCAATATTGGCCAACATTGGCAATATAGGCATTGGCATTATCTTGTTGACCAATATATTGGGCCAATATTGGGTTCCCATTGGCAATATTGGCATTGGCACTCTCTTGGTCACCAATATTGGACCAATATTGGTTTTTCATTGGCGCTCTTCAATTGGCATCATGTTGGCAATCAATATTAGACAAATATTGGTGACCAAGAGAGTGCCAATGGCATTGGCACGATTGTCACTCTCTTGGTTACCAATATTGGACCAATATTGGTTTTACATTGGCGCTCTTTAATCGGCATCAAGTTGGCAAGCTATATTGGACCAATATTGTTGACCAAGAGAGTGCCAATGGCATTGGCACGATTGGCACTCTCTTGGTCACCACTATTGGACCAATATTGGTTTAACATTGGCGCTCTTCAATTGGCATCATGTTGGAAACCAATATTGGTCCAATAATGGGCACAATATACCAGGGCGTGAAATGACACCATTTTTTTTATATACAAATTCTGACGTGGTCTAAAAATTGCCGGCGCTGTTAAAAGTTATCGCTTCCTGGCCTTTTTGCTAGGATCATGTGCCTTGTCCTGTGCCTTATAGATTGTTTCCCTTGTCCTAGGCTTGCCCTTTGCCAAAGTTGGTTCTGGCCACGGGTTGGTTGACCCGGGGTCCGCTCATTCCTATTTAGGGGAAATAAAACAATATAAAGATAGAATTCTTCCTACCAAACATTTCTCCAAGTTCGCCAAATATTGGCCCAATATAGGCCCAAGCTTGGCCCACATTGGCGAGTGCCAATATTGAGCAAAGCTTGGGCCAATGAGCAAATAATATTGCGCCAATATTGTAAGCAAATATTAGGCCAATAAAACATCAATATTGGGCCAATATTGTAATGTGGTCTGGGAAGTGACATGTCATATGGAGACACTAGAGGTCATTGACCTAAACAGGGGTAAAATGTAAGACATGCTCCGATTTTGACCGGATTTGTTTCATCTTGTAGGCATTGATAAAACAAGAAAAAAAGTCAATCATTTTCTTGGGGTCAAAGGTCAACAAATGGTCACTAATCAAAATGTTAATTTTCACTCCAGTCACTCAAAATGCTATTTTTTCAAGAGGAATTGACTGATGATTGTCAGAATCAGTTAAAAGATTCCTTGGATCCATGTTCATTTAGATTGTTCAGCGATTAAAAGTGACATGTCATATGGGGTCACTAGAGGTCATTGACCTAAACAAGGGGGAAATGTAAGACATGCTCCGATTTTGACCGGATTTGTTTCATCTTGTAGGCATTGATAAGATTAGAACAAAAGTCAAACATGACTTTGGGGTCAAAGGTCACAAAAAGGTCACTAGGGCTCAAAATGTGAATGTTCACCAGTACCAGCTCTGACTTAGGCCAACAAAAAAAAGAAGTTGTGTTGCCCTCACAAGCCTAAAATCGGGAGGGACGGCCGGCCGGATTTTTTTTTTTTTTTTTTTTAATTTTAAATTTTACCAAATCAACGATTTTATACCTATTATTTCAGTCAACATGTGTGAAGATACTAAGGAAAACGCTTACTGGATGTATTTTCAACCCAATGGTGAATATTTTGGTTTCTTGCCCATCTCTTTTCACAGATTGGAAGATCTTGAGAAAAAAAATCTTGAAAAAAAATCTTAAAAACAAAAATCTTGAAAAAAAATCTTGAAAAAAAGAAAAAACCAAAAAAAATCTTAAAAAAAAGAGATAAAAAAAAAAAAATCTTGAAAAAAAAAAAAAAAAAAAAAAAATACCCGGCCCACATTCTCAGAATTTTGACCCGGCCGGATGAGGGCAACACAACTATTTTTTTTTTTTTGCCTTATCTGGTACTGCCGGATTAGATAAACCTACATTTTGATACTCTTACTTGATCGACAATTGTCTGCCATATGATCCGTCTGTCATATGATGAAAAGGTCAAATGTTAACGCGCCCTCGACTAATATCCGTGATCTATGATCATAGTTTATATCTAGTTTACCTTAGGTTACGTTACGATACGATACGTTACGTTACTTTACGTTACTTTACTTTACGTTACGTTACTTTACGTTACTTTACGTTACTTTACGTTACTTTACGTTACGTTACTTTAGGTTACTTTACGTTACGTTAGTTTACTTTGCGTTACGTTACATTACTTTACTTACACACACATTTATTTAGGCAGGGGTGGGGGGATAGAAGAGAAAGCTTTACACAAATTTATTTTTACACTTTAACACCTTTAACATTTCCTTTGAATATTTTGTGAAAACCATACACCCAACCTCGTTGAAACAGAAATCTTTGTTTGTTTAAGCTGAGTCGTTGTCTTTTTTAAAGACATTTCTTGTTAGTCTTGCATTGCAGTTTGTGTATATATCTTTTAGTGTTATGGGCTACCTAATAATTCTAATTCTCTATTGTGTACAGCTCTTTTTTGGATAGAAGAGGCACAGTATATCGTGTATGAAGATAGCACATTCACTGCAACATTCCATAGATGGGGTTACTTTGATCGGACGGATATGATAGGTAAATAATGTCAAAACACCTCCGAATCAAGTAAAAAGCTAGTCTGAAACGTTTCTACAAAGATAGACTGAACAGTGGACAGTGCAAGAAGAATGTTTGGGTTTTAGTCTTTGATTATAATCAATATTCATAAAGGAATTCTAGGGACCGTTCTTAAATACTTTGGTGGGGGCAGCTGGATAATTTCATCTGGAATTATTGACCAAAAATTAAAGTGCCAAAAATGTGATTTTCATTATTTGGGAGGGAAAAAATATTTTTGACGCTTTTTGGTGGATAATTCAAAAAATAATAAAAATGTTCAACATCAACAAAAATGTTTCTTAGGAAATTGCATGAGGATTATAATAAAACTAGTATGGCAAAAATTTGACAAAATTATATTTTGAGTTATCTTTGCAAAACAGCAGTTACAACAGTTTTACGAAGGCTGTACCTGAGGGTCCACCCCCTCCATGTGTTATTAAATGCTTACCAACCATTTTAACTGCTAGGGAGGTACCATGTAAAAGAGCCATCGATTTTAAATCATTTTTTACCACAAAATATGTAATTTCTCTTTAAAAAAGCGATATCGTACACTGATGGTAGAGCAGTACAAACAGCCACAGCCACCGACACAGTTGACTATACTCCCGTTGGTGACCTTGTCATCACATTCTACCCGGGTGATACTACAGCTACCAAGGATATAGTTATTGAACCTGACAACGAATTTGAATACAATGAGATGTTTACAATGACTATAAGTATAACAGATACCACCTTGATCATGGCGGCAAGAGTCGAATCACCTATATCATCGGAGGTTTTTATAAAAGATCGTAAGTTAAAGACACAACTTTGCCTGCCTTTGTTGTATTGTGCTCTTAGAGGGGGTTCCTCAAAGGGGTTTACATGTTCCACGTCATTGCTCTCATTTAATATTCAGTACTTAGCATAAACTACTAGATAATTTAGCTGGCTTCGAAATGCCGTGTATTTTATTGCATTTTCTTTGCTCAGACTAAAGATATGTTTGATCAGCTATGAACACTCAAAATGGCGTGTGCCACTTTTATGGTTTTTAGGTATGTGGTTTTTTTTATCATTAAGCATTTCGTATTTGGATTTGTTTTTTTACACGAGCTTCAATATCACTTAATTGACTTTCAGCTAGAGTTTGTTTTGTTGAATTTGCGTTAGCATATCCAAAAATATGCTTGTTTAACCAGGAGTAACAAAATCAAAGTTCAAAAGTTGTATCAGAATTTTGAAACAAATCATCCAAGCGTAAAATTGAAACATTCTTCATAAAGATATTACAAATTTGACTTTTATAGTTTGATCAGTTCCAAATTTGCGAAGCCTTCTAGCAGCAGCGAATGAATACAGAAGGACCAGGGCGCACATAAAGGCAACAATCGCATACGTGCGGCCAAAACCGCGTGAGTGCAGTGGCCATAATCGCGGCCACACACTTGGTTGCGTGCGGAGAGATCAAAAACCGAATATTTCTCGCCAATTTGGAACTGATTAAACTATAATATAATTATAACTTTAAAATCGGTAGGATCTAGCAAGATAAAGCAAATCATATTATGGACATCAATTAGTAAACACTGAATATTAAATGAACATGACTCTTTTGACAAATATCTTTTCTCTAAAACTTGTCACAACCCGTTTGGTTGATCAAGCATATCATTGGATTCGTAAGAGCAACAATCGAATGAGCGACACTTGAAAATCAACTATATTTTCTAAGAGCTGATTATTTGTTTGTTGGGGTATTAGTTGCGTCAACGAAAACACAACATACAATAATTGAGTTAATCCTGTTTCTCCAACAGCCACGTGGTATGTATTTGACTGCGCTGATTACACCGTAGTTGAATCAACTGGTATGGTGACGATCACTATTAATAGGAAAGGAGATGTCAGAACTGCGGGTTTCGTTTGTAAGTGCATATAACAATTTCAGTTTAATGCAGCAAAAGGTTCATCTCCAGCAGCCGATTTGAATGAAGATAATCCGCTACCATATATGAAGGTCATTCAATAGGTTCTACCTCCTCTCTCATAATATCTCTTATAGAAATATCAGCCTCGTGACATTTTTGTCATCATGATTATAGGTCAGAATCATAGCTACATATTTATAGTAAAGGATGGCCTAGTTTATATTTGTTTCACTTTTGTCCCAATCCGGTCAAAGCCAGCGAGACAACCGAAACGAAAGATTACCCTAAACATGAATACACATTCTGTCCCTCCCCCGTATTGTATGATTAGACAATATATAAGAGCACGATTAAATACTGCAAATTATTGTTTATAGTCTATTAACGAGAAAGCTGAAATTTTGAACGGTTATATTTGACTGACAGGTATGTTTTGTCTCTCATTTAGAGATAATATGCTGTTTTTTATCCGTTTCCTGCACACTATATTTCCAAAAAGTTCAAACAGTACTCAGACAAATTTACTATTAATTTATAGCTGAAATTCAATGTTAAAATTGTGGAATATATCATAAGACTGGCTAATACGAGGGTCGCTCAATAAATAATGAAAGTGATCATGGTATGGGATGCATGAGTCATTCTATTGAGGGATAATGTGATCAATACAAAGTATGAACCTTTGTCTTTCAAACAATACACTTTTGGACTGTTAGATACCTTTGGTTATGTAACGTCATTAACATAAACACAATAGGTTTCAGACACTGACTGAAATCTGTCAATTATTTGGCTGGATATGTAATATGTTGAATATGGGTTGATTGCTACATTTGCGTATATCTCGGCAATGCAAGCATAAAAACAGATAACACTTGGCACATAGTTAGAACACACACTCATCTCTGTGTGACACTCTTTTTTAGATCTGAATTACTTAATACAAACAAGAAGGGACCATCTCAAATACGCTTTTATTTAGCAAAATCCGCAATAATATACCTTAGAAAACAACAAAGGATAAAGAACAATGGAGGGATTATAATTTAGTAAATTGTTGTGGGATGTAAAGCACTAATATTGGGGATTTCAAGAGGAGCTGTTCATAAAATTTCCTCAAACCATTGAAACTATGTGACGATTACTTTAACAATACATATCTAGTGGCAGCCATCTTTGATTGATACATTCATGTATATCTTCATTTTGACTATCACAATGTTTATACACATTGATTTAAGCTTTTTCATTATTTCTCATTAGAAATTGAAGGCACAGTCAGCTTTTATCTGGTAAATTTCATGATTTTAGCCATTTTTGGCCCTGTTCGAAATAATCTGCCGTTTTTCATTTTCGGATTAGAGAACCCTTTTCATTTTCGTATTATAGAACCTTCGGATTATAGAACCTTAATTATTTTCGGACTATAGAACCGTCGGACTATAGACATGTCGCCGGTGGGGTGGAGTGGGTGGGTTGGATGAGGGAGCTATGAGATCTGGTACTTTCATGGCTAGAGCATGGGGGTAAGCTTAACTATCTATGTTTCTCTTGCAGTGGTGTCAACACGAGATAGAACTTCAAACATGGGATTCCTCACAGCAACCTCTGATACTGACTTTACGGGAGTATTAAACTCACCAGTAAATTTCAGTCCAGGAGACAAAAGTAACACATTGGATATAAACATAGTACTTGATGAATTCCAAGAAGCAGACGAACAATTCCAAGTTTTTCTACATGGTCCTGACACAGCCGAAGCACTCGGGGAATTACATAAGGCCATTGTCACTATATACGATGATGATAGTAACTGTAAGTCTATAGTTCAGTCAGTTCCAAATTTCCGAAACCTATTAACAGCAGCGAATGAATTCAGAAGAGCGTCGCTTGCAAAAATGCTCGCATGGCGCAATGTGGCGCTCAATGTCGCAGTGTCATTAGTATGCGTAACGCTTGCGTATACCAAAATCGCGCTTATATGCTTGGATTACTTTTGCGCGTGGATAGATAAAAACCGAATATTTCTCTCGTCAATTTTGAACTTATTGAACTATACAGGGAAAGTAATGATCGATTTATCCACAAAGCTTTCCAAAATATTGGGTTTCTTGGTTTCTTTTAATCAGAGAACTTCCTCGTTCCTGCAGCAGAGATGAGCATAATTTATAGAGCAGATAATACATTTTCCGTTTGGGAGAGCGTATGTTTTTCTACATTTAATAATTCTTGCATGGTTAACCCTTGCTGATTACATACTGGGGTCGCTAAACGATGTAGGTTGGTCCCGATGACGTATTTTACGTTAGTTGCTGTTCAAAGAAATGCAATTAAGAAAGCGGCGACCGCACGCGACTTGCCAACAATCGGGACGGGTCACAGCGACTCGCTAGGCCCAAAATGGTAAATGTTTAATTCAATCCAACTCGTCGTGCGCGACCGGTCGTTTGATCTGACATGTAGCTGTGAGCGATTTGTGTTTCATAGTTCATGTGACTCTAAATGACCAAGACCTGCGACTGGAAGTATGTTATGGTTATGGGCGCACAACAACAAATCACTCCTCGTTTTGTGTAATGGTAGTAAATTCGACAAAAACAAGAAACGATTTTGGCGTGAGGAAGTGTTTTACAAATAAAATGAAAGATAATCTCTTGATCGGGATATCGCAAAATGCTGTTTTTCGATTTTACCGAAAATGTATCACATGGATGAACACTACGTGCTCGGAGGCGGTCAGATTGAAGGCGAGCATTCGGGCTTAAAATAGGTGTGGCGCTGTTTAAATGATGTTACCGTAATATCTAATTAGAAGACGTATCACTTAACTGACGATTTTATGAAATTTTAATATTGATTTATGAATTATTAGAATGAATGGTACTCATCATAAGGACTCATAATCGAGACTCTACCGAAGGCGCTATGTTACGTGTAATAGTGTAGGATGTTATGTAATTTTGCTTTTTTTTTTGCTAAGGATGGTTTTTTTGGTTTTATTAGCTAAAGTAGACCCTCAGGTATCAGAAATCCATTGGTAACATTTTTTTCCATCTGCCGATTGGCCGCAATCTTGGATTTCAAAATGGCCGCCATTTCCAATATAATTTACCCTATAACTTATGTTCTGAGCAACATATGAAGTCAAACTTGGTGGCAAACCACATGTTTTTAATACAAGGGAGTTCACAAGTGCTCTAGCTATGTTCCTATGTCTAACATACATGCATGGCTGCCATCTTGGATTTCAAAATGGCCGCCATTTACAAAAAAAATATTTTGCCATATAACTTTTGTTCTAAGCAACATATAAAGTTGATTTTGGTGGCAAAATCCATGTTTTCAAGAGTTGTTTACAAGACAAGAGAGTGTAAAACTGGCTGTAAGTAGCGCAACTCCAACCTTCTGCTCTACCACAAATTCTTCCTTTCCTCTATCTCCCATCTTGCTCCTTACTCTGCATGCCTCTCCTAAGCACCTTTTTCCATGCTTTGCTTTACTATAGGTTGTAGATACAGGAGACAATTCCATCAGCCCTCCTGTCCCTAATCGCTTCTCTTGCAGTTACCCATCTCCACGTCCTCGAAGACTAAGATGCATTGCAATGTAGTGCATGTTAGTCGCATGCCACCTGGATGGCCAAACCTTTCGGTTAGTGCTAACTGACGGAGCTCTGGGGGGCAATGGTTGGTAGTTCTAGGACTATTGGAGTAGTCTGGAGGACTATTGATCATTGCTTTTTAGGTTTCACTTTAAATCACTGAGACCCGGGTAGAATATACTCATTAGCCTTGGCTGGCAAGTATTCTAGAAGAAGGACAACTTTGATCACAAACCATGCTGCAGGAGTTGCGACCGCAGTGATTACAGCAATTGAAAAAAACATGATGGCAAACCAAATCAACACTAGGGTTAAAGTCCCTAAAATAACCTCTCCTGGAGCAAACTCGGATTTTTCTAAATCAACTGATGACGGCATGCCCCCAAACCCGAAAGGGAGGAGTAAGCTTGACGGCAGAGCGGGCAATAGGAGACCACTTGCAACATGCAAGACCAATACTACTATATCTACCATAAATGTGAGAACTATCAGCACTGATCAGAGAGAGTCGATACAGGGAGGAGATTGTAACCAATCTAATTAAATGTAAAATTGACATGATCGGGATACAGGAACACCGCATTGTCCATGATGACCCAGTAAAGTATGAGAGCATTATGGGTGGAACTCTGATCACTACCTCAATCAGCAACAAGAAATAAAGCAGGTACAGATGTAGGTGGAGTCGGGATATACTACTCAATAACAGAGTACTCATTAGCAAGTATCAAGCCACATTCTGATCGTACACTCAATAGTCAACTTCCATGGTAACCCAGCAACAACTGTAGTGGTGACCTACTGCCCTTCAAATGTGGCGGATGAAGACATCGTACGAGATCATTACAACAGTCTAAAGGGGGCAATAGACTCCATTCCAGCACACAACATCTTGCTTGTTGTTGGCGACTTCAATCCTAGGCTTGGAAAGGATGACGCCAAATTCACTTACCATGATGACACAAATAGAAATGGAGAGTACCTAGCAGACTTGGCTAAAGAGAAAGATCTTATAATCGCAATTAACTTACTTCCGCAAGAAAAAAGGCAAGTTGTGTACATATGTCAGCCTAAGCGGCAACAAACTACAGCTGGACTACATCCTTGTCAGGCGGAAATGGCAAAACAGTGTTCTAAATTCTGAAGCTAACACCTTTGCTAGTGTGGGATCTGACCATAGAATCGTCTCTGCTCGTATCCGATTAAGCCCCAGAAAGAGTAAAATCATCAAACGGAAAAAGCAATACGACTGGAAGCTACTTAGGCCTACAACTGATAATGATCTACAAGCCAAATATAGCATAGAGGTGCATAATAGGTTTCAACCCCTCCATGATGAAGTAGAAACTGCATCTGAGAAATATTCCAGATTCATTAAAGCCACTCAAGATGCTGCAGAGGAAGTGATTCCTGTGAGGAAAAAAGAGAAAATAACCTACTTCTCAAATGACGCCCAGGTATCAAGGGCGAGATCACAAATTGAAGAAGCGTATGCAAAATAACAACTAGACACTAATGACGAGGACAATTGGAGAAATTATAAGGAGGCTAAGAAGAGCCTAGGGGAGGCTTATGATCATGTGAAAGAGGAAGACCTTACCAATAAGCTTAGAGAAGTAGAAAATGCCCACATAAACTGCAAGCATGGTAAGAGTTGGAAACTGATCAACAAAATAACAAGAAGATTGACTACAAGAAAAGGACAAATCAAAGGATCCACGCAAAAGGAGAGACTAGATAATTGGTATACTCATTTCAAAAATCTACTTGGGAGCCCACCGCACATAAGTAATGAAGATGAGGAAATTGCCCCAATACTATCAAATCTCAGCATGAAAGAAGGACCCTTTGAGGAGGAATATGTGAGGGCTAATAAGAAGGCACTTGTAGAGGGGAAAAGCAGTGGGGAAGATGGTATCACACCTGAAATGCTCAAAAGATGTGATTTGGATAATATAATACTGGACTTCTGCAACGATGCCTTGATGAAGTGGAAAAAGCCAGACCAATGGTCTATTCTCAACATAATACCAATACCAAAACTTGAGAGCTAATCAAAATGGCTTTCGAGTTGGACGTACCACGGTTGGCCACATTCTTGCCCTCCGAAGAATTATTGAGGGAATTAGATCAAACAACCTGCCAGCCATCATTACCTTTATAGACTTCAAGAAGGCGTTTGACACAATACATAGAGGACGAATGCTGCAAATTCTGAAGGCCTATGGTATACCTGAGCAGCTTACAAATGCGATTGCAGAAATATACAAGGACACCAAGGCAAAGGTTATATCACCTGATGGGGAAACTGAGGAATTTGAAATACTGGCTGGAGTACTACAAGGTGACACCTTGGCTCCATATCTCTTTGTCATTGTTCTCGACTACGCCCTAAGTGAGGCCATAGATGGCAAAGAAGAGGAGCTAGGATTCCGCTTAACAAAAAGAACCAGCAGACGAATAGGACCAACCACAGTTACTGACCTTTACTTTGCTGACAACATTACACTGTTGTCTGAAGACGTGTCTTAAGCGCAATCACTACTTAACAGAGTGGAGACTTCGGTGGGTAAAGTTGGGCTCAAAATGAACGCCGCAAAGACAAAGTACATGTCCTTCAACCAGAAGCAAAGTACTTGTAATCACCACAAACGAAGGTATGCCCCTTGATAAAGTGGAGGACTTCAAGTACCTTGGAGCCTGGATGAACAGTACTGAAAAGGACATCAAAACACGCAAAGCAGCTGCATGGAGAGCTTGTGGCAAACTCAGTCAGTTATGGAAGGCCAAATCACTATCCAGAAAGCTCTAAGAAAGACTGTTCATAGCTACTGTAGAATCAGTCCTCCTCTATGGATGTGAGTCATGGACAGTCACCCCAAAGCTTAGTAAACAGCTGGACGGATGTTACACTAGAATGCTTAGAACTGTGTTCAACATCAACTGGAGGCAGCATGTGACAAATAAGGACCTGTACGCGGATATTCCCCAATTCTCGGACAAGATCAGGGAGCGTAGATCAAGATTTGCAGGACATTGCTTCAGAGGGTCCAATGAGCTGGTCTCCAAAATCATACATTGGGTACCAAAGCATGGATTAGAAAGTGTGGTAGACCAGCCCTAACCTACATTGACTTACTAAAGCGTGACACAGGATTGCAGGTAGAAGAAATCAAGACAGCTATGTTGGATAGGAAGAATTGGGGCGGTATCGTGGTTCGGAAATATCACCCGCCATAAGTCAAAGTAAGCAAGTCAAGTAATTATGCACATAGGCTAATTTATAGGCCAAATAGACCTCTAATATTATTAACCATTTTTCCTTCCTTTCCTAGTTTTTGTTTCGTTTTGTTTGTTTGTTTGTTTGGTTTTGCCTATGATGCAATTGAACAAAACAGCAATTACCCCCTATTATAATACAATAATACCCCTCTACAATATAGAGGGGTAGCTGCTGTGGATACAAAAGCATACATTTGATTGCTCCTTGTATGTTTTCTTGTAATAAGTCCAATGCAATGTGATCAACCTAATGTATCACCAGTGGGGTACTACCGGACAATAAATACTAAGTATATGTTACTGCTAACAATTGAAATTTGTATTGAATTTACAGCTTAATTTATATATAGCAACTATTCATGTCAAATTAATTGATAATAGATAGAACTGTACACTTAATTGTCAGTAAATAACTCTTGAAAACATGACCTTTGCCACAAAAATCAACTTCATATGTTGCTCAGAACAAAAGTTATAGGGTAAAATCTTTTTTTTTGTAAATGGCGGCCATTTTGAAACCCAAGATGGTGGCCATGCATGTATGCAAGACATCAGAACATAGATACAGTATTTTTGAACTCTCAGGTATTGAAAACATGATTTGCCACCAATTTTGACTTCATAGGTTGCTCAGAACAAAAGTTATATGACAAATTCCATTGGAAATGGCGGCCATTTTAAAATCCAAGATGGCGGCCATTCCGTGGATGGAAAAAAATGTTACCAATGGATTTCTGATAGCTGAGGGTATACTCTATCCAATGACACCAAAAAAAGCATCCTTAGCAAAAAAAAATGCACTGGTTTGAAATCCTACATAACAGCCTACACTATAATCCAATGGGACACTTATTTGGTGCTGTGCCCCCTTATCATCATTTAATATTCAGAACTTCTATGATTTTGACCATGTAGTGTGATCGCTTAATGCATTTCAGCGGTGTTTCAGTTCCAAAAGGCGGTGTACCATGTATCTGAATCGGCCGTGTATGTTACTATTAGTGTTCTACGCTCGGGTCAACTTGTAATGGACACTCCTGGTACCGTGGGTAAGCTGATTACCATTCATTCACTCAGTATGGCCGCTTTACCAGGCACGGCATAGACCGAAGTTAACATTAGAGTTGGTATCTCTTGCTTTTACTCTTAGCATTAAAGTTAAGAGTGGACTCTCAGGTACAGCCTCCGTAAAACTGCCGTAACTTCTTCAATATTCATTTAATCTTTATAAATACAGTTTTTTGCAGAAAAGGGTTCAATGAATCCAACCATGATAATGAAATTGACCATTTTGGAAAAAAATTATAAAAAACACCTTTTTTGACCCATTTTAGGTTTGGAAAAGATAACTCAAAATATATTTTGTTAAATTTTGTCATACTAGTTTTATGATAATCCTGATAACATTCCCCAGGAGCGTTTTTTTTAATTTTAATATCTTATTTTTTATTTTTTAAGATACAGACCAAAAGGTGCCAAAAATGTGATTTTTACCGCCAAAATCATGAAAATCACCATTTTGGGGGGAAAATCACATTTGTTGGCACTTTTTGGTCTGTGACTCTGAGAGTCCACAGCCCCCTTAAAGATTCACTACAAGGAACTCTGATATGCCATTCATGCAAAGGAATACCATTTTAACTTTCGTACACTAATCATTTATTCTTGCATCCAGTATTTTAGAACAAGAATATACTTGTTCATAGTGTCTGAACCTGTCATTTACTACGATTAAATGCGTCGTTATGTCTTTTAAAGAATGTATCTTAGTTAAAATTTATTATCTGAATAGCTATAATAATGACAAAAGTGAATTCTGACTATTTTTAAAATTATTTTGAAACTTTAGTAAGAAGCTAGTGTAGCATAGCAAATAATAGTGTGTGAGATTTATGAAACTGAAACGATGTATTTTCATGACCCAGGTCAGTGACTAGTACCACAAGCATAACCTGACCAGTTAGCTATTTCAAAATCAATATTTGGTACTCAAAATTCTCAAATATACGTTAGACGACGAAAGTCTGCTCCCGCAATTTAACATATCATCCATACAAAGTAAGTAGTAACTTTTAAATTTATGATGTAACCACACAAAATAAATATCAATTCAAAAAGAAATGTGATCGGTAGGGCATGTATGGCATCATGTATCTCCTGAACTCCTGATCTCTTATTATGATATGAAACCTTTTAATCGTAGGCAAAACAAATGTTCTTTTGTTCTTCAGAAATCGGAACGTTTGATCAAGGTTACAACAGACATCTCAATGCAGATGGTGGTGACGATTTTGTAGAATTTCATGATGAGGTTCTGAACTTCGGGATTAACCAACGTAAAGTGGACTACGTAGTTTATCTTGCTGATAATGTTGATGTGTCTAAGCAGGAGTCCTTTGAAGTGTGCTTGTCTGATCCTACATTTGGGGATATCGACGGAATAGAGTGCACCCTTATTTATATCGATGATGATGACTGTGAGTTATAACTACTAGTATGTTAACACTTTCCACGTGGCAAGCGTCTGCAGACGAAATTCCAAAATTTCGCAAAATGTTTCAAAAATATTAAAATTGTTGAATTTCATTACCATATTTGATGAATGCATTGAAATAAATACAAATATGTCTGGTTTTGGTTCAGTAAATCTTTAGATAGACTTTGAAAGTTGGGAAAGGTTTCTGAAAAAGCAGTGTTGTATATGGTAACATACTAGCCGCGTGGAAAGTGTTAAGGGGTGTTGTTAACCTTAAAATTATGAAATGTATCAAGCGCTGTCACTTTTGAACTATTAACGTATGCATTTTTGGAAATAAATAAGTCAGAGAATCCATTTTGGCTTTAAATTTCACTAAAAATAATGATTTTTAAAATCATTTTCTTGACTCAATAATTTTCGGACAACGTAACAAACAGTTTTTGGTCAAAAAGTGCCGACATCGCACCAAAATCACATAACAAAACTTCTCTAGGGAGCCTTTTTCATACAATTTTAAAGTTTATAATTTTTCGATCACATTTTTGAGGCAAAGAAAAAGATTAAAAACTCATTTTTTTAAATTAGATGATTAGGTGCAATTTCGGCATTTTACGTCAACTTTAAAAAAACCAGCATTTTTAGGGAAATTTGATAGCAAAACTGGATTCTCTTACTCACTTCCTTTTCAAAAATGTATACACAACATTTATATTTCTAAAGTTACCGCGCGTGATAAATTACATACATGTTGGGTTCCCCCACATAAAAAGCACTTTCAGTAATTTGGTACAGGAAAGCGCATTTTTCATAACCTTCTGGGGTCGGTATTTGTTGTAATGCTTTCTAAGTAGTCACACATATCCGGAAAAAGCTATAAGGCTAATAAAAATGTGTTAATACAAATCTAGCGGGATGACCTTTATCATCCCTCATCCTAAACCTGTTGGACATCAATTACACAGAAACATTTAACCCTCGTGCTTCCGTAGGTGTACAGTGCAACTTACCATAAATGCCCGTTTTACCAAAAAAAGTCATGTTTGGTGACACATATTATAGAAGTAGTCACGTAAATATTTGCATGAATAATTTTGTAAAATAATACCATTTGAGTATTATTTGCATATTTAATTAGCATCAAGTCCAAAACATATTTTAAATTATATCTAAAGATGTGTGTACGCTGGTATTCTGGAAATCAGATATGTTGTGCGTATCCCTAATTCTGGTATTTTTGTATGAGCAAAATAGAACTTCTCTTTGAATTTATTTATTTATTTGATTAAATTGCATAACTAAGAACCGATATTTGAGACTTTTTTGAAGATAACCATAACTTTAATATTGGCGTGTGATCTATCAAATTAGAGCTGGAGACATAAACATCAAAATAGTATGAGCACTTTTTATGATTTTGTTTTCGGTTTTTAATTATATGTATTTAAGCAGTCTCTTAGCTTTAGTGTATGCAAACAAATGATTCACCAGTCAAGGAACATGCATTTGAATTTATCGCGTAAGCAGTACATCATCATCAAATATGTGCAGTGAAGCATGGTTATACGCAGGAGGCCTGTGTGTGGATTTCTATACCAGTCCCCTGTAACCAGTGATAACGCACTTGTTCACATCCAATATAGGTCTATGCATAACAAATTGAAATAAAGGGCAGTTATGGTAAGTTGCACTGTAGAATCACACTGAGCATGTACAGAGTAGTTTGGATTGGAAGAATGTGTTATGTTAGTAAAGTAATCTTACACTCGACGTCACCTCAATCAGCTAATTTACGTGAACAGTTGAAAAACTATTATTATTATACATGTACTGATTCCCGGTAATGATTATACTCTTAATGTAGCTGTGTATGGTTTTGATAAACCGGTGTACTACGTAAAAGAAGACGAAGAATTTGTAACGCTTAACATCGTCCGTGTCGGTTGCCTCAGCGTAGAAGGATCAGTGGGTAAGTATCTTGATTTTGAATGCAATCTTAGTTTAATTGATCCCTGAGGTTATTGGTGCGGTCATGACCTCACTTTGACGAGGTCATGACCTCACATTGGCATGGTCATGACCTCACCATGGCATGTGATAGAGGTGACGAAAATGGAAAGAAGATATTTAGTTACATAATTTGTCGAGTCATATTGCATTAATATTATTTGAAGGGTCCTGTTTTAGTTCACAGTGGACAGAAATGGAGTAATACACTGACCTGAACTTTGCAAATTCAGAGCGCAAATGATTTCGAATGCACTCTTACGTTTAATTGACCTTTTGCATGTGATAGAGGTTACGAACATGTGTTGAGTTCTATTGGACGATAATATTTATGTTTGTTACCTTGATTTTTTCCAAAAATCGAGGTTCTGTATCTCTGCCGTTTCTTTCTTGATCTTCTTTCTTTCTTTCCTCAAACCCATCTAAAAATGCTATTTTTTCTACAGTTTACATGCTACAATCACCAAACTTGGTCAGTAGAACCCCCCACCTAACCTTCATATAGGGTGTTAACAGTTTGGGGTCAAAGGTCACACAGGGGTCACGAGGGGTCAAAAGGTGATTTTCACTTAAAACGCATTTCCAATTTAGTGAAATGACCTAGGATCGTCAAAATGTGTCCACATATTCCTTTTGACGGTACGCATTTACAAAAGAACGGTTTTTAAAAATAAAAATCATTTGGGGTCACTAGGGGTCAAAATGTCAATTTTCACTCCAGTCACTTAAAATGCTATTTATTCAAGAGAAAATGGCCCATGATTATCAGAATTGGTCAAAAGATTCCTTGGGTCCATGCACATATAGGGTGTTCAGCGATTAAAAGTGACATGTCATACGGGGTCACTAGGGGTCATTGAACTTTACAGGGGTAAAAGTTAAGACATGCTCCGATTTGAACCGGGTTTGTTGCATCTTGTTTGGATTGATGAGCCATGAAAATAAATTAATCATATTGACCAGGTCAAAGGTCAAAAAGGGGTCACTAGGGGTCATTGAACTTTACAGAGGTAAAAGTTGATACATGCTCCGATTGGGACCGGGTTTGTTGCATCTTGTTTGGATTGATAAGCCGAGAAAATAAGTCAATCATATTGACCAGGTCAAAGGTCAAGAAGGGGTCACTAGGGGTCATTGAATTTTACAGTAGTAAAAGTTAAGACATGCTCCGATTTGGACCGGGTTTGTTGCATCTTGTTTGGATTGATGAGCCAAGAAAAAAAGTTAATCATATTGACCAGGTCAAAGGTCAAGAAGGGTCAATACGGGGTCATTGAACTTTAGAGGGGTAAAAGTTAAGACATGCTCCGATTTGGACCGGGTTTGTTGCATCTTGTTTGGTTTGATGAGTCAAGAAAATAAGTCAATCATTTTAATCAGGTCAAAGGTCAAGAAGGGGTCATTAGGGATCATTTTCTCATAAAAAAATCAAGGTAGCCTGGTCTTAGACCGGAGCAAGATCTAGTTGATATTCGTATTCTGGGACCATGTTCTAAAGTAGTTCAATGTGGGCAAAATTGACTGATTCAAACTGACCTGGATTAGGCATATTTAAAGCGCAAATGATTTTAAGAAAAGACCATCCTACTTTTTCTTACGAATTTTTGTACTCACTGAACTCAAACCAAACTGTGTGTCAAACTGCTGAAACTGTTCCATCGGATGAAACATCGTAGAAAGATTCAAATAACGGAAATCGATTTCTTCACATCCAGACTTGAAATTCAGTTTACAGGTCATACTTGATAACTGATTTACGACTTTTGTAGCTGGGCAGTCGCTTCGACCCAAGTTTCATGATGGGAAATACATATTTCGTCCTATACGACACAAGTATTCACTAAGCAATATTTGTTACGTTACAGGGTTAAATACTTACGATGTAACAGCATTAGAACATGCTGACTATACGCCCATCAAAGATCGTCTGGTTCTGTTCGGACTTACTGAAAGCATTCAGTCAGTTAAGGCGTTTACTACGACACCAGACCTGAGAGTTGAAGGCGAAGAACGTTTTGAGGTATGCCTTGATACGCCTATTCAAGGAGTTCTGGGATTGCATGGATTAATACGATGTACGACAGTAGTCATAGTAGATTGCGACAGTAAGTGGTCACAGGTCACTAATAGGTATATCAAATAAGGTGGAGCCGTTTCAAAAATCCTTAAAATCGTGATACGTGTCTCTATTTTAAATAGAAGTTGTCAAAAAATCATAACATTTTTAGTATCATAAAGATTAAAGCCACATGTCTAGCAACAGTGAAGTTATCAATCTAAACGTCGAGTGAGTCAAGGGTGGAGCCGGTGGGTGAGGCGCCGGTGGGTGAGGCGCCGGTGGGTGAGGCGCCGGTGGGTGAGGCGCCGGTGGGTGAGGCGCCCATAGGTTTCTACACGAAATAGCGGAAACTAGAACTTTTGAAATTGATGCCATTTTAAAAGTATACATAGGAAAGTTTTCAAACTTCTCATATGTGTTAATAACATGTGCCTGCTACTATGAATAATAATATTGAATTGTTATCTAGACATTCTCTACTAGAATATGATGTTTAATTCAGGGAGTGTTTTAATGTAAAAAATACACAGTTTTATTCATTTTATTGATTAAACAATGGCCAAATCGCAGTCTCTCTATTTCATTTGTGTGACCCTTAGGTCCTTTTCTACCCTGGGTAGTAAAACATTTAACTAAAAAAGCCAGAAGTGTTTCTTCACAGAATTGTTCATAGATTTATGAAAAATTTGCTATTTAGAGCTATTTTGGACCACCCTGTATTCAAAATAAAAGGAACTTTAATGATATTCATGTAGTTCATTTTGATAACCATTTTCCTTAAAATTAAATAGTCCATGCTAACTAAATTTCATAGAATATTATATACAAACCTTCATTTTATGCATTATTTCATCCTCATTTTAGACACCCTGTACTTTTCCTGTGTACATTTTGGGCAGGTGATTCTCAGCAAATTTGGTAGCACCTTCTGCGGTTGTTCTGATTTTGGTGACTATCTTCAGCTAAACCCTAATTGTACAAACTATCAAAATATTTTGTGAGGAGCAAAAACGATCAACTTTTTTATGTTCCACCCTGTAAAAATGTTACACACCCTGTATAATTTGATTTTTTTTTGCAAAAATGAAAAACCTTGAATCATAAGCTTTCCAACAATATATAGTTTGTGGGTCATTAAGTATATAAAACTTAAGTTTTGTCCCGTTTAATCAGAATTGGTGCATTTCTCAACATTAGTAGAAGTGAAACATTTTTTGGACCAGTTTGTGACTTCTGACCAAGTGGATGTTTTATAACTTCATTGATGTAAACTTATTATTGTGAATTCGATGAATGGTTTTTAACCCTAACTCTAGTGGTGGGTTTTCGGAATAAATCTCCTGCGCGCCGGCGCAGGGGATTTAACCCTGGTCGTAGTGTAGTGATTTGTAGTGATGAGGAGGGTTATTGTTAACCAACCCGAGAAACCAACCCGATAACACAATTAATCTCAACAACGTATAGTGATATCTGGTTATCATGGTTATACAAACTCAAACGTTCTTACCAAATTGTTCGGTGTAAATGTTTGATAATGGATTTGGACAAATGGATTTAAAAAACCCAATTTGCGTTGGTTTTGAACATATCGATCTATTATCCATAATATCACATATTCTACTCTTTGGTATGCAGGTGAGATAGTGTTTGGTGATACTTCCTATTCAGTTAGTGAAGGCACCGGGACTGTCAGTATCAGTGTCATACGCCGTGGTTATCATCAAAGTATTGATAGCGTTGGTAAGAATTTTGGACATTAAATTAAAAGAAAATCGTATTTAAGGAAGCCCTGTAATACTAGTGCGTATGGCAAATACGTATAAGTGACTTTTACGCAATATTTTGGTATCATCATATATAACGTCGCTGTTCTGACATACCGGCACATCTCTTTACTTATTTCTGTTGTGATGTGCCGGTATGTCAGAACAGCGACGACAAGTATAAGCAAGTCACTAATACGTACATGCATGGGCCATTGTATATAGTCGCCGGCAGAGAAAATCAGCATCGATGTGCGGCGTTTGGGCGGTAATATTTATGATGCCATAGATAAAATTGGATTCACGCGATGGTCGATTCAAGTGCTTTCATATTTAATCAATGGGAATCGCTCTTTCGTGTTTACGGTTACACGCTTCTTAGCACTGAGGAAAAACGCTCAATTTCTTTTCAGCTAACTATTTGGTGGCTTAGTGCACGTTAAAGTATAACCGTTGCCAGGTCAACCGGCTCATGCTAACTTTGTTACGAAACACTGATCACATTGATCAACACAAAGCCTATGACAGTATCATAATTCGGAACAGAGATGGTCACGCGTTATGAACTCGCCTCCCAATAGGGTGGTGCTGTTACACTTTTTAGTTTCATGCTGTCATATTCCTTAAATATTTTTAAAACCACCAAAACTATCTCAACAAATTTTGTATCATTTTAAAGCCCTAATAACAAGCTATCTGCCGGAAAAATGGCATTGGTATATCTAATACCGAAGGAGAGATACAGCTGTTTGAAGTTTGGGCACCAGGGGTGGTGCCGGAAGGGGTGCCGCCGGAAGGCGTGCCACCTGTACGAACTCAATGGGTATAATCCCATGCTTTGTTCTTTTTACAATAACTAGTCATCCACTAATGTTACAAACACCATTCTTGTCCCATTTTAGAGGATATTTAGTAGTCTTTAGGTATGTGGTTCAACAGACTTGTCAACTATTCGTAACAACTAATTAATTATGGATAAGACCATGATCATCAGCTTTCTTCCTATTCGCTACACAGTCAACATGAATAATCAGCCTCAATTTACCGGATTTTAAAAAATGACTATAACAGAAAAAGTGTTCAACCTATGATAGCAAAAGTATACATTTTTTGAAAGCTTGTAACTAGAGGAATTCAGAAATGCAGTTTAGGTCAGAAATGGGTACATCCTTAACAAATATTTCTGAAAATTCTAAAAATAGATAATAAAAATTGGAGATATTGACTAGCCGGTAAAATTACCTTACCGACGTAGTAACCTTTGACAATTATATATCATCTGATGGGTAATTTAATGAGTAATTCAAATATGTAAAGTAAATAATGAAAAGGGTAGGTATAGAAAATATATGGATCTCAAAATAAAAATAAAAACTGTGATATGTTTCCGAACATTGTGCATCATACCATTTTAGTCCTTAGTCGCACTATAATTTCAATGGCATATTCGGTTTCCACATGCAATTTCCCTTCAGAAAATATATACTTTTACTACCTCAGGTATATAAATGTGTAAAGTTAAAATCATGTCGCGAAAGCCAAAATCCGTGTGTAACGCAAAAGGAGGCGAGCTTATAACACATGACCATATAAAGTCCTCAAAATAAGTAACTGACCAGGTAATTAATATGCTCTCAATTCCAAAAATATAGCTCTAACGTAAAAATATTAAATTATAAAGTTGTAAGGAAATCTCTTTTCTTCAATTTGAGATATTACAAGTGAAGATTGAATGAATATTATTTCAGTTATGAGTTCAAAACCACAGCCAAGTCAGTTTTTCATTTTAACATTAGGTTCGTCGACACGCAGCCTCGAACTAGCAACAGGCAGATTATTGATTAACTGGTAGCGATAACTCACGGGTTGATAGATGAGGATTGGGGATGCTTCAATTGATCAATGCAGCCCATACACATACCAGTCACACGGTCCTGCGTGTTCAAAACTTAAGTGTTAAAATGAGAAACTGACTTGGCTTTGGTTTTGGACTCATAACTGATTTAATATTCATTCAATCTTCACGTGAAATATCTCAAATTGAAGCAAAGCGATTTCTTGACAACTTTATAATTTAATATTTGTACGTAGGAGCTACAGTTTTGGAATTATGAGTATATTTATTAGCTGGTCAGTTACTTATTTTGAGGACTGTACATGTATGGACCAGGCATATGCACGACGTCAACGAATTTACAATGACGATGTACCTCAATCATCGTATATTTCGAAATAATTCATATTAAATTATTAAAATCATCATATCCCTCAATATTTATCAAATTCCGATATGATTAGGGCATATTAAAATACACAACTGAGGTAGGTATGAATTAGCTGATACATATGAATTTCATTTCAGATGTAGTTTCCTCTAATGGCAATGCCATAGAGGGAAGTGATCGTGACTACACAGCTGTCTTACATAAGGTTGTGTTTGGAGCCAGCGACAGTCCTCAAGAAACAATGGTGTCTTTTGATATCGTAGTTCGAGATGATGATATTGTAGAACATTTTGAAAATTTCTATTTAAGCCTTCAAAATGTGAATGGCGGTCTGATTGGTTTTCCCCGTGTGGCTGAGGTTTTCATTCAAGATAACGATGGTAAGTTACCCATTTTGCTCTCGTTCAATTAATATCTTTATTTCATTAATAAGTTTCAGTAATTCATTTTCGCTAACTGTCGATATTTTAAAATATCGACAATTAAAACTGCCAATTTAATTATCACATTGTTTATACATCACAAAGTAAGGCCATGACCGACCCATTTCTTTTTAGATGTTAGTTAAAAAATAGCTCGCAAATAAATACCGACCCAATTTGAATTGTTAAAAACGGCAGCAATTGTTGCAGATTTAAAAACAGTCATTTTGAAAGTAAAAAACAAAAGAAAGAAAAAAGACCTGCCGACCGACCCAACCTAAGAGGTCCTTTTTCCCCTTTACCCAAATACGATAAATGTATTTTGAAAGTCAATATGCTCATTTCATTATAGAATTATTATAATACGATTCGAAATTCTGAAAACACACACAGAATAGCCTACGAACACAATTACTCATACTTTCTTATTAAACATATTTTGTTCAGTGACATACCGATTATTTGCGAAAGACTCCTATTCTGTCTCTGAAGGTGTTAAGGAAATAACACTTATAGTGCTTCGTGAAGGTTACCTAGGTCTGCAAAGTGAAATCGGTAAGTGACTTATGGCTGAGCACATTGCCTTTCGTTTGAGATTGTTGTATTTATCTCAAATTTTAAGTAAATGCATATTAAAAAGTAACCTATACATTGATTTTCTTCCGAGGAATTTTTGTACTGTATACGTTTCAAAAAAATGTTAATTCGAATACTGAAATATTTGTTAGTAATAGACGTTATTCATAATTGGCGATTTTATATCTAAAGAGGGAGACATACTCGATAAACATACAATCTCGTACTTTTTACTGTAATGTAATGAGCTGTGAACTTCTACATTTTCATAGATAGTGTCGGTTACCAGCAAACATTTTATTTCAAACTAGTGGAATAGATAGTTTATACGTTCAAGTTTATTTCACGAATATAATGAGGTCAAATATTGAACAGCTCAGAAGTATGAAGCATTTCTTTGATTAGTGCAAAGTTCACCGCATTGTAAAACTACATCACTCTCGTCTCACCTACATCGTTAGCCTCGTTTTCGAAGCACTAATTGCTCTGAGCATGCTCAGTTGGATAGCACGGCCTTCTTTTTAACGCAAATGCGCCAATTATTAATAACGTCTATTATTATTGTCATTCATTCAGTAACCCGAAGCGAAGCAATAACGGGTGTCTTACGTATGTACGTTGCTCCTAGCAATGCTGTCATCATGCACATGACCTGACAGTTGCGTCATTGTCATGGACCACTAGGAGCTCCATAACGAATGCACTGCAAAACATTCTCCTACCCTTAGTCAGACACACTCCAGCACTCAGACACACTCCAGCACACGAACCATGTTAACCAGGCCATAGCGAATGCGCATGTTTAAAAACTTGCACAATTCTGGTAACCAATTAGAGATTTAGGTCGAGCTTTTGAAAGGTAACGTTGACCCTTATGGTAGGCTGTCACGTGCGCCAATTGTATGAATTGGTCACGTGGTATTAAACCCAACGTAGAGCTTGCAAAAGTAAGTTCCAGTATCAGTTAGGTTAAATAGATTCAAACTTAATTTCCATTACATTTACTTCAACTTTAGGAATATACACTCGGGACATTTCCGCAAAATCGTCCGTTCCAAACCAAGATTATGAGCCCATCTTAGAGGTACGAAATGAGAAGGTAGTCTTTGCCCCAGATGAAGCATCTAAGACTGTTACAATAACCATCATTGATGACACATTCTACGAGGTTGCTGAAGAATTTGAGGTTCTATTGAAAAGTGACGTGGCGCCGTGTCTTGGTTTTCCTAGTAGAGCAATGGTTACTATAAGAAGTGACGACAGTAAGTACATCATAACACCTCGTACATATTTAGGACTCGATACCTTTAGTAGTCTATATGACTGATATATATATATATATATATAAATTCAGAGGTATAGACCTTCCGGAATATTATCGCTACTCTGAGTTTCATGGACAATCCCATACGGTCATGTTGTCCAATCTTCAGGCGTTTACCGTTTACGGTATTGAGCACTCTATTCAAATGTCGTAGTCTAACCAGAAATGGTTGTCAATCTTGGTAACCAGTCTTTCAAAATGGCGGACCAAACCTAGCACCCTCGGAGGGGCCATGCTTGTGAAAACGGAAAGGATTTAGTCTACCATAGGACTACTATTTCCCGTGGAAAAAGGACTGTCCTCTTTCCTACAACCTCATTCCTAAAGTAAAACGTGTAATACAATTGCACTACATGGTTTCAAATACGGGACAAGCCTATCAGCCCAAATAATTGACGTATTGATTTGTATTTGATTTTCATTTGATTTATTATAATTTATTAATTTATTTAACATTTGAGGACTATTTTTACTCCGCAGTTGAGTGTGCCCTGGAATGTGCCAATGATGGTTTTTGTATCAGCCCAACGGAATGCCAATGTGCGGATGGATACACGGGATCATTGTGTGAAGAAGGTAGCACTTTGACAATATATCTTATGTAAAAAACACCTAACTAATATAGATATATTTTGATTAAGGGATGGAGGTCGTAAATATGCGACATTGACTTTTTAAGTGGTAAACAAAAAATATAGGATTTGAGTGATGAAAGGTAGTCGTATCTTTGTATTAAGATTGTCAATATGCTTACTTTGTATGTACGTACAGGATTGCAATGTTAAGACAGTAAAAAAAATCAACAATTTATCATTCTTTACGGCATGATTTTGTGAGGGGCTGGAGCCATTCGTTTTGAGCTATCATCCAAATATCCGTGGGATAATCATACATCATATGAATCTTGTTATCACATGGTACCTAAAATAAGAATTAGGATTTACATTATTAGCCACCATTTTTAGTGACTCGTGTATTGGGCTAAAGTCTACAAGGATATAGTGAATAGTCAATATTATATTATATAAAATCACAACGTATATTTAGTTTTCATTTTGCGTTTAATCTGTTGTTGTGCTTTTACTGCTAATTTTGAATGTTTTACCACTGTTTTCTCGCTTGCTCTTAGCACACAAGGTTGACATGAATAGTCAGGTTTTTTATAGATTCGATATAGCGCCTTTCCAAAGTGATCAAAGCGCTCTAATGTCGCTGCTGGTGAATCATCAGAATCAGGTCGCATCAACTAGGGTGCTGCCAATTTCTAGCGCAAACCTATCCGCACTTAGATTGTAACATCCACCATTTTTCAATGCAGCTCCCCAAATACCATTGGGTCAAGGAAGTTTTTGATAACCGAAACAACTAATCACAGATTTTTAAAGCAGGAGGAAACCGGAGATCCCGGAGAAAACCTGCGAGAGCGTGTATGGATCGTGATAAACCAAATGCACATAAAGCCCGACCGAGCACAGATTTCGAACCCGGGATTCATTGGTGCAAAGCGAGGGTATGTACCGCTGCGCCAACACGCTCTCTCATACTTCCTATACTTGACAATCAATTTGTACACATAGTTCATATTATATTATGCTCTACATTACAGACGTTGATGAGTGCCTGTTACACCCATCAGTGTGTCGAGGAGGTAACATATTATGCTTCAATAATGTTGGAAGTTATAAATGTGTTTGTACGGATCCAGACTACACCTTTGAAGGAAATACATGCATACGTAAGTTACGGAGATTATTACAGTAAATAACGATGCAATGATATAATAGTGTGGTTAATTTGATTTGACCCGTCGTTCATAAAGAAATAATGTAAATTGTAAAACTTCATTATTATTAGGAGTGCGCTATAAATAGGTCATGTTATGTTTTTCGTAAGAGATAGCTGTTTTTCTTTATTCCATTTGACCTATCACAACATGAAATAGCAAGATTTTTAGTCAGTGGTCCAAGAAAAAAGTATGCAGCGCCCTCTTGTGTCACCATGACTGACATTTGTGATAAATGGGATTTCAGTAAAAAATCCTTCATAAAACTTTATTTTCTGGCCTGCTTGTGTGATTTTGGTGTCTAAATAAATGTAAATGAGCTCAAACTACATGAAGATGGGACATTGCGTTTTCTTAAAAATTGTCATTTTTGTCAAAATTGATCACGAGGGCAGTTTTCAAGATTTTCCACAAATTTGCATCCATTCGCTAGTTTAAGTTTACATCACGAAGACAATCACAAGATCGACCTGCTCAAGAAATTTGAACATTTTATCACAATCAGTTTGTCCGTAGCGCTAATTAGATCGTTTATTTGAATGCTATCATTATTCAATTTTATACTAGGAAATTGTTGACCCCCTATGCATTTGATTAGGATTCAGCATTGCTAGGAACGTTCAAATGAGTGCTACTCATCACTCTATAAAAGGACGTAACCTTTGTTTGACTGAATAGGCCTACTACATATGCTAACACACTAACCGCGTGTAAAATATCTACGCTTAAAGGAAATCCGTGCCATGGAACTTTAGCGCTCAGATATGTAGCATTATTATTATACAGACCACTTCTGTAGGTTAAAGTTTTTTCAAAGTACCGCGTAAAGACAAAATCGGCTTTAGAAAGAAATACAGTCACATGTATGGACGTCGCCATATTGATCAAAGTTATGACTTAACAGCTACGAGATGTCCGCATCTCTGTTTCATGTATTGATATTATCGATGTATGCATTGAACTCCTGCGTGATACCGTCCAGCGACCTTTTGCTGATGATGCATCACAATAGTGTGATGTCATCGTCACTTAAATTCCAACAGCACTTTCGACACAGACAATCGGGCGCGAATTTCAAATAAATCACAGGTTGGGGATGTGCAGTTTAAATTCGTTTACTTGAACATTATAGTTATGTGTTCATTAAAAATGGTCAATACACATTAGATAATTTTTTACTACCATATAATGCATGGTTTAATGAATAGAACGGTATTCCTTTAAAGGAAATCCGTGCCGTGGAACTTTAGCGCTCAGATATAGCATTATTATTATACCGACCACATCTGTTGGTTAAAGTTTTTAAAAGTACCGCGTAAAGACAACATCGGCTTTAGAAAAAAAACACAATCACCTGTATAGACGTCGCCATATTGATCAAAGCTATGACGCAAGTCTTATGAATGTCCGCGTCTCTGTCATGTCTGTTTCATGTATTGATATTATCGATTTATGCATTGAATTCCGTGATACCGTCCAGCGACCTGTTGCTGATGACAGTAGCGTAGCCAGTGGGGGGGGGGGGGGGGGGGGGGCCGGGGGAAACTGCCTCCCCCCCCCCCCCCGGACACCTAAAATGGGGCCGGCGAAGCGGGAAAATGGGGACGAGAAGAAGGGGAGAAAAGAGAGAAAGAAGGGGGAAGGAGAGGGAGAAAGAGAAGAGAAAGGGGGAGGAGAGGGAGAAAGAGAAGAGAAAGGGGAAGGAGCGGGAGAAAGAGAAGGGAAAGGGGAAGGAGAAGGGAAAGAGAAGAGAATTGGGGACGAGAAATTGTTCATGTAGTACATTTACTGTGTGATTTTTTTTGGAGTGTGCGATTTTTTTTGAACTGTGCGAATTTTTTTGCTAAAATGGGGACGGAGAAGCTAAAAGATGGGGACGAGAAATTGGTACTGTGCGATTTTGTTTGACTGTGCGATTTTTATTGAATAAAAATATATATAAAGTTTCCTCACCGTGGGTATATTGCTCCCATTCATTTAGTTGAGCACTGTATCCTACTGTTTTAATCTAAAACCACTGATGCTCACGCTTATGTACTTTTTTTTAACTTTTTTTTATCTTTTATTGTTTGTTACTATCATTTTACATGGTTTCATCATGTTTACATTTCATAATATCGATACATGTATAACACATTTTCATATGCTTTTCAGCATGTTTACATTGCATATCAATTTACTTTCCAGCATTTTTATATGCTTTTCGGCATGTTTACATTCGTAATTTTCACATTTCATGTCAAAATACATATTTTTCACATTTCATTGTTCATGCCTACAAATACATATGCTTTTCACATTTTCATATGCTTTTAAGCATGTTTTCCTTGCATATCATGTATAGCACAATTTCATATGCTTTTCAAGCATGTTTCCATTGCATATCATTACATGTTAACAAATTTTCATATGCTTTTCAGCCTTTTTACCTTTTCATGTTTACATGTTTACATTCATGTTCACATGTTTACATTACGTATCAGCATTTTTACATGTTCATGTTTACATTTTTCACATTTCACATGTTTACATTACTTGCCTGTCATATGCTTTTCAGTATGATTACATTGCCTATCATGTATAGCACATTTTCATATGCTTTTCAGCATGTTTGTATATGCTTTTCATTCACATCATTTTCATAGTTTCACGCTTATGTACTTGATTATTTTTGTATTGTTGATGTCGATTTTGCCGAATAAAATAAATAAATAAATAAACAACCCTGGAATGTATTTCTATTACTATCAATGTTATACTTTGCAGGTGAAACGAAGTCGATAATTGCTCGAATATACGCCAATAGCTTGAACAATCAACCAGTCATTTTCAGTGATAGTCTATACGATACTACAAGTAATCATTTTATGTTCTGGGCAAATCTTCTAGAATCAGAAGTAAGTATGTGTTAAACATGTATTATGAACATAAAGAGAAAACAAAAGAAAGTCATACCCTTTGTTTTTGTCCTATTGATGAGGTGACCGTTGTTTACGTCCAATGTTTATCAACAAACGCAACGGTCGAAGGGACTGGACTGTCGATACACGCTTTAGGGAACAGCATATGACCACAACACTGTCCGCTATGCCGTATTGCCCTTTATAATGCTTTGGCGCGAGTTTTAAAAGCACGGGTCCTAAACAAAACAGAATGCGTGCGCAATCTGCCGGGCAAAGAACAATGGCAACTAGCCACGTTTTGCCTGGTGTGACGTCACCCATCTATAGAATGACTTTCAATTAGTTGTTGACCAAACAGGCTAGATAGACATTTTTTTTGTATCGAAATTTGCCACAAAACAACAAAGATTAGCCATGATTGTAGATTCATAAACTCTGGCGCATCGGTTTCGATTTTGGACCTCCATCATTGGGCGTTAGAGGAACCCATTTTGACCAATGATGAAACAGCGGCACTTTTATAAATGTTATCATTTGCGCTCCATAACCAAATGCTATTCATGATAGTGTGGCTTTAGTGAATAGGGCAATTATGTAGCTTTACAAATCACGACAACCAAATACCTAATCCAACAGCTTGAAATATGTTATCCCTTTGAAAGCGGTCACCACAATAATAAAAATCGACCATATACAGATTTTTGAGGAAAAAAATGTTATGTTTGTCAACCTATTCATAATTTAGTGGGTAATCAAGTTTCACTTTTTATTATATTCCTTTTTTATTATGCACGTGAATTAAAGGGAACATTAAACTAAAGCACATATCCCGTATTTGCCTCTTATTGTTTACTTATTATGAATGACATTTAAAACCAGTTCATCTTAACACCGTGGAGAAAGTAGCTCGTAAACCTTACTCCTTGAAAATCAAGATTCAGCGTTATTTGTTGCAATATTTTCTACGAGTTAAAGAAAATATAAACAGAAGGTACTGTCTCCCTAGTTGAATACTTCCAGTCTCGTTACAAGTTTAGTGTAATTCAACGGCTATACAACTTTATCAATAATTTAGATGTTATTGGATATCGTTTTCTCGATGATAATTGATTGTTTGTATACCAACTGCTATCTTACTCAGATCGCGACAGCAGTGTCTGGTCTTGAAGGATTTCAGCATGTCTCGTTACTAAAATTGTTCCCTACAAGTGATGGTATAGGGGCTGTTTATGAAGTCACTGTAGCGTCGCCGGCTGCTGCACACGAGACTGATGAGACTGATTTAAATTTACTCTTAGCCGCAAGCATTAGCCCGGACGGATATTTAGGGAACTCACTGCTATCTGTAACAGGCAATATTGGTAAATTCATGAATTTATTCAGATTAAATAGTACTAGTAGTGTTGATAGCCTGAATCGTCATTTTAACAGCACTGCGAAAATTATTATACGTGGATGGCATTTGAAGATGTCAAAGTACACTATGGTGAGTTGCTAGTCGCCCCATTAAGAATACCTGGGCAATTTTACGGACACTTTCGGTGTCTGATGGAAATGGTGCGCCGATCGGTCACGACGAACCAGTCACTAATCCAAACTGTGAAATGAAGATTTTACGAGGTTGAAGTGATGATATTAAAATTATTATTATTATTTATATCAAGCTTTTTAACGGTAAAATAAAACTGTGTATTGAATATTGTTCAACCAAAATACTCGAATGGGACAAATATTCTAAAAATATTGTCGACCAATGTTTTTTCATACCCATGTAAACAGAAGGGCCGTACGCATCTTTAGCGTTATTCGGCTTACATTGAGACTATTTTTCCCGAGCATATTTTATCGCTATATAGGCCTATGTGTTATCGGTTCAATGAAGCAGGCTTGCGAGGGGCACCACTACGAAAACAACAAGTTTGCAAAATGGCGAAGCAGATGCCCGGGAGATTTGCCTCTTTAAAAGATGAGGAATTTAACGAGCTTTACTATTCTGCCAACACAATAAAATCAACAAGAAATGCGGTCAACATCTTCCGAGCGTATCTTAAATAAAACGGGCCAAGCGGAATTTTAAAAAGTTACCGGTATAAAAGCTTACTTTAGCATCAATATTTCTCAAACGATTTGTACACTCATTAAGATGGGCAGACGGTGAAGTTTACTATTTTTATATAGGTAATAGCCTGATATAAATAATAATATTAATAATATTGAATTACTTCTACGGGATTGGAGCCCGGGTCCACTATTTTCAAAACTCTACACGCAGACGTCGGTGTGACGTTTAAGATCGTTGATGCACATTGCGTAAAAATAATTCAATAGTCATCGGTACGGAAGTTTAGCAACGTACGTGTTCTACATAGCGTGCGTTAACATTATGACGGCATATGCAATCAGGTGCGTTTGGTGGTCGGGTCAAAGTCGTCCTGGTCTTTGTTAATCAATGATAACTGTACTTAACAAGTATTACTTATTTACGCTTAGAAGATGCATTACATCGTGTACGCTGAACGTCTTCGCAGCTCTCTAAGCTATGAATTGTTTATTCCAACTGTATCTTTTCTCTGTCTTTACAGCCAAAATTCAGCCTACAAGAAGACTCGGTGGTGTTTTCTATGCAGGAATCCGAGATGGTGAAATCTTCGATTTGGACTTATTGGACACCAACAGTATCTGCTTCCAAGAATTTGCAAATGAAATCGAACCTGCGGTATGTACTATACTCTCTTTGGCTTCCTCTGGACGGTGACGTATCTTAACAGGCGCAACTTTTACGCACGCGTATGTATCTTCCGTCTTTCAACGCTCGCGTGTATACGCCAGCGCCTCGAGTAATCGTGCGCGTTATGTGCTGCAATTAGTAGAATACGCAGTAGTCACTGTCTCGTGATGGCCAAATAGACTATAGTAGCTTATCATGACAAATTAATATGTGTCCCGAGGCTTGGTTACCCTGCCGGTTTTTTTCTATCATTCCCTGTAATTTTAATTTCAAAAATAATTATTACGTTCCTTCGACCAATAAAATATGTAACCGACAGTTAAAGGGGCATTGAGAAATGTATCGATATACTAAATGAGCAAATAACGTAAAGATAATCATCAACATAGCCCAAATCCAAAATATCATACAATTCCGACATCGCCTTCATGCCAAACTAAGCAAATAACGGCACTTCCGGGTTGAGATTTGCCACGAAAGTCCGTGAGTATAACTACGCATAACTTCCGAATTCAGCACCTTAGTTTCGATATGATCATATCGAAACTAAGAAAATCATGAAATTTTATATGATAAACGGCAAATGTTGGTAAACTGTTTCAGATGGTAGTTAGTATATGCCTAAGTATTACTTTGATGCAAAAAACTGATTTCCAGGGCGCACCCCATACGTATCTCTCAATGCCCCTTTAATCAATCTTATCAATCGCCTTAAGAAAATAACGAAAAGATGTATGTTGCCTATTATTGTAATTATCTTTAACTCAACTAGTTTATACAAAATCAATATAACTGGTAACTGGATTTGGCAATGCGCCCAACGGGTCACGATGTCTATGATCTACCAATGCAATCTTATGTTGTGTCCTGGCTGATTTGCTCTCCCCCTACGTTAGTGGCGCCGGTTCAATCCCCGAAGGCAGTCGCCATCTAATCACCCCGTAATGTGTTAATGACGAGTGTAGTTCGGGTTTTAACTTCTACTCGACCGCATATTATGACTCAAATCTGATTTGGAGAATAAATCTCCATTTAAACGGATAAATAGCATGAATAGTACAGCGGTAGCGGAACTCATCTTCCGAAATTAAATAATAGCTGTGCTTATATAGCGCTGTTCCAAAATGATCACAGCGCTTTACAAAACATAACTTATAAACAAAATAATGTACCTCAGGCATCATACAAAGTTGAATTGAAAGAATGAGAAAGCATGTATTTACAGAAAATCAGTTACTAAACAAATGAGTCTTGAGATTATGTTTGAAGGTTATGATACTTTTTCTGGATCTCAAGGTGGATGGAGTGTTATTCCATGCCAGCCACAGCAAAATAGTTAGCTCCAATGGGCTTATATGGCTGGCTGAGACAAAAAGATGGGGTTTGTCTGTGGCAGATCGCAGACTTTGTCTGGATGGAATGTAGATGGATATACTCAGATATGTATATGGGGGCTGAACCAGTAATTGTTTTATAGACATACGGAAGTATCACTAGGTTCGATTTAATCACTCTTTCTAGATCACCGATATATTTACCGGTTTTGAGGGTTTAAGAGATGTACAGGTGACACGTGTATTTCCTGTTGGGGATACCATGGGAGTCGATTACGAGGTGACTGTAGGAAGCTCATCGACAGTGTCTATAGAAGATGTAGCGCAGTGGTTCGAACTTCGAACTGGTCTGACAGGTCCCCTTGGTAATACAGACATATTACTTCGACCAGCAGTGGGTGAGTTTTAATTCAATTATACATTATAAATGGACACATCATAATGTTAAAATAGGCACGCTTCCATTATATCCCAATCGAACGATACACATTTCTGCCTATTCTATTAGATCCCTCGGCAGTAAGCTGCCTAGGATGGACACTGAATTGGGTAGTCAAAGATAGGGGTAGTCGGAGGATCTATAATTAGATCATTGATTTATCAGATAAGTCCATATAGGTCTACTTTTTACCATGATGCACTCCGTATATTTACCTCTCCAAAGCAACCACAGGTGGCCCATCGTATTGCGAATACCGATAATTGAGATTCACGCCGTTAATGGGAATATCATATAATTAATTTAACATTCAGTACAGTTTTTAATGATCATGTTACGCCTTCTGGTATATATTGCAATACGGTTTATACTCTGTATCTGTATTAGTTGTTTGCCTGTCTTGCAAAATAAAATTGCCCATTTTGGGGCGCTATAATAGAAATAAAATTATGGAAATATCAAAAAGGACCTGACACAGAGAGGTCACGCTGCATGTCAGATTTTGTTGTCCGCAAGCAATGGAGTCTCAGTGAATGCAATATTTGTTAGAAATACCTTCGGAAAATGGTCTATTTGAGCATCTCAAAAACTGAGAACCGTGTTAAAAATCATGTAGAATTTTAGAGGAGGGTCAATTACATCTGCAGAACGGTAAAATATATAGCTGGGCAGTTCCGTAGTTACGGACGTACATTTCAGACACTTTGAGGGCTTGCAAAATCTAAACTATACCAGTTGCTTGATTATTAACACCTGGGTTTCAAGTATCTCTAGTAGGAGTATAAAACCTGAAAATTCCTTTGCTGTACCATTTTCGGTTAATGAGATATGGCGTGAAAACCCTCCGTCGCGGACGTACGCAGAGAAAGTGATTTTTTCAGTACACCTGTATTCCTATCAAAAGTTCTCTGAAGTGTTCAGGTCTGTAATGAAAACTAATATTGTTTTGTTTGTAAGAGGGACAAACCTAAAGAAAACAAACAGAGAAAATTATCAGAACCTTTATCTTTAAGTTAAAATTGACTGATGTTTATCCGTCGCGGACGTACATATTAGTGTTGCGGACGTACATCTGTGAACACAGATGTACGTCCAACACAGATGTACGTCCGCGACACTAACAAAAGACCATGTATTAAACATGTAAACAGATACAGAACAAAATAAGTTTTAAACATTAAGTATGAATCATCAGCTTTAGAAAAATACTTACTTCATTGGTTTCCAACATTACCAAAGTATTGAACAGAGTGGTTAAAAGTAGCAGCTTTTGGGAAGTGTACGTCCGCAACAGAAGGTACCAAATTTAATCCAAAAAGCATAATTCTTAAATATTTTGGTCATTTTAAGTAACTTTTTTATATGATACATAACACATGTTCATTGTTGTATTGATTGTATCAATTTGTAATACTTGCCTTAGTTCATTCATGGAAATAATTGCACTTCCATGGTGCGATTTCTACTAAAAAATGCCCTGTACGTCCGCGACAACCTCAAAATCAGCCAAACCGAGAATGTTAGATCAAATTCCAAATTATATCATGAAACTACAACCCATAACCTTTGATATGATACATAAATTAGGTTATATCGACGATTTTCAATTTTTTAAATTTCTTCAATTTGGGTTACCTAATTACGGAACTGCCCAGTATTAAACACGTTTTGTGACCAAATTTATGTCGTAAAATGTTGGAAATTCACGTTTTGAAAATATGTGGTCTTCGAAATTACAGGAATTCTAACTCATTCTAATCCTCACCAAATCATGAAATGAACCCTCGTCTACAAACAAATCCATGTACGTATTGCTCTATCTGCTTGGAGATAGCGAAGACCACGGAAACTTGATAGCTTCATACCACGGAATGAATTCCGTCATAGAAATTACATGCCGAAAATCGTACAGATTTGCACTGCAGTCCTCTGTGTAGGGAGTGTTGACTAGGCAAGGTCGTTTGACTATTGTGTTTGTGCATGTTTGTGACGACTGACCCCGTTTAACAATCTTCATAGGTTTCATATAGGGCTTGGGTGACCTAACTATTGACTGTTGCTGGTGATAATTTCGCTGCTTAGAGTATAACTATAAGCCACACCGAGGCTTTTCCAAAAAAGATTAAACATTGCCAGTGTTATAATAACTTTAAACAACCATTTGATATCCATACATCCCCTTTAAAAGACATGACCCCATGCAGGTAACCCCATTTGAATTCACACCATTAACGCTTTCCACGCGGCAGGTGTCTGCAGACGACATGCAAAAATTGCACAAAATATTTTTAAAATGTCACAGTTATGGAATTCTATCACCATATTTGGTATTACTATGAGAAATGCATTGAAATAAGTACAAACATGCCTATAATGGTTGAGATAGACCTTGAAATATGGGAAAAGTTTCGGGAAAATCTGTTTTGTATATAGGTTTTCCCAATTAGTTTAACACTTTATTCATTATATTTCATATCTCGTTAAGTTTGAATTCGTCCCAAAATTTTGAAGGTTGCATTTGTTAAAGTAAATTTCGTCTTTGGTCATAATATTCATATTTTGCGCAATGAATTTCATTTAATGTTCATTTTATTTCGTCCTAACACACTTCCATTTCGTCTGATACAGCGGTTTACCTACTAATGTATACATTTATTTCGTCTTTGATCAAATAGTTTCATATTCAGTTCACTTTATTTCGTCCCATGTGGAACGTCCTGCCTAGAAGCATGTAAAATCCAGCTATAGGCCTATACGTTTTTTATATATATATATATTTTCTTTCTTTCTTTCTTGTTCGTTCTTTTTTTCTTTTATTTCATATGATTCATGAATATTTCGCGATTTGAATCAACAAGGCAAAAGAACACATGTCGGTGGTTCAAATCTAACCTGCAATAATATGTAGGACGAATATATGTGATTAAAGTATTAAAAATAATGAACAAAGACTAATTATATTTGTGCATAGACCCGCTACCCATCAGGTGATACGAATTCAATCCTTCCTTGACGAAAAGAAATGGCCAATGAATTAAATGAAATGGTCATACTTTGAAATATAATGCTCATTGACGAAATTTATCTAACGAAATGCGTAAGTCAGATTTTGGGGACGAATTCTAACTTAAGGGCAGTGTCAACCCGGCACTTGTTTCAAAAATTGAATTTCATATTTCTCTATTATTTTATACTTTTATATGTATTCTATCATTACCATCATAAGTTACTAATCGGAGGCGATTATTTCCCGTTCTTTTGGGTGATTTTAAATTGTTGTTTTGGTAAGTTTGAGTCAGGAAAAGGCGCATGGTTATTTGGCGGGAATTTAAGCGGAGTTCCGCGCTTTTCAAATGCTGCGACAAGTGTTCGATCACTGCGTCGCGCGCTGAAACTTCCCGTGCGTAATACTAGACGCGCCGCTTAATATCCGCGACGTAGACGCGAAAAACAAAAGAGCGCAAAACAATGTCTAAAAATGTAAACAAAGGCCAATCTTACGATCATTTAAATTTCAGTTTTCTTCCAATTTCTTCACATTGTGACAATATAAATTGAATCTGATAGTTTATTTTGATTGATCATAATAGTATACTCGCTTGTTAGGTCACACGCCCGTGTATTCCGTGAACATTTAGCTTTAAATGGTGGAAAATGTCAATATTTTTACTAAATCGATGTTTTCTAGAAGTTCAAATTTGAAGGAATTTTACGAATTTTCAGACAACATAACCAAAAAAATATCAAACTATCAGGTAAGCTTTTACTACCATTGTGTAGAGGACTTTCAGCGCTAGGAGGCAAATTTTTATTTTTTCGATTATGGATTTTAAACTCGAGATATGCATCCATTTGTAGCGAAATGTATGCAAAAAACACGACTTTTACACTTTTCCGATGTATTTAGCAATATTTCCAAAACCAAGCCTTATTTTGGTAAAAGAAAAAATTGCCTCCTAGACAAAATTGTCTTGTTTACAAAAATGTATATTAGAACAAATTACCATTTTTTATTTTTTAGTTATGCTGTCTGAAAAATTTGGGGTAAAAAAATCTCTTTTTGTTCATTTCTCAAAATTTAGTTTATTTGGTATCACAATGATATCACCATCGGATTCCTTATCAAATTTCCTTTCTAAAAATGTATACTTTTATGTACTTTTATTCAATATTCTCAAACTTAGAAGCAAAAGTTGATCATCAAAATATTAGGGTTGACACTTCCCTTAAGGGGGGGGTCTATGTTATTTTCACCAATTTTGGAAACAGATTTTCTCAATGTTACCATGGGTTTACCCCTTAGAGTCATATATCAAATTGAAGCTTAGGTAACAGCGTTTTAGAAAATGCGCGTTATTTTGATCTGGTTGCTATGGTAACCAGTCCAGGCCTCTGATTGGCTAAACACGGGATCCAACTTTACTAGAAAACTAAAAGATGCATGTTCACCATACGTTGGTAGATGATGCATGGGAACAATGCGCACGACCCGATGAAGCCGGATTTTTTATACGGTTGCCATGGTAACCAGGAACCGACCAATCATGTAATTTTACATTATAATTCAAATTTGGAAAGCTAAATTGAAAATCCGGCTTCATCGGGTTCTTCCTCTATTCAAGCTTATTATCCATTCTAAATATCACCCTGATACGAGGTTTCGTTTTTGAGTTACGTTGGTTCCAGTATTGCAAGTTTGCGTGTTTTCTAGTTTTGAGATATCGTGCAAAACGTATGAAAAATATTAAAATTGGCGAGAAAAAAAAAGGTAGACATTTTGGATAAAAATAGTTGTTCAATTATGGAAGAGCATGAATTTAGACACATTTTGAGCCATTTTTGGTGAAAATAGCATTTTTATTGATTTTTAAAGATAAATGGCTTAAAAATAGCCGGGTGAGAAAAATAAAGAAATACATAAGAAATTACGTTGACTTTGAAATGTTGATGATTTATGATGTGCAATTAATTATTTTAATATTTTAATAAATAAATTTGATCAAATGTTACAATTATTTGATCAAAAAATAATTAAAACTGAAAATGCCTAAAATCGCAGGGTGAGCGTTTTTTATATACAAATGTATACAAAACACCACCGATATTTTGAGACACCCGAAACTCAATCGACCATAACTTCGGAACCGAAAATCCAATTTACCTCAAACAAAAAGCATTTTAAAGCAGAGACTTAGCAGTTTCCTACTGTTCTAATATCTCATTTTTGTCAGAAGCACTGAATTTTACTATCTGACTAACATAGACCCCCCCCCCCCCCCCCCCCCCTTAACGAGATATGAAATATAATGAAAAAGTGTTAAACTAACTGGGAAAACCTATAGTAAAACTAATAGCCGCGTGGAAAGTGTTAAATTCACGTCAAATCAATAGGGGGTGTAAGGATTTCAAATGGAATAGCCCATTATATAAATCTAATTATTATCAATTAATGTATGTATTTTAAATTGTTGTCACTATGATTATATACGAGCAGATAACTGTCCAGTCGATTTCTGTGAGAATGATGGTGTCTGCAAAGTGAAGTCAGACTTTACCTTCACCTGCATGTAAGTGCAATATTATTATTGAATCATGTACATCTTTCTGCAGGCGTTAAAGCCAAAATAAAAAATAAAAATCTAGTTTCTCGCACTTTTTAAAACCTTTTTAGTAAACAATGCAAAATCACCATAGAGGTAGATGCCTTTATAATATCTTTTTATTTCATGGTTTGAGGGTGGGGTAACACAAAACCTGCTTTAAATTGCTCGTTGGATTAAGGTAAATCTATTAACAAGATTTCAGCTTTTTAAATATTTTAACAAACAAGTTACGCGAAAAAAAAGAAAAAGAAAATAAACTTGATAGAATTACTGAAAATGATGTGCGAGATGATGAGAAACTGCTTTTATTTTTTTAATTGGCCTAATAACCACTATGTTTTTACGACTGAAAAAAGAGAGATAAATTCAGTACAGTTTTATTCCAAACAGCTCAACATAATTATACAAGCATTTAAGTGTGACAAGTACAATCATTCAGAGTGGTTGTGACTATGGAGAGAAGCAATGAATAAATAAACCCTTTTAATTGAACTAAATGCTGAATCGATAGCAAACATGGCAATATCTTGCTAGACGTTACGCAACTGATGTGCGCATGCTCATAACAATTAAAACGTTTTATTCCTTACGGGACGTCTAGCAAGATATAGCCGCAAACATACATGTAGCTATAGATGGGGTGACAGCAACGTTTATCAGCAAAAAACCATGGTCGAAGGGACTGTACTGTCGATACATACTTGAGGGAACAGCACATAACCACAACACTGTCCATTATGCCTTATTGCCGTTTATAATGCTTTGGCGCGAGTTTTAAAAGCACGGATCCTAAACAAAACAGGATACGCAGGCAAAGACCAATGGCAACTGCCGACCAAATGCCCTGCATGACGTCACACATGTCACCCCATCTATTAATTACATAGTAAAATTCGATGTAGATATTCATGGAAAGCTCTGAAACAACTTACCTGGCACGTAGCTTGTAATACAATTCGAAATAATTATAGACAATACATTCTTTAGAATAAAAGGGGGGGGGGGGGGAGAATGAAGAAAAAAAGAACAATCGGACAATTTTTGTTCTTACTTCTAAATTCGAACTTTAGCCTGAATTGGCCAATAGAGTATGGGCGACATTTAAGTAAATTTAACACAGTCAGGACATCGACTGTCTAACTTCTAACTCATACTTTGACAAACTAATACAACGCATAAAAATGACACAAAAACACGGTTAGAAAATCGTCTAAGTTAAAAAATCGTCTAACATGGCCTGAATCTGACAATAGAGGGCGGATATACTAAAGAAAATGATAAATTTGACAAATCATTAGAATACATAAATACGAAAAAACACGGTTAGAAAATCTTCGTTTAACTTCTAATTCTATAGCTTGGCCTAAATGGAACATTGTGTTAACAGATCGTTTTTCTCTCCTGAAAGAAAATTGGTTGGTTAGCTTACCTGATTTTTAAAAAGGCTGCGCTTAAAAAACTATATGTCCGATGAGCTTGAAATAATCCGGATTAACCGCATGTTGCCAGTACAACATTCCACATTTTAATAATATTACAAAATGTGCTCAGATAAACAATCCAATGATGAGTTACGGAAATTACTTTCATCACATTGTGCAAGATGCTGACATCCTGTAAGGATTCCTCGCCTTATATAATTAAGTAGATTTTGACAGGTTGGCAGTGTAGGCCAGGAGTACTGGCCGACCACCTATTGAAACATCCAAAGTAGTTACTACATGTACTATAATAAGCATTGAGCACTGGCTCTCCTTGCTTTGAGTGATTTGTCAGAACATCATTATTAAGTATGATATCCACATAGTCGTATGATGCGTCACAACTGAGCTTAGAATGAATTACATTGTTAACGCTTTGCAAACGTCTATTAGATTTACCATATACAAAACAGATGTTTTAAAAACCTTTTCAAATTTCAAAGTCTATCCGATAGATTACTGAATCATTACCAGGAATGTTTGTACTTATTTCTTTGCTTTTCTTTGCTAACTGTTGGCGATTCTAAATATATATATTTAAATATTCTGTGCAATTTTGGAAAGTGTTTAAATGTTTTGATTTGTTGGATTTTGTTTCAGCTGTGACCCTGCCTTCACCGGAGACAATTGTCAGCAGCGAGTTAATGAAACAACTCCCGGTAATTACGATTATCTAAATACATCGTTTCAATAGGATTTGACACCTCGCCACGAGGAAGATACGTTTAGGTTCAACACCTTAAACAAAACCCTGAAATTTTCAATTTTCTTAGTTAATTCTTTATTATAATCAATAAATATTAATCAAACTAAACATGCGTAATGTGTGTCAACATGCATGAGTTGCATGGGTAAACATGCATGAGTTGCATGGATAAACATGCATGCATGTTGCATGGGTAAACATGTATGTCTAATATGTGTCAACAAGCATAACATGTGTCAATATGCATCCGTAACATGTGTCAACATGCATGCGTAACGTGTGTCAACATGCATGCGTAATGTGTGTTAAAATGCATGCATAATGTGTCCACATGCATCCGTAACATGTGTCAACATGCATGTGTAACGTGTGTCAACATGCATGCATACTGTGTGTCAAAATGCTTGCGTAATGTGTCAACATGCATGCGTAACATGTGTCAACATGTATGCGTAATGATACTGCTGCCTACGTGAGGGACCTCATTTCTCTAATTCTTTACTTTCATTATTATCCTGCACAGGTAATACTAATACCAGTCAATTATCCCAAGGAGCTCAAGTTGGCATAGGCGTCGGCATAGGCGTTGCTACATTGGCTTTTATACTGATGACGTTAGTATTGATGTATGCTCGGTTAATCCGCGCTCAGCAGGCTATTAACAATAACCGGAATACTGAGTACAATACTGAACCAGGATTAATGCTCGCCTCTCCACTTCCGGGCCTTGGAGCTTCACAGTTATCGCCTAACTTCGCTTCAATGCAGGTACACTACACAAGTTATGTTTTAAGCTCGCCTCCTTTCGCGTTACACACGGATTTTGGCTTTCGCGACATGATTTTAACTTTACACATTTATATTTGCTTGTATACCCCCCTGAGGTAGTAAAAGTATACATTTTCTGAAGGGAAATTGCATGAGGAAACCAAATATGCCATTAAAATTATAGTACGACCAAGAACTAAAATGGTATGATCGGAAATGTTCGGGAAAATATCAGAGTTTTTTTAATTTTATTTAAGATCCATATATTTTTTATACCTACCCCTATCATTATTTACTTTACATATTTGAATTCCTCATGAAATTACCCATTAGATGATATATAATTGTCAAAGTTACTACGTCGTTATGGTAATTATACCGGCTAGTGAATATCTCCAATTTTTATTTCATATATTTTTAGAATTTTCAGAAATATTTGTTTAAGGATGAACCCTTCCCTGATATAAACTGCATTTCTGAATTCCTCTAGTTACAAGCTTTCCAAAAATGTATACTTTTGCTATCATAGGTTGAAAACTTTTTCTGTTATAGTCATTTTTATAAATCCGGTAAATTGAGGCTGATTATTCATGTTGACTGTGTAGCGAATAGGAAGAAAGCTGATGATCATGGTCTTATCCATAATTAATTAGTTGTTACAAATAGTTGACAAGTCTGTTGAACCACATACTTAAAGACTACTAAATATCCTTTAAAATGGGACCAGAATGGTGTTTGTAACATTAAGAGATTACTAGTTATTGTAAAAAGAACAAAGATTATCGCCATTATTGGATTATCCCCATTGAGTTTGTACAGGCGGCACCCCTTCCAGCGGCACCCCTTCCAGCACCACCCCTGGTCTCCAAACATCAAACAGCTGTATCTCCCTTTCTGTATTAGCTATACCAATGCCATTTTGCAGGCAGATAGCCTGTTATTAGGGCTTTAAAATGATACCAAATTTGTTGAGATAGCTTTTGTGGTTTTGAAAATATTTGAGAAAAATGACAGCATAAAACTAAAAAATGTAACGGCACCACCCTATTGGGAGGCGAGTTCATAACGCGTGACCCTGTATAGATACATACATTTTTAAAGCAACTCAACTTTTGTTCTATTTGTATATTTGAAATATTTGTATTGTATGAGGTGACATAAAACAAACATGCAAATTGGGCTTTCTCTCTTGTTCCATTTCCTAATTGAGTGCCGGCACGCGAAATAATTAACCTTAACCAACATTTGGATAGGCTAGATAAAATGCGTAATTATAACATCGTAGCTCTAGCATTGTTCACATAAAGCTCACTGTACGCTATACATATTCGACTCACGCACGTTTTATTGTATTATATATATTTTTATATTTATATAACAGATTAGCTTTATTCCGTAAAACTCATATCGATTAAAATTCCAATCGCTGTCAGCCAACTCCTCGGGGTCTAATGGCTATCGGACAGGGCCCGTAAACTAAAGGTTACTTGTTCGAATCCCGGTGTTGTAGACTTTTGCGTATAAACCTTGTTTGATATATTTTCGACAAAAGATATATGTTTTGTAAGACTAGTATAAGTAAAAAACACTTTTATACACAAATCAACAAAAATAAGTTTGATATTTGAAAAAAGAAGAAGATATTTAGCACACATAATGTACGTATTCACAGCAACACTAGAACGGGGCTATAACTACGCAGGTGTTGTAATGCTTGAATGAGCTCACATTGAATGGAGGAATACCTCAATTCAAAAGTTGCTAAAAATGATGTATTGAAGGAGGATGGTAAAGCAGCTTGAACCAGGGTCTTTGATTGAACACCGCATAGGTACTGCTTGAATGAGCTAACGTGATATTGAACATTTAGCAACTTTTGAAATGAGGTATTCCTCCATTCAATGTGTGCTCATTCAAGCATTACAACACCTGCGTAGTTATAGCTCCGTTTGCCATTATGTGTACCAGCAGTTATTTCGATGGAGTAACTCATTTTAAAAATATCAGACATAATATGAAGGGGAACTTATTTGTATTTGTTTTGAACTGTGTACATACATGTACATGTACCAGCCTATATCTCCGACTTGATGTTTTGGACTTCTAAATATGGTTTTTATAACCGTGGCAGGAAAAACACTACCTATCCTGACAGCATTGCAAAGGCCAAGGACATGGGTCTTGAACTAAGTGACATTCCACAGCTCATGATGAATAAAGTTACATGGTACCAATATGCGTCAGCTGCTTCCACTATTCCGTCCGTCAGTTTCAATTTAAATGTTGTTTACGGTAAATAATTTCGCGTCCCGGAGCGCCCTTTTCCACCCCAAAGTAAAAAAGACACGTATTTGTGAACCCGGAACTTATGCATTACATTATTAGAGTCTGTCTACTCACAATCAGATATCAAAATATTCAGTACTAAACTATATTATTTGTTCTATTTAACAGAGTGATTTTGGGAGCAGACCTATAGGCTTCTAAGGACCCTGAGATTGGAACTACTAGTACTATGATGCGAGGGGAATGACTCTACTAAGCAAATGATTGTACATTACAATAGTATCTATGATTGTTTCTTATATTATGAATGTAAAAATTAATTAACTCATGCGTGATGTTGAATCTGTAAAGTTACACCACTGTCCAGAAGACGGGATTAGATCTCTCCTCAGATTCCATAAAGAACGGTCTCATTAGCCCGTATTCATAAAAATAAGTAATTTCCAACTAGTAAAAGCTAGAAGCACTAACTAGATAAGTAAAAGGTCTAGCGTAACTAATTGCTAAAAAAACGTATTTATAAGCTTTTGCTTATGAGAACACCTGTTACTGGTCTCGGCTAGCAAGTTCTGAATAACTTACTTACAATAGCAGCCCCAAAGGTAATGAGTATACATGGTATACTACTGTAGGCATAGCTGCGTGCATGCCATATTAGCCTCATTTCTCACATAATAATTTGGATTGCAAGAATTGCCAACATGGCCAATATTTAAAATATAAAACTACCGCGACATGATCCTTGTCAAACCTAAATAATGTTCTGTTGGTGGTCAAACCTATCGTTTTCCACATTGGTTGTCCTCTCACAGGTAAAACATGGCAGCAAAAGTGATATGACTGTGTTGGCAAAAGGACAAGCTTCAAATGGAGGTGCTTTGTAAAACGCAATTAAATGCTCGTTCTCATGTGTTTTATGAATAACCTTTCATGAATTTACTAATATGTATTACTTTTACTAAAAAATTTCAGATTTTGCTTATTAGTAATTGCTTATGATTTGTATGCACATAGATCCAAGTAAATGGTTAATGAAAGGTTAGTAAAAGCAATTGCTATTTTTTATGAATACGGGCTATTTTTTAATGCAGCTGTCTCTGTCGTGAATTACTCATAGGGACGATCCATTCGATGTAGGTAGGCATTTCATACTTCCTCTTAGCTATATTTGTATGCAAATGATTCAACAGGCATACCACCAGGAAATGTGCATTTGAATCTACCGCGTTAGCAGTCATGCCATCATTTGTGCATTGATGCAAACCCCGGCTGGCTGTGTGTAGTTTCACTAGACCAACTCCCTATTATGTGCTTTCTGACATCCATAATATAGATAGGGACTAGGTGTCTTTATGAATTGAGGATCTCAGCTGTAAAATCAATGTCAGTTAAAAGTTAGCTACTTGTTCGCCTGGCCCTATAAGGTGTAAATGGAATGTACTCAAGCAAAGGCCTACACAAAATAGGTTTAATATACATTTATGACAACATTAAGCCTCATACAAGGAGAGTTGAACTTGACCTATTTGGAGAAAATACTGAGTTGGTTTAATCTTCATCTTTGATAGACCAAGGGGAGGTGGTGTATAACACATTGAAATAAAAGGCGTTTACGGTAGGTTGCACTGTAGCTGAAGGCACATTATGTTTATCATGCTTAAAACAGTCACTGTAAATAAGACTAATTTTGAGGACAAAATAAAATTTTCTTGAAGGGGGGTGTAACAAAAAGGCAATTTCCTTTCTGATCCATTCTTTTTTTTGTCATATTTTTTTCTACAGGCTTTCCGATTTCCCCATCCCTTCACCATTATTTTAGTTCAAAACACTCACCACCGGATTTTCATGAAGACTCTAATATTCCTCGTTTCGTCACTTTTAGACAATCAAAAGCTTGTCAAGTTATCTATCCATACTAAAGTCCGTATATAGATCACAAAGATCATCACAGAATATTATATCATTATGTTTATAACTGTTAAAATCCATCATATACCGCCGATTTTAGCCATACATTTTATCCGATAACCGATATAATCTATCCAGACCGCTGTTGTTTTCAGAAGTTGAGATCGCCACGTTTCTAGAAATAAGCTTTTTGGAAATTACTCTAAAAAACACATTTTAGGCACAAATACTTATATTATTTAATAAACCTCACTTGTCCACCCTTAACAACAGGAATGAGTTGGTTAGCGGTTGCAGGCATAAGAAAAAGCATCTGCTATGCAACCTCAGATAAATCTTTGTACTTGGTATTTTAAAATTATACGCACCTTATTTTGTACGCGTGCGTATTCAGCGTAATCCAGCGTATACGCAACACCCGCTTGCGTGCGCATCGCAATATTCTACTGGTTGTAATCATGTTTATTATTTATTATTCAACTGACGAGTGTGGGCGAAAGCCAACACGAAACAAATTTGTCTTGAATAAAATGTAAAAGTTTACTCAAAATCATTATATTATTTAATAACTGTAGAAATAAGTATTTAATTATAAAACCAAAGATTAATAACTGTAGAAATAAGTATTTAATTATAAAACCAAAGGTTAATAAAGTACAAATAGTCCTTTTAGCTCCCGCATTTAGGGATTTTCCCTTTGACCAATCAGCATAATTATTAGATCGTGACTGGCAGTCACGAACCTCGTTGTTTCAGCCCCGCGTAGTTCAAGAAGCTTCCGTAGTTACGAAACATTCTATACACACGCGTAGCTCTGCAACCACGCCTAACGCATTAAACGCACCATTAGACGCGACTCAAAGTGAGTATAAATAGGGGTGTATTTGTAGAAAAGAGTCAGTCAGGCCAGGGAGCTTATATAATGGGAGAGGAAATTCGAATCGCAAAATTGAAGCTTCCCCATATATGGGCATGTGGGCGTGAGTACGCGCGATGTAACTCTTGAGATGACGGCGCACACTCATTAGCATACTTTAGGCGCGTGATGTAACTCTTGTAACTTATTAGCATAATTTAGACGCGTGATGTAACTCTTGGAACGGGGGCGCTGTCACGCTAGAGGCTTCAATTTCGGCAATGGGAGTCTGTGTACAGTGGCACCGACCTGGTCAGCCAGGTCGGTGCCACTGTACACAGATTCCCATTGCCGACAATGAAGCCTCTAATGTTTTTCGCCCTCGATTTACAAGGTACATTTATGCTAATGAGTTGACGCAAAAGGTACATCGCGCAGACATCGCTGCATTGAACGTCTCAATGTCCCTCATAAGGACTTTTCACGTGCTGTCAATCATGGCGTTGTCAAGATAGCGCCCCCATTTTGCAAGGTACATTGCGAAATCACGCCCATATGCCCAGGCTTCATATTTGCGATTCGAATAGCCTCTCCCATTACTATTAAACTCCCTGGTCAGGCCGGGGCGGCACCGATCAACCAGATCAGGTAAATGCCTCCGACCCCGCTTAAGGGAAGTGTCAACCCTATTATTTTGATGATCAACTTTTGCTTCTAAGTTTGAGAATATTGAATAAAAGTACATAAAAGTATACATTTTTAAAAAGGAAATTTGATAAGGAATCCGATGGTGATATCAATGTGATACCAAATAGGGGAGGATGGGGCAACTGGACCGGTTAAGCATATTTCATGATATAAAAGCTTAAAGCTCGTGTAAATATTTATGGAATTGCTTTGAAAATATCACCCATGTAACTGTTTACATATAACATATAATCAATGTTAAAAAATATCCAAACAAAAGGCCAATTACCACTAACTAAAAACTTTACTTGGCACGGTCCAGTTACCCCATCGTTGGGGCAACTGGTCCTATATGTTCCAACGGTTAGAATACACAGAAATCATTGATTGACAACACGGTAACTAAGCAGTATTTTCTTTACAAACTCATTTCCATATTATTTAACGTGTACAAATGATACAGGTCGCATGAAACCCATGTTTTATACAGTTTTCGTGGTTAACGTGTAAAACGCAGTAATACTAATGGTGTACAAAGCAAGCGCAATTTTCGACTGCACGTTTATTAGATAAAACGGTATGAACCTAGTTAAATGGTTACATGGTTGTGATATTCAGACGCCCCGTACATTTGTCTATATATACCCCTTTCTTTAATGATTTTATTTACTTCATATAATTATCATTTAGTACTTATAATAAACCATCTTGATATTTAGCCAGCTTTTCATGTTACAGGGGAAGTTAGTCAATATGACAATGATGACCCAACGGTTGATATACACAAAAAGCAGTGGATAAAATACATAAATCATGATATTTCGTCATAGCAAACACCTTTACAGACACCATTCAAAATATAATAAAGATGTAATTCATAATACCGAGGTTTTAAACCATTCTAAAGCAATTTCATGTCATATTGTAATCCTTCAATATCAGAAATAGTGGTATTAGACCCGAAATGCCCCAAAATGTCACGAAACTTGAAAGAATGTGAATTATTTCATATTCTATTCACATTTCAATACCGAGTCATGTTTTATTGACACTAACAACTCATTTTCAAAATGAATTTTACAATTTTGATTAAGTTTTTGCAGGCGGTCCAGTTGCCCCACACCCCTTCGGACCACTTACCCCAACAAATGACGTAGCACTTTGTCGAGATGAAACGTTATTAAAACACGCCTGTGACGTAATACATTTTACGCCAAAATGTTTTAAAACATACCACCATTTGTCATAATAATCAATAACTCCAATACATTTCAGTAAAAAAGGGAAAACTGCATTTTTGTTTTTAGCCATTACTCAGATTTCTGTTGCCAGTGAGTATCTTTGAATTCGCAAATATTACGGCGTTTGGGTCCTACAAGTAGACGAGTGTCTTTAGATAAATAAGAAATGGTGTACTTTGTTATTTGCAAATTCATGAACTAATAACTCTACCAAATGAATACCCGTGATAATGATTTAAGTTGAAGCATTCTTTAAATGATAATATTGATCGGAAATCCAAACCACCAATGTCCCAAATTAGCAATATGCGCCATTTTACGGTCATTTCAAACACAACCTATGGTTTTAATCATATTTCGGAAAGTCCCTAAGCACACTACAATATAGCACCCATCAAATGCAATATGCACCTAGTATCTTAAGACGACTGTACTACATGTATATATTTACTGTTGCATATCTGTCAATCATATAAAGTACATTAAACATGATCTAAACCCATCTTCATATATCGCCCATACTATCTGTGAATTTTCAATCAGTCACTCAAGGAGTTAGCTTCAAAGATATGGAGAAAAATCACATGTGTAAATATCCTAAAGTTTCAAATGTTTTGGATTGTAGAAGGTAAAGATATATGTCAAGTATCAACAAAAGTCGTATTGTTCAAAAGAAAGCAGTATGCCCATACAATTACAAAATCCTTCATTTCGGACCACTTGCCCCACGGTCCAGTTGCCCCATATTCCCCTAAACTAAATTTTGAGAAATGAACCAAAAAGCAATTTTGTTTACCCCAAATTTTTCAGACAGCATAACTATAAAATAAAAAATGGTAATTTGTTCTAATATACGTTTTTGTAAACAAAACAATTTTGTCTAGGAGACAATTTTTTCTTTTTCCAAAATAAAGCTTGGTTTTGGAAATATTGCTAAAAACATCGGAAAAGTGTAAAAGTCGTGTTTTTTTGCATACATTCCGCTAGAAATGGATGCATATCTTGAGTTTAAAATCCATAATCGAAAAAATAAAAAATTGCCTCCTAGCGCTGAAAGTCCTCTACACAATGGTAGTAAAAGCTTACCTGATAGTTTGATATATTTTTAGTTATGTTGTCTGAAATTTCGTAAAATTACTTCAAATTTGAACTTCTAGAAAACATCGATTTAGTAAAAATATTGACATTTTCCACCATTTAAAGCTAAATGTTCACGGAATACACGGGCGTGTGACCTAAAAAGCGAGTATACTATTATGAACAATCATAATAAACTATCAGATTCAATTTGTATTGTCACAATGTGAAGAAATTGGAAGAAAACTGAAATTTAAATGATCGTAAGATTGGCCTTTGTTTACATTTTTAGACATTGTTTAGCGCTCTTTTGTTTTTCGCGTCTACGTCGCGGATATTAAGCGGCGCGTCTAGTATTACGCGCGGGGAGTTTCAGCGCGCGACGCAATGATCGAACAGCTGTCGCAGCATTTGAAAAGCGCGGAACTCCACTTAAATTCCCGCCAAACAACCATGCGCCTTTTCCTGACTCAAACTTACCAAAACAACAATTTAAAATCACCCAAAAGAACGGGAAATATTCGCTTACGATTAGTTACTTATGATGGTAATGATAGAATACATATAAAAGTATTAAATAATAGAGAAATATGAAATTCAATTTTTGAAACAAGTGCCGGGTTGACACTGCCCTTAAGGGTTTGCCGAAAGGCACTTTAGCGCTGCAAAAAGGGATGACAGTTGGTAAACAGACCTACGCTCTTTAGGACTGCCAACTATCTCCCGGGCTATCCCCTTGCCCCATTTATGAAGACTGGAAGTTTGACTAAACAGACCTACGCTCTTTAGGACTGCCAAACGTCCCGGGCTACCTCTCGCCCTATTTGTTAGGATGGAAAGTTGACAACCAGGCCCTAACACGGACTGTAAACTACCTCCTTTTACAAAACAAAAAGGCGTCATCTCATCAATAAATAGGCTAACAAATGTCTGATCATTCTCAATGAAAGCCATTTAAATGCACTTTTCTTCTAAATAGTTGAACAGTTACTACGTCTGAGGCTTACCAAAGTCATAACCTTAAAGCAAATCATAATCTCTGAATAGTTTGAGCAGTTGTACGTCAAAGAATTTATTACCCTTTTCTCTTTTTAATAATGTGCCGTTTGGGACGAGTGTAAGCACAGACACACTAGGCCATGGTTTTAGAGTCAGAAGACTAAGAAAGGTCGCTTGTCGTGCGTATTACTATTAGTTCCCCCAACATTTGTACAAGAAAGTTCTTTAAAAGGGTAACGCTTTAGTACAGTATCGGACGTAGTAACGTATTTTGCAATAAGGTAAGGTTGTCATTTCCCCCCCATTATGAATAACGTCATAGTTTTACAAACAAGAAGCTCCTTTTAAAAGTAACATCTAGTTCGAAATCCAAATTATCTTATTCTATTATTTTATATGTTATCGTTATTATTACAAAACCAATTTATGATAAAAGTTGTCATGATTTGATATTTAAAAAGAGACTATCATACCTCTTTAGACATGACAATCGTCACAATCATCTCTTTAGACATGACAATCGTCACAATCAGCAAATAATTCGCTTTGTGCTGGTCGCATTTTGTCTTCACACATATTTTATCTCTTGTAGTTTTTAAGTGTGTAATATAATGAGTTTTTATCTCCTTGTTGCTTGTACATGTACATTAATTATAGACTACCTATTTTATGTATTTTATTGGTTCTATACCTTTTCTTGTTTTTATAAAATGTTGTTTTGATGTAATATCAAAATGTTCTTTTATGTAGCCCACGTCTCTTTTTCTATCTGCGATCATGGTTATTGACGTGTAGACATCTCTTTTCTGTCTGCATCTCTTGAATCATCGATTTGCAAGCATACAAGGAGAGACGTGGCGCACCAATTGTTGTTTTTTCCCTGCTTGTATAATGTGCAATTATTTATAATATTTTATGGTTTTTAGGTTGATTATGTTGTTTTCTTTTTGTAATATAGTTATGTGAAGCGCCCAGAGGCTCCTTGCATTGGGCGCTATAGTAAATCCATTTTTATTATTATTATTATTATTATTATTTCAAATAACCTTGCTATAAATAAGATAGTGCTGACAATGATGCTTATTTGAGACATGAAATGGTATTGCCTAAAAGAGTTTGATACGTCAGGCTCAACTTTCAATAAATGAGTAGTTTAAGAACCTCAATCTTTGTAAATGAGTAAATAAATATTATGCTATGTCTATAGCAGCCACTTTCGTCAAAAAGAGACAACAAGAAGTAGTCACACAACAGTTGTTTATTCCAGTCTATGGTCTTTAATAATAATTTGCTGCATCTTTGGATTCATAGAAACTATCGGGAGTAAGGAAGACGCATGCTACCTCGTAATGCTTCCTTTATCCCGAGATACCTTAAAATCCATGAGACGTAATACCAAGGTATTATTTTTATCATCTCCTAATATCAGATTTAAGGACAAAAAGCACGTTTTCGTTACAATACGTTCAGGCGATACGGCATGGTGTGACAGGGCTACCGTAGGCCTACAGATAGCGTATGTACCGTACAGCTAGCGAGCATTCGGCGTTTTGGGAACTTATGGAGGGTTTGAGTATATAAATGGGTCCCTTGAGTATCTCATCCTCACTTCTTCGTGGTCTGTCGTGCTGAACCCATCAACCCATCATCATACGCTACGAATACGCTACGCTACGTTAAGTATACGTTAAGTATACGTTAGTCATACGCTCGCATACGCTGTGATACGCTGTCATAAGTATGTTATAAGTTAGTGATACGCTATCAATACGTTAGTCATACGCTATGTATACGTTCAATACGCTATGGATACGCTATGGATACGTGACAGGGCCTTACACGATCGCCCGGCATAAGGTGAATACGTGAGAATACGTCAAAACTCGTTGGAAATACGTCAGGCATACGTTAGACATACGCACATATACGTTATCAACTCGTTATCACTACGTTGGCTGTACGTTTCCCCGTCAGCCTACGTTCATCAACGCCGGTATACCAACTTACGAGTAACGTACGAGTAACGTACCACTAACGTAGGCATGCAGCGTATGTCAACGTATATTTAACGTACCACAAACTTACCGGGAACTTATGCAGAACGTATTAAGCACACGTTGAGTACATCGAGAAATTTTGAGCATGCTCAATATTTTTTCGCGGGCTCGACGTGTTCCAAATTGCCACAGCGTATCACAGCGTGCTCTTAACTTAAAGGGACATTAAGTGGTGTTGATAAGTTTAAATGTTTAAAAATTTACTTCAGAATTCAAGATGAACATTAAAAATCGCCATTATTGTTGTTTCTACTAACAAAAAACACAGCAAAACTAGATTTAAACAATATCATCGCTATTTATTGAAAAACGCCCTCTATGCAAATATGGTTCGCGTTATGTATCACGCGTACTGCACGGGGATACTGTCGGACGTAAAATGCTGGTCCCGCGGGATAAGCATTTTTTGAATCGACGTTTTCTTGTACAAAAAGAGCTGATTTTTCTTAATCCTTATAGGTGTAAGTTCATACATGTAATACAATTATAAAAATAAACTAATCTCAGTTTTTATCATAATTGAGGGCGCTGCCTCCAACACATCTCTTAGTGTCCCTTTAAACGACGTATCCCCGACGTATCCCCAACGCACCCCTAACTTCAAGTAGCGTACACCAACGTACACCAACGTATTTTTCGATATTTCGCATACGTTGGCATACGTTGAGGCGATACGTTATGGTGTGACAGGGCCTTATCACCTTTGATCTTATGCCGTATCTTAATCTTTACAATTTTCTCACTGAAGAATCTACTGAAGTTATCACTCAGGGTTTTCATAGATTCAGCATAGGGAAGTGATGTTGTATTCCGGTTGAGAAGGGTGTTGATGGTTCTGAAGATTGTTTTTTTTGTGTCAGCTGTAGCAAGCTTATCCGTGTAGTACTTAGCCTTTTCTGATCTGCACATTTTAGAGAATAAGTGAACATAATCCAGATAAAATTTGTACTGATAAAAGTTGATGATAATTTGAGTGTTGTAAGCTATAAATGGCTGAAAACCGCACAGAATTGACCAAGATAAGAGCAAAAAAATAGCGTTCGGCTTCAATTCGTTTTTCTGTTGAAAACAAGAAAAAAGAAAAGATACAGGAATCAAAGCTGATTTTAGAGTTTTCAAAATTGGAAGAAGAATATGATATGTCTCAAAATTATATAATTTTTGAACGTTTGAGCGTAAAAAAGCAGGTGTTTGAGCAACTTATGGTAATTAAGACAAAGGGAGCTATTATTAGGTCCAGAGCAAGATGGGTTGAAGAGGGCGAGAAAAACACAAAATATTGTCTAAATCTGGAAAAAAGAAATTATGTAAATAAAACTCTTTCTTGTTTAAATATTAAAGATGAACTTGTTGAAAACCCCAAAGAGATTAGAGAACAAGTTAAACAATTCTATGAACTTTTGTATACTACAGAATTGCTTGATATTGAAGAAAATAATGATTTGTTTTTTTGCGCAAGATTGTAATCGCTTATCTGAAGATTAAGGTTTGAAATTAGAGGGTTTGTTATAGGAAGACGAATGTACACGAGTTCTAAAGAGTTTTGCAAATAATAAAACGCCAGAAACGGACGGACTTACAACAGAGTTTTCTAAATTCTTTTGGATAGATATGAAATTATATTTTATTGAAGCCTTTAAACTTTGCTTTCCAAAATAATTGAATGTCTATTTCTCAGAGACGAGGGATAATAACATTATTACCAAAAACAAAGATCCTCTTTCGTTGAAAAATTGGTGTCCTATTACATTACTTAACACTGATTATAAAATTAATATAGCCCATAACAAGACGCTTCAAAATTACGAGGTTTCTTGTTTTGGTTGCTATGGTAACCGTACAGGAGCTCTGATTGGCTAAAAACGACTACGAATGTAACTAAATAACGCAAACTTCTATTGTACCCATTCTTAGGATAATGATGTATAATAATATTCCGCACGCTTTAATGGAGCCGGAATTTTGATACGGTTGCCGTGGCAACCGGTAACCGACCAATCACATAATTTTGCGACGTAATTCAAATTTGAGGCCGAAAAAAAAAATCCGGCTTCATTAAGGCGCAGATCCACTAATTTGCAACATGAATTTCAAATGTCATAAAATGTCGTCATTGCGTTATGAGCAATTGGAATGCCCAGACTTAAGGAGAACCCACGCTCATCTAGTCCAAGGCACTCGCCCATCTAAGAAGCTCACCAATGTCAAGAATGTCAAGCGTTATCTTCAAGTCGCATCCATTGCCAAAGCCGGTTTAGCGTTATCTTCAAGTCGCATCCATTGCCAAAGCCGGTTTACTGGTAGTCCGCCGAGATCAGCCACTTTCTGTCACACGCGAATGCATTATTGTCCCTCGCCAAGTCTTGAACAGTCTCCTTACTGCGCTCTACATCCAGTTAGACCCCACCCCCCTACTAGACACCAACTAACGTCCATGATCGACCCATCGATTTATTTTTTATGCCTTGGACATGGACAAATCCATCGAGCAAGTGACTTCAAGTTGTTACCACTGTGCGTCGTTACACAACACACCACATACCCTGATTCAGCAGTCCACAGGTGATCCCCCGGGTACCGTTGGTGTATCCTTTTCCGCGGATGTCATCAAATCATGTTCTATAATGGATGGATTTCTAACCAATTTGATAAAGAAACACGATCCGCACACCTCAGAATTGCAAAAAAACCTTAATACAAGTCCACTTTTTGTGCCTTTCTTTGAACAGAGTGGCGGCCGGGAATGTAGAACTACACAGTGCATTAACCCATGACCCCGGTCCAATTAATAAAATTAGATATTAATAAATTATTCGCCAACACTTTGTTAAATTAGCACGGTTGGTGTAGTGGATGGAACGTTGACATGAGCGAATGAGTTCGAGCCCCATTATGATCACTTTTGTTTTAGATGCGGGGTCTTGCGGCTGGATTTGTTTAGCCTGCCGGCATCATCTGTATGCGTGCCCACACGGACACCGCTGCTGGCGTTGACGTATAAATGACGCCATATTTGTGTTCGAAAATGTCAAAGTTTTTTACCGTTCTTTCAAAAATAGGGAGTATAATCACATTACAAACACATTTTGTGTGAGAGAAACACACACATTTGGCACAATAAAAATCCGTTCGTTATAAATAAATGGATATGTTTAATAATAAAACTATCACAAATAGTCGTGGATCTCTGTGGCGTGCATAGGTTAGCCATGTCGTTGGCAATCGGCAATCACGGGTTAGATTTTCGAATATTCCTTGTTATCCTTTTATTTTTCTATTTTTTAAACTTGATGGTGGATTAATGTAATATCATTGTTATGTCAATTTTTATCAATTATAAAGGCCGCCCATGCGTTTATAGTTTTCTTTTTATTTATTTATCTATAATAAATTTATCTCTTGAATTTTATTTAACTTTGTATCTAAACAATTAAAATGCGTAAACAATTATATTATTGCTCGATAAATACTAGTGATTTAATTTGAGTTCAGTTTGATTAATGATAGCAAAACTTGTTGTAAAACCATTTTACCAGTGTGCCCAACAATTTCTCCTTTGCTCACTTTGTTTAGACATTCAGATTCAGAGATGTCACTGGTAGCTTGTTATAGCTAGGCTAATATTTAACAATACAATTACAATTATAAGCAAGTTGGCGACCGGGTTCGCGACCTCTTTGACTTTAGGCTGCACAGTGCATTTCTTTAAAACAGTGTAAATTATTTGTCAACGATACGTATCACGTGATAACCACGATCGTTTTCGCAAAATATCGCAAAATGGCGCAGTACCCCAACCCCCTAGTCGTTATTCATTGATTATAGCCTTGTATAACTCCCTCATTGGCGTTAGGAAAGTTTTCCATAACCATTTTCGTTCAAATATGGAACATTTTTGCGCGCTTCGGGCGCTTTTTATTCCTCAGGTTTCACCATCATAATGGGACTCGAACCACACCAATAGTTTAAATACCGTAGATATTCGATATCTAGACAACTTTCTGCCAACTTTGAAACTCTGAAAGAGATGGCGCCCTCTCGCGATTAAAGCCGGCTTTTAAAAAGATCATTCTAACAAAATAATTTCGGCGGCGCTGAAAATGACGTACGTAGGCCTAATGTTCGTAGTATATAGTCAGTTCAGTCAGTCATTAGCGCGATCACTAACTAGAGAGATAAGCTCTTTCTGTTATGAAGATCCCGTAGATTCTCCTAGTTAATTATGTTGCATTATTAGATGCTCGATAATTCGGAGATCGAAATTTGTAAGTGTGTTAACGTTAATGAATTATGATCGAAATTATAGAACCCAGAACGCTTGACCTAAAAGTTGTCTACCTCTATAGTCCATCTTACTGTATATGGGGCAAGAGTTCCAACAGTTCTGACGATATACATTTGATTGTTAGTTTTCAGTGTGTGTGTTATCACGTTATGTATATATATTTCAAATAAAAATCCTAAAATTACTGATTTTTGGTCGAATAACTCGATAGACTACCACTAGTTCATTATTCATTGAACACGACGGTTGCTTCAATGAGTAGTATGGCCGAGCGGTTTAGGCTTTAGATTATAAATCTATTGGATTCTCCCCGCGTCGGTTCGAATCCTTCTGAATACCTTTTGTTACAAAAAGCGATTTAGTCTGTGTATTGGGAAATGAAATGACGTATATTTTTACTCCACACATTTTCATTCATGGATGTAATTGCCTGCCTCCAGACACACACCAGAGTATCTTAAATGCATTATTACCAAGATTTTTCACATCTTAATGTCGGGAACCCTATAACCTTTAAAACATTTACATTCCAATAAATGTGTTTTAACACATTTATTGGAATGTAAAATAATGCAAGATTTGTATTCAAATATGTTTTCTATTTATATTAGACCTACTCCTTTATTTTCATATCAGTTTGAAATATTAAGGTGCTACACTTAAATAAACACTCTTCACGCGGCAGGCGTCTACAGACGACATTCCAAAATTTCACAGAATATTTCAAAAATTGAAACAAGTATACATGCCTAGTATTTTTTTCAGTTATCCTTTGGATTAATTGGACCAGAGAGTTGTTATAGACCTTGCAAGCTGTTTATATACAATAAAAGCAACAACCGCATGGAAAGTGTTTAGAGCTCATTTACAACCCAAATAGTTCCTATTTTACACGGGGGCGTTTATTTTTGTTGTGACACAATCAGTTGCATAGATGTAGGCCCTAATCGTTTCGTTGTCATTATCAATCGTCTTCTAAAAATGACATTAAAGATCGATAATTGCTCAGCAGCAAAATGATCGAATGACAAGCTCAACATTCTTCAATGGGTATTTAAGTGATGTGCAACCAAGCGTGAATCAGTCCCGGAATCCGTATTCAGCGTGCAATGTAATAAATAATATTGAATAAAAGTCAGGAAACTATAAACAGTTTGGGGAAATAAAAAATAACATGAAGACTACCATTAAATATACACAGTCTCGAACCCGGGTCCTCTCGCTTCTGTGGCCGGAGTTTACCCACTAGACCACACGGAGACTGTGTTCAAGTGAGCACCACAAGACGAGCCCTAATGTATTAGCAGTCGTGTCAGCAGTTGCCACAGTTTAGTGAATCTATGGTCTATTGTAGACGACACGATTTTATTTTCACGTGAAATGAGGATGTCGTCGTGCAATTCATATGACAAAATATCAGCCTTAGGCGTAAAAAAAATTGCCTTTAGAAAGTCATCCCACCGCACTTGCCCCCCCCCCCCTAAAAAAAACCTTTAAAACAGTACTAGTTAATTATTTAGTGCACACGATAAAGACGCGTCAATGAGTAGGCATGGCCGAGTGGTTTAGGACTATGGACTAGAAATCTGCTGAATTCTCCCCGCCTCGGTTCGAGTCCTGCAGAATACCTTTCGTTAAAAAGCGATTTAGTCTCTGTGTGTTGGAAAAGGGGGCATATTTTTACTCCGCGCATTTTAATTCATCTATAATCGTCTACCTCCAGAGTATCTTACTGTATTCTGTCCAGGATGCTTCACATAATGATATTTTCCCTTGTTGGGAGCATATTAATCATGTCAAAGACGGTAATAATGTAATTGCACTGGTTTATCTGATGGGCGTCGTTTTGTGTGTGATCTATACAAATTAACATAATTTCGATCGAGTTTATTAGCTTATGAACATTGGTAAAATTCGATGTTACGATCGCATTGAAAATGCATCTTTGTCGACTCAAAACAATCATGTTTATTTTATTAAAACAGAAATTGCATCCTGGATAAATATGAATTTCCCTTCAAATGAACCTAAGTTGATCAAAATTGATAATCGTGGCGCAGGCCAACCAAAAGACGTAATTTTCCCCGGTTAATTTTCACGTTTGGTGTCTGACTGCCAAGCATCATTGATATAAAACGCATGCAACAAATTAGTGTGAAACATTGTTCATCATTTTTTAACCTTATACATTAAAATATTCATAGTGTTCCTCATTAATTAATTAATTCATTTGTTTATTTATTTATAAGATTTTGCTAACATAATTGTCATTTTTTATATCATCTGATTCCGAGCGCACAATGAGAATTAAACAATATTTGTAAATTTTTCTAAAATAACAATTAATAGGTCTCTTGGCATAATTCGCATTCAAACCATAAAATTATACATGTACATTCGATTTATTCCCAACTGCTAGTCTAATCTGATGACCGTGTTAACTATCACGCTACACCAAGGAGTACATGTATGTACATGTATAATGGCTACACGCTTTGGATTCAACGATTGAAATGAATAACATCCCAGAGGAACTATTTACCGTTCCAAAAGATGTGTTACGTAATAACTTCTCTGGTTATTGAATAGAGAATATTGGAGATAGAATAGAGACTATACTTATATGCGTCCCCGTAACAAAGGGTTGCCCGCTTTCGCTGTTCAGATCAATTCAGAGCACGACCTTCAAAGAATGACCTATTATACATTTGGCGGGTTATTTTATTTTGAATCGAGTATCTCTCAACATGTGTAATTGGCTCTGTGAGAAAAATCAAGCTCGATTTACCGCGCTGGTGGGGGAGGGGGGGGGGTGGGTGCTTGTCACAACCCCCTCACACATCCCTCTCAAGTTAGTTGTTGTAACTCGTTGAATTCTCAAAAGTTGCCAGCCTGGTATAGTCACTTTTATTTTGCCCAACCCCCACCCCACCCCAACTCATTATGAAAAACCTAGCTACGCCACTCGAATAAAAATCAATCATAGGCCTACATGTACATGTACATGTATAACGATATTTTTTTCTTCTAACAAATATTAACTGGTGACAAAATAAAGTAAATTGATAATTTTGGGATATCTTCTCTATAGTCAGTGTTTTTAAAATAATTTTGAATTTAGCTGCTTAATATATCCTTAAAAATAACGAATAGTGATATGACGCTACTTGTACTACCTCGTATACACATAAACTAATAATCACAACGTAGAAATGTAGTATGTTTCACTAATTCCTTGGATTTATTTCGATCACACTATAACTTTACACGTTCATGTATAACTATCCTACGCAAACGGGAGACGACAAATGGCCCTGATTGCTAGTATGACGTTGTGATTTATACATAATTATTTGAAGGTGTTTCTAGACTACCCATAATTAAATTCAGGAAAGAGCGACACAACATACACCCTCCCTTTTGAAATTGACCCCTGACAATTATCTAGTTAAACCTCATGTAAGATTGTCATAACTCCAGAATATATAACAAGAGTTATGATAACCTATGCCAATAGCCTACCATATGAAATAACATACAAATAATATCACACTAGGTGTCCCATGACAAACCTCTCCTGTGTTAATATCGCAGATAAAATACAAGAAACGTTTACCATATGAATTGCCCAAAATCTTAAATTACACCTTAAATTAACAATCTTCTGTGCTGGCCAGTAGACAGATATCCATGACACCATCGATGTTCCCCCGATGTGGCGCTGTCGGTTTTACTGTTGACGACTGAAGACGCTGACGACGACGACCGATGACGATGCGACGGCTAACGACACTGGCGACGGTCGATACGGCGATGCCTGGAACGCTGCTGTCGACTGCTGCTGACGTTGACGATGGCTGATGTCACTGGTGATGTCATCCTGACGAGTGTGGTTCTTTTTGTCGTATATAATGGTATTATAATTGAGAATGATTCCATTATTTGAAACTATATCAATTCATTTGTTTTTTTGACATCCATATCAATGTATACATCCGACGAAAATTCCATGCTGATGACATCAGCTACTAAATATTCATGACGTTATATAAACGACGTCATATTAAATTCGAGATAATGCCGACCACGACAATATAATTAATTATTTCAGACATTATAACATTGTCTGTAATGATATATTTTACGACAGAATCCACACTAGGGAAATATCAGGGAAGAAGAACGACGCGACGACTATAGACGGAACTGCAGCATTTTACCATTTCTGTGCTGGTTTCGTTAGTGTCCAATAAGAAGAAACTCGCACAACCACTTGACTTCTGATCGTCTTGATGATACCCTTTTCCGAAGTGTATTTGTCCTGCAACAAAACTCAAAAACAGAAATGTGCATGCCATGAGTAAAGAACTTACATAAATAATACACCTTATTTTAATATTCACCAACACTGTATACATTTTGGTGTTTAAACAAACATTCAACATATCCAATAACATAATTTTGTTGTATCCAACGTCAACACAAACATGAGAATAATTCCTACGTCCTTCTCATCTATATTAACCAATAACACAACATACACCACTTCTCGATACACATTATAGTATACATATATAGTATACACTTCTTCTCACGTTGATTCTATCTGGCTTTTCCAGTTATCCTGACTGGATTCAAACGCAAGAATTCTACTGCTGCCTCATTCAAATTTTCCTCGGGTTCCCAAGTATTTCTTGAGTTTGGAAAATTTACCCACTTGATTAGATATTCTAATCGTTCATCTCTGTATCGTCCACGAATTATTTTCTCTACTTCATAATTACGAGGCTCTTTCTGCACCACAGCAGGCATACCAGGAATAAGTGTGTTTCCTTTAGACTCTTGAGATGCCATTAGCGGGGCAAATGAATCATCTGGAATATCACTATCTTCCAATCTATTCAAAGGATCTCTTTGAACAAAATCCTTAGGCATGATATTGTTTTCTGGTCGAACATATCTATCATAAGCAAACTTCATGCGATTCACGTGTATAGGTACTGATAATCGTTTGTTATTTTCTAGATTACGCACTCTGAAGTTCACTGGACCTGTTTGCTCTATGAGTAAATAAGGTCCTGACCAAAATTTCATTAGCTTCTTTGAAAGACCTGTCTGCAATGCTGGAATATAAACCCATACAGTGTCACCCACCTGATAAGGAACATCTTGTGCCCGACTATCATACCGCTCTTTCATATTTGCTTGATTAAGTTCCATGTGTTGTCTTGAAATTTCTCGGGACACCTCAAGTTGTGATATCAAGTTGTGAATATGCTCTCTCACGGTTCTGTCAGGGTAGCCACTCTTCTCCAGTAACGTGACATCCAATGGTAGTCTAGCCTCTCTGCCATATAACAAAAAGAAAGGGCTAAAACCTACTGAATTGTCAGCTGAAGTACTACGATATGCAAACAGAATAGCGGGAATATATATATCCCAGTCAGTGTGATATTCATTTACATAGTGAGACACAGTATCTAGAATTACAGAATTAAACCTTTCTTGAACTGCATTTGTTTGTGGTCTATAAGAGCTCGTGTTTAACTTAGTGGTCCGCATTATTTTGCACACTTCAAACACTAGTTTACTTAGAAAGTTAGATCCCCTATCACTAAGCAAGTTTTGTGGGCATCCATGCTCGCATATGATATTGTTAAAGAACACTCTTGCTACTGTAGCAGCATCAGTGGTCTTAATTGGAACAAGAATAGGCCATCTTGTGCAATGATCAGTGAAACACAATACATACCGATTGCCACTAGTAGTTATTGGTAACGGACCCAAAATATCGACACTTACTCTCTCAAACGGCCCTGGTACTTGCATAGTCATCAAAGGTGCCATCACTTTATGTCTATGTGTTTTCCTCTGTGCACATGGTATACAAGAACGCACCCAATTATCAATATCTTTGTACATGTTTTTCCAGAAATATCTATGACGGATTTTACTGTATGTACGCTGAAATCCAAAATGAGCCGCAAGAACACTATCATGGCAACTATTTAACACAGTATCAATAACAGTAATTGGGATGTACAATTGAACAGTGTTTCTTTCTGGCATGTGTCCCTTAGCATGAGTGTGCCAAACATGATATAACAACCCATCTTTGGTAAAATACTGATCAGCTTGCAATATAATATCACGTGATTTCCTTGGATTGTCGGGCAATACGTTGTCTTCCAAAAATCTTAACATATTCCCAGCAAAGGAATCTGATCTTTGATACTGTTTGAATTGGTTTAAGTCAATTTCTTCAGGAAAAGAGGGAGTTTTGTATTCACGACACTTATCTTTAGTATCTGCCACCCGTTTCCCATGTTGATATCTTAGATTCCGTACTACATTCACTGCAGGTCGAGTACTCGTAGGAAGCTTTTCTATAACGTCATCCGTCATTCCTTCCAGGTCGCACTCAACCCAACTTGAATCTGTGTCAGAATGTGTAGGAAGAATATTTACATGGCATGAGTTACATGATATACAAGAATCGGAATACGGTATTCTACTTAAAGCGTCTGCATTACTGTTATTTCTACCTCTTACATGAACTACCTCGTAATTATACGATTGCAACCTGATTACCCAGCGTGCCAAACGACCTGTGGTTCGTTTTTGACCAAATAACCATTTCAAAGCACAATGATCTGTCACAATTAGGAATTTAACACTATGCTGTAAGTAAGGAGAATATTTCTTTATTCCTTCTTCTACAGCTAGTGCTTCTAGTTCTGTCGTTGTATAGTTTTTTTCTGCATTTTGCAAAGCTCTACCACCATAACAAATGACCTTTTCTTCGCCATCTTGTTTTTGGGCCAAAATAAAACCTAAACCTTTCGCACTGGCGTCTGTTTGCAAGATAAATTGAGTACCGTCAAAACGCGGATATGCCAGAATAGGAGGTTCCATAAGTTTCTGTCTTAGAGTTTCAAATGCATATGAACATTCCTTCGTCCAAACAAAAGGAACGTTCTGTCTAGTTAGATTTGTCAATGGTTCAGCTATTTTACTATAGTCCTTTACATATTTCCTATAGTAACCTATAAAACCCAAATATGTACGGACTTCTGATACCTTTGTAGGTACAGGGTAATCTTTTACCACTTTGATTTTTTCAGGATCCGTAGCTATGCCATCCTTACTAACTATGTGGCCTAAATAACGTACCTGTTCTTGTCCAAATGTACATTTTTTTGATTTGAGTTTTAACCCAGCTTCTCTCAACCTGTCAAAAACTTGTTTCAAGTGGCCGAGATGTTCTTCTAAGGAATGTGAAAATATAATAATATCATCAAGATATATTAGTACAAATTTCCAATTTAAACCTCTGAATATCTCTTGCATTGCTCTCTGAAAAGTACTAGGGCTTCCTGATAATCCCATCGGCATTACATTAAATTCATAGAGACCATCTTGAGTAATAAAGGCAGACTTTTCTCTTGAGTTCTCTTCTAGTCCAATTTGAAAATATCCCGTTGCCAAATCAAGTGTCGAAAAAAACTTTGGATTTGAACCACCTAAACTATCGAGAGCATCATTGATATTTGGCAAAGGAAAACTACTGGTTTCACATATGTTATTACATCGTCTAAAATCCACACAAAATCTCAAAGTGTTATCAGGTTTGGGAATCATTATCACAGGAAAACTCCAACTACTTGTTGATTCCCTAATAATACCATCTTCCAACATTTCATTCACCTGTTTACGTATTTCTGCTTGTATGTGAGGGGGTTGTCTATATGGTCTTGATTTGATTGGTGGGTGATTACCCGTTCTAATTTCATGTTGAATCTTAGTATATCTACCTTTAGGATCACCTTTTGTTTGAAATACATCAACATATTCTCCAATTAGATTCGTGAACTTTTGTTTATCTTGATCAGTCATATGATCTGATTTCAAATTAACTTGAGACAGAACTTCACGTACCTTCGGATTCTTGTCAGTTGTGTCAACCGAGTCAGTTGTGTCAACCGATGATGTGGCTGTTTCATACGGTATATTCTTATCTACTAAGTCTACAGTATTGTCTAAAGTAGTAAAAGAACGAAAATCATTGTTGTTAATAAGAGTATAATTTCCCAGTTTTGTACGAGGATATAATGTTATTGGTTCCTCTGTCACATTCATTATTAACAATTTGGTAACATTATCACATGAACCGGTTTCTACAATAGGTGAAATGGTATTGGCAATCATTAATCCAAGAGCCGAAATTCTTCTACCACCTCGACATAAGCCAATGGTATTCTTTGGTAACTCGTTAGTTACTCGTGCAGATACTACCATTTGTGAACGCGCGGGTATTTCTTTTCTTTCAATGACCCGTAACTGGCTCTTTTTACACAAGCGGATTTTGTTAGTATCAAAATCGATATTTGCTTTGTGTGTGTTCAAGAATTGTGAACCCAAAATGATTTGGTGGCTTAAATCACGCGCTATGCTCGTAGGTACCAAGAATGTTGAACCTTGAATACTTATAGGCAACATTACAAAACCCGTAATTTTTAAATTACTACCATTTGCTGTTCTAGCCACCTTAATTCTAGGTTGATGGACTTTAATTTCGTTAGAAATTTGACTGGAATGAAAACATTCATGATTAATCAAATTAATAGATGCACCTGTATCTACCAATCCTTCTAAGGTAGTATTATCAAACATCACAGAAATAGTAAGTGAATTACTGAATTTGGTGTCACACCTTGTTGTGTTACAATATTTGTCATTACGATTACGAAACTGTCTATTTTTCCCATCTGTGTCATTTCGTTCCATCTTCCTGGATTGACCAGATGGGCCCATTAGTTTAAATGATATCCATTACGGTGGGTGCGTGCAACGCACATTTTCTGAATATGACCAGAACGGCCGCACCTGTAACAAACTGGTGGATTTGAATATCTAGGTCTATTGTATTGAGTGTGTGAACCTTGATAGTTATTCATGTGTACCGGATTAGGCAATATCCTCAAATAGGTCTTACACACGGAATAAAGAACAAGGCAGCTATCATTTTTACAATGTAAATCAACTGCAAAACAATTGCTGCCTTGTGCTTTATTCCGCGTGTAAGACCTATTTGAGGATATTGCCCCGGATTATACCCATAGTTTGTATTCATATGGTTACTATAATTGTGTGTACCTTGAGAGTTATTCATGCGTACCGGATTATATCCATCGTTAGTATTCATATGGTTATGGTATACACTGTGATCCACTGGTTCGGGTTTTGTGTTTACATAATGGTTCGCCGCATTCACCATGTTCACTGAATGACCAGAATTACTTTGTGTTTGTAAATCAGGGTGTATTGATAACACTGAAGATTCAGCGTTTGTTTCGTGTACTGTGACACCCAAGCGTGCACTCTCAATTGCGGCTTTCATGGTTTTTGGTTCCTTAGAAAACACAAAGGCCCTAATAGTGGGAATTAAACCGCGTACAAAAAAAGAAATTTGATCTGCATCTGATTTTCCCAATTGCTTGGACATTTTCATCACACTCATAGCATAGTTATCCACACTTTCATTATGTGCCTGTTTCATCGAAAGCAGTTTAGTTTCCCTCTCCCATTTCCAGCTATCGCCCTCAAAATAGTCTTTTAAGGACGACTGTATACTGTCAGTGGAAGTTTTGCTATCAGATGTCATAAGGGTATTGTAATATACTGATGCATTGCCCTTTAAACGGGTTGGAAGTGCAAGCAACTTCTTTTCTTTTGTAAAATCACGCAATGCGGAATATCGATCAAATTCTATAAAAAAATCGTCCAAATCATCTTCTGGTAGCCCGGAATAGATAGGTGTTTGTGACGTGAAATCATATTTGGACGCCATGTTATATGGTCCAATAAATTTAAACAATGGAAATGTACAAAATGGCGCGGAATTTAAACAATAAACAATAGAATGGCGGAGATTATTCCGCTATAGGCAAATTATACAAGGTTTAAATACCGTTATACGTGAATATCATTTGAACACGTTCAATATATAAAATACATGCATTTTAAGTCAAAACTATATAAATCATAACATACAGAAATGAAGTATAATTACCTGCTGTGCTTCTTGCCACGTAAACAGGGACCATCTGTCGTATTACCGCTTGCGTAGTGTAGAGGTACCAAAAAGACCACCGTCTCCACCATATGATATGACGCTACTTGTACTACCTCGTATACACATAAACTAATAATCACAACGTAGAAATGTAGTATGTTTCACTAATTCCTTGGATTTATTTCGATCACACTATAACTTTACACGTTCATGCATAACTATCCTACGCAAACGGGAGACGACAAATGGCCCTGATTGCTAGTATGACGTTGTGATTTATACATAATTATTTGAAGGTGTTTCTAGACTACCCATAATTAAATTCAGGAAAGAGCGACACAACAATAGCAACAAATACTATTAATTTGTGAAAAAGAAAAGATACACTGGTTAAGTCGAATATGACCTGCCAGAGTCTAGACCTCGCCCCTCGATTTTCCGTATTGTACGTCTGCGGTTTTACCCCGTTACCAGACACTCACACTCGTATATACATGTAGTCATTGGATAGGTCCCGGGATAGATTCTTGATCCGAAAATTATATTGAACGGACTATATACTGCGACATTATTTACGTCATTTTCAGCGCCGCCGAAATTATTTTGTTAGAATGATCTTTTTAAAAGCCGGCTTTAATCGCGAGAGGGCGCCATCTCTTTCAGAGTTTCAAAGTTGGCAGAAAGTTGTCTAGATATCGAATATCTACGGTATTATGTGGAGGACGATAAAAACGTTATACTGGTCCTTTAGTCAGTGTTAAAAATGCCAATGTTTGCGCGCTTCGCGCGTATTAGTTTCAACATTTCAAAGTTTAAGCTTTACAAGATGGCTCTACTTCTGGACCATTTTGGTTCATCAAATGAAATTCTTTACGCGCTTCGCGCACATTTTTTTCTACAGGTTTCTACATGAATGCATCTCAAATTACCCTTTGAAATCTTCTTGCTTCAGAAAATGCTTAAAATCCAAGAGCTTCACGGGTCCCTGGACCCACCCACTTGTTGTGGATGTTCTTTAAGTTAGAATTTGAATGTGCACAGGCACGTAGTGTTTAGTTGGATGTCACTACCTAATAGGCTCGAATGCAGGAATAATTGTTTTAGTAGGCATGTGATAAAATGCCAAAATTACTGCTTCACAATGATGAATCTCTGCTAATAACCCATGATTTCCAGTGACGGGCCCCTGGACCCCGGACCCACACGCTGGTCGCTCCCCTCCTGGCGATCGTTCGTTCCTCTAAGGAACGGTGGACGGGGTGGCGCAGTCGGTTAGAGCGTCGTAACACTGCTGCGCACCGTAGTTCTGATCGTGTGAGTTCAATTCGATACACCAACACAGCCTCGTCCCCATGCCTTCTTCAGACAGTGCAGACGGAAGTAGGCATGTACGAGGGGGTATCAAGAAGTTTTTGAAATCACCCAGAAGAGAAGGAGCCAGAAACTTTTTTTGTTTTGATATGTGACCCTTCAGACACTTAAAAGGTCACACATTTCTCCCACTATTTATTACCTGTCCACAGACCGCCATTGTAGAAATCCTCAGATTGACCGCCATTGATTGATCCTCAGATTGCCTCAGATTGCGTTATTCCCAAAACAGCAATAAATGATTTAAAGTGTTGACAGAAAAGGGTCAAAAGTCATGTAAGAGTCATTGGAGGTCAATCTGTGTACACCCCATGTTACCTATAATATTATTGTCACCAAGCGAATAACGCAATCTGAGGATCAATCAATGGCAGTCAATCTGAGGAGCTCTACAATGGCGGTCTGTGGACAGGTAATAAATAGTGGGAGAAATGTGTGACTTTGCACAGTGACTTTTTAAAGATGTCACATATCAAAAGAAAGTTTCTGGCTCCTTCACTTCTGGGTGATTTCAAAAACTGTTTAATACCCTCTCGTACATGGCGCATCGCGGTTCGGAAGTCACAAATGTTGGTCCCGTGTATCGGAAGAGCTATCCCCAAGCACGTTAAAAGATTACAGACTCCTTCGTAAAGGATCATAGGGGATCATTCCGGTCTGTATCTGTACCCAAAATTCCATAAGTATTCCTAGGTTCCAGGGATACGCAGTGCGACTACTATATTCATTTAATGATCGGAGAAGAAGAAGGATTGCCCAATTTGGCCCCGGGGCACATCACAGTCCTGCATACGCCCTTGCCGGGCTACGCCCATGAATATCTTTAATTATTATGTATATTATTGGCTATGACTATCTCTTTTCTGTACCATTTATTTCCCCTCAAAATAAAAACCAATACGAATGAGCAAAATGTAGGCAAATCGTGTTCAGCGTCGTCTGAGTTGTTTTTCATAAAAGTATAGCGCCATCTTCAGTTGGTTTGCTCTTGTTTATGGTTCAATCGCGATAACGTTTTATCAACTGAACCACCATTGGCCGTTTAACAACTGCCATTTTCTTAAAAATACCTTTATTATTTCTATAAACGGCATTTTCTAATCAAAATATTCTCACCTTTTATTGAAAATATTTTAATTAATGTTTAATTTACTACTGATATACTTTCACGCTGAGAATACGTAGTAAAACCTCTATATAATAAGAAAATTTTGTTGAGATTTTTCTTCCAATGAATAGCCTTGTAATATAGCAAATTAAGTGACCCACAATGCGCATGAGCAATCTTGACTAGACAAGACCGAAACAAATCCGCGAAGTGACACTTTGAAATAATGAATTTTGCTGATTTATGCGTAAAACTTGATTTATATCAGGATCGAGATATGTCAGGATGAATCTTTTCTGTTACTCTTTTTCTTGGTACTGTTTGAATTGATTTCGAGGTTTCTTTTTCAAGTTATGCCGATGCACTAAAAAGGGGTTTGTCAAGTTTTGTTGTTTTGACTTTTGTTCAATACACAGCTGGTCGATTCGACAGCAGTTAACATTGTTGATATTCATAACTAGAAATTGAAAATATATCATAACTTATGGGGGATAGTGACGAAAGTAGAGGAAGTGATCTTTCTTCTGATAGTGCACGAATGGAGAAAATGGAAGTGGACAGGCCAGCAGCAGTAGTAGTGGTGCCAAGAAATGTCCAAAATGTTGTAAGGAGAAGTTTGTCTGGCTCAACTGACAGTTCGGCAATGGCAACAACAAGTGTGGCAGATTCCTCGCCTAGTTCTACTGCAATTTCTACGGAGAATTCAGGTGCAGAAAGGGATGCAACAGGGGGTTTACTGAGGCGATCAAATAGTGCACCAATGTTTAATGGGCCAAATATGAGGTAAGCTCTTGCCTGGTTTTAAATAAAATTAGCACAGGTTTCTAATAAAAAAATGGGAGAATGATGTCTAAACTCTAATGGCCAGAGATCAACAAACTTGTTGACACACTCTTTAGGCAATATAAGGCGACATATATTTTGGTCAAAACTTTGTCAATATTTAACCTACAGTCATAGTTGAACTGACAGTCCACGTTGCCGATTTACTACGTGTACGGTGTAGCGCCTAGCGGGAATAGCCTAATAGGACAGTCGAAATTCAAGCCAATATTTCTTGGAAACAGTTGCTGGTTGAGATATTTAACCAATGTATCAATATTACTTGAACATTAAATATGATATCTGAAGCAAAAGTTTGACTAATTTTATTCAGAAAAGTTGAAAAATATTGATGAAAATATCTGACCGTCGGCGGTGTCGACTCATATGATTTCATTCCATAGCTCTCATACAGAGATCGAGGATTCAGAGCTACATTTTTTATAGAAAACTGCCATTTATCTTGTTATTGCATTTTGAAGGAGATACTTTATAAACTTCAAACTTTTATGATCCTGCCTACATGTAGCTCTGCTAGTGCTAGCAAAACATTAATTTAAAGATTCAACATAAATGGTAAAGTCGACTTTGCAACCTTGTTCATTTGATGGATGTAAAAAAACCAGTGCCAGTTTTAAAAGTCCCTTCATATTTTGTTGGCCAGTTTGAGAATTGTGTTGAGTGTTGGGCATATGCATGCAATGTATGGTACGTCAGGCGCGTCGCAACCGTGGCGGCTATAGCCGCCCCACTTTTTTGCAAAGAAAGAAAAAAGAAAAACTGGGGAAAAAAGAGAAGAAACGGGGGAAAGGGATTGCTTTTCAATAAAATATTGGTCAAAAGTACACACAAAATGGGTTCGAAAATTTAAAACAAATCCAATTCTGAAGGGGGCACATCCCCCCACAGACTCCCCCCTGTTCGAGCTTTTAAACCATGTATACTTAAATCAAGAATATGCTCAACTTCTTTCGTGCATTGATATAACAAAATAAATTATTTGAAATGAAGAGGTGGCTTTTCGATAAAATATTGGTCAAAAGTATACACCAGGTCGCACCAAATGAGTTCTAAAATTGAATTTTTTTCTACTTCTGAAGGGGGCATATCCCCCTCAGACTCCCCCCTGTTCGAGCTTTTAAACCATGTATACTTAAATCAAGAATATATCAGTTATGCTCAACTTCTTTCGTGCATTGATAAAAAACAAAATATTCATTGGAAATGAAGAGGTGGCTTTACGATAAAATATTGGTCAAAAGTATACACCAGATCGCACCAAATGAGTTCTAAAATTGAAATTTTTTCTACTTCTGAAGTGCCCCCCTCAGACTCCCCTCTGTTCAAGCTTTTAAGGGAAGTGTCAACCCTAAATATATGAAATTTATCAAGCACTGTAACTTTTAAACTAATAATGTAATGTACATAAAAGTATACAATTTTTCAAATGAAATGAGTCGGAGAATCTATATTTGGTATTAAATTTACCAAAAAAAAGTGATTTCTACATTTTTGCCCAAAAATCACTTTTTTGGCGCCAACATTTTTCAGGCAACTTAACAAAATCAGTTTTTGATTAAAGATTTCAAAATTTCACCAAAATCATAATAATCCTAACCCCGGTTTAGGATTTTTGACCGGGATCACAATTTTCGAGGAAAAAACACCAACTAAATCTCCGGGAACCTGCCGGGATTCGATCCGGGGACCCTCCGTTCTCGAGCCCCACCTTCCTAACACTAAGCCACGGCCCTCAGCTACACATTCGTGCAGTATACTGCACTCATTATATAGGCTCGGTTGACTACGTCATCGAAAACCGACGGCGCATGCGTTTGGAGAGGGACTTTGGATTAGCATTTTTTAGCACTCAGGGGGGTTAGGGTTAATAGAACACAAAAAAAAAACTTCTTTTTTTTTACCATAACCCTAACCCCGGTTTAGGATTTTTGACCGGGATCACAATTTTAGAGGAAAAAACACCAACTAAATCTCCGGGAACCTGCCGGGATTCGATCCGGGGACCCTCCGTTCTCGAGCCCCACCTTCCTAACACTAAGCCACGGCCCTCAGCTACACATTCGTGCAGTATACTGCACTCATTATATAGGCTCGGTTGACTACATCATCGAAAACCGACGGCGCATGCGTTTGGAGAGGGACTTTGGATTAGCATTTTTTAGCACTCAGGGGGGTTTGGGTTAAGTCAATTATCTAGAAGGCACTTTTTTTTTTTTTGCTTAACATTTTTTAGTTTAGAAAATATTGACCAAAAATGAGATTTTTATCTCAAAAATCACATTTTTGGCACTTTTTGGATGCATATCTCGAGTTAAAAATCCATAATCGAAAAAATAAAAAATTGCCTCCTAGTCCTAGCGCTGAAAGTCCTCTACACAATGGTAGTAAAAGCTTACCTCATAGTTTGATATATTTTTAGTCTGAAAAATCGTAAAATTCCTTCAAATTTGAACTTCTAGAAAACAGCGATTTAGTCAAAATATTGACATTTTCCACCATTTAAAGCTAAATGTTCTCGGAATACACGGGCGTGTGACCCGAAAGGCGAGTATACTATTATGAACAATTAAAATAAACTATCAGATTCAATTTATATTGTCACAATGAGGAGAAAATGAAAGAAAACGGAAATTTAAATGATCGTAAGATTGGCCTTTGTTTACATTTTTAGACGTTGTTTTGCGCTCTTTTGTTTTTCGCGTCTACGTCGCGGATATTAAGCGGCGCGTCTAGTATTACGCACGGGAAGATTCAGCGCGCGACGCAATGATCGAACAGCTGTCGCAGCATTTCAACAGCGCGGAACTCCGCTTAATTTCCCGCCAAATAACCATGCGCCTTTTCCTGACTCAAACTTACCAAAACAACAATTATAAATCACCCAAAAGAACGGGAAATAATCGCTTCCGATTAGTAACTTATGATGGTAATGATAGAATACATATAAAAGTATAAAATAATAGAGAAATATGAAATTCAATTTTTGAAACAAGTGCCGGGTTGACACTGCCCTTAAACCATGTACAAAAAGGGCAGTTCCGTAGTTGCGGACGTACATTTCAGACACTTTGAGGGCTTGCAAAATCTAAACTATACCAGTTGCTTGATTTTTAACACTAGGGTTTCAAGGAGCTCTAGTAGGAGTATAAAACCTGAAAATGTCTTTGCTGTACCATTTTCGGTTAATGAGATATGGTGTGAAAACCCTCCGTCGCGGACGTACGCAGAGAAAGTGTTTTTTTCAGTATACCTGTATTCATATCCAAAATTCTCTGAAGTGTTCAGGTCTCTGATTGAAACTTAGATATATTTGTTTGCAAGAGGGATCAAACTGTAGGAAAAACATAAAGAAAACAGTCATACCTTTCAAATTCATGTTGAAATTGATCAATTTTCACCGTCGCGGACGTACAAGATTAGTGTTGCGGACGTACATCTGTGAATTAAATCAATGTGTACGTCCGACACGACTTCAGCAGCTCATTAATTAACAATGTACACAGATTCAGACGGATGAAGGTTTCAAAGACATACTAGCAATCAACAGCTTGGAATATATGCACAATTTATTGGATTCAAACAACAATACAATATAGAACAGGGTGGTTAAAAATGGCAGATTTGGGACGTGTACGTCCGCGACGAAATTTGCAATAATTCAATTTTATTAAATTATTAGTAGTCAATTTTTCGTAATTTTCTGTATTAAATTTCCTTTTTATTATAAAAAACATTGTTTCTTACCATATTTTGAAAATTTAATACTTGCCTTAGTTCATTTATGGAAATAATTGCACTTCAATGGTGCGATCTCTACTCAAAAACGCCCTGTACGTCCACAACAACCTCAAAATCAGCCAAACCGAGAATGATAGGTCAAATTCCAAATTATATCATGTAACTACAACCTATAACCTTTGATATGAGACATAAATGAGGTTATTTCGACGATTTTCAATTTTTTCAATTTTTTCAATTTGGGTTACCTAATTACGGAACTGCCCAAAAGTATACTTAAATCAAGAATATATCAGTTACATGTATGCTAAGGCTGTGACTTATACCCGGGAACCCGGGTACCCGCCCGCTATTCCGGGTACCCGGGTACCAAATTGGGTACCCGAATACCCGAAATGTAAAAAAAAAAAAAATGTTTGCTCAACTTCTTTCGTGCATTGATAAAAAACAAAATATTTATTGGAAATGAAAAGGTGGCTTTTCGATAAAATATTGGTCAAAAGTATACACCAGATCGCACCAAATGAATTCTAAAATTGACGCCAGGTTATACAAACCATAGATCGTCAATAGAGGGATGATTATCTCCCGGATCATCTCTATTGAAATGTTGTGTTGAGATAGTCTGTTTCGCGCACACACCTGTATGACTAGCATGTTTGAAAAGCCTGGTATAACATAAGGACAGGGAAAATGCTCAAAAGCACCAAAAAAGCACCTTTTGCCCAAAATAGCACTTTTTGCTCAACTCAAAAAAGCACTTTTACATCACACAGCATTTTTTTTTCAAAATTGTCGAAATATGAGGGTGATCGGTTTGTCACGGGACGGACATTTTTGAAAACATTTGAGAAAAACTGCCTATAAAAAGATAAAAAGTAACTACTAACATTTACAAAAATGTTTTATGTTTTATGTTGAAGAGTATCATCAACTCTATTGAAATTGATATAAATTTAGTAGGTGTGGTTTGTTACTAAAAATAGAATGAACAAAACATTTGCGTCACGGACGGACAAGATAGAAATAGGGTTCTTTACTTTTATGTACTCTTTTTCTGTTTCTATCTAAGACATTAGTTACTCCACAATTCTTTTCAGGCTAAACAGTATCTAAGATATATGACTTGATTACCTGATACACAGCTGGTGAAAGCTGACCTTTTTTTTTACAAGAGAGGGCTGACAATTTGTGTCACGGACGGACAATTTTGGGCGCCACGGACGGACGCAAATGTTCACCGCAAGAATAACTTCAAAATCACTTTTTTTTTCAAACTTTGCATGAAGTTCTTGTGAAAAAAAGACATCATATGGCCATGCGTTTTGAAGTGGGCCCATTTGCGTTTCATCGTGCGATTTTCCAGATATCGCGCCAATTTTGGTTAATTAAATATATTTCTAATATTTGACATCCTACACCCAAAAAGTATACATATTTTAATAGGAAATTGTCCAAGGAATCCAAAAATGTAATCAGAAAAGACATAGGGTGAAGTGATAAAAAGTTTGAGATCAAAATATGGAGATTATTTTGAAAAAAAGTTACATTTTTAAAATGTCAGTAAAGAAAGAACTGTACACCCTATAGCAAAAACAACTGCATATTTCAATTCTCCAGAGTTAGACCTTTCCAGTGATATATAACTTGTTAGGGGTTATGTTTAGTAAAATATTTTTGTGCGATCATCTTTTCCGATAAGAAATTGAGTCGCAAATTTTAAACAATTACGGGTCCCCAAATAATAAACCCAAAGTTGAAGAATAAATTGTACTATGACCTATTCACTTGAACTTCTTTAACACATCTATTTGCAAATTTAACTAACACTTAAAATAATTACATTTAGAACATTAAAATTGCTTATAATGTAAAAAATAAATGACTTGAATCGACTCGAGCTGATGGGTTCCACACTTTCGCTGAATTATCAGCAGACCGATAAAACTTTTGGGAGTTCTTAAGTTTATAAGCAATTTTGACATGATCATGAATGTATACAATATTTACAACCTTATTGTAACTTAGTTTGCAAAAAAGCAACCTACTGTCAATAACAGTTTTTCATTCATCTTCAAAACAGACAAAATACTTGGACGCTTGGATGAAGTTAATTATAACGCAATGTTTAAAATAGTGTCCTCATGGTCTACATTCTGAAGAACATGCAAATCCGTTTTTTTGGTACTTGGTAGAATATCAATTCCATAGTATACAACACACTCTTGAGGAACAATTGCCTCTGTATTAGTGTCCTCTTTGTACAAGTGTCCTTCTCTGAGTCTTCTGGAAATTAAGAAAGTGTCCTTTAAGTACTTTTGTGCCGGCCAAATATATGTGTGGCCATACTGTGATGTGGTATCTTTCTCTAGTTCATATACACCTTCTGATGTGACATGCAGCAAAAAAAAATGAGTAGATGGCATCAGATGAGGGTTTTATGGCAATAAATGAATCCACATCACCTATCAAATTTGTGTAATCCAGAGGTGTGGTATCTATCAAATCACCCGACTCGTCCAGAGAGTCTGGTTCAACACGAGCATTATGCTGGTACTTCGATGTTCATGTACCAACTTCATGGTAAAACTTTAAGGCTTTGATCTTGTAATACCATTAGGAGATCTACACTTGACTGCACTTGAATTTACTCAGCTCATTGAATTTTTAACTCAAAACTGTCACTCCTATGTATTTTGCATATATGGCACGATTTTGCACACAACTCGATCACTTTTGAGAACGGCATTATTTTAATTATTATATTTAATTGGTTAATTTAATAAGTACCATTAAGACTTAAAGATCTTCATACTTGACTAATAATAACTATGGAATAACTCAATAATTCAACCAAACAATTAACTGTCAGGTATGGTGATCTTATAAGCTAACTTCTGTAAAGTCCAACATTTATGCTCCTGCTCGTTATGCTCCTGCTCGGTCACCACCGTGCAAAAATGGGTATTTGGAGTTAATTAATTGGCAATTACTAAAAAATAAGACAACATCAGGCAGGTTTATGACTTTGAAGTAGTTGGCAGATATATTCCCTTCAATTTGGTACCAAATATGACCATGTAGCACATGTATTTAAAATGTTACATCCTTACCATTGTGTATGTTTGTCGCACAAATGAAACGGCACCACCAAAATGTGGGCCCACCTTAAAACGCATGGCCATATACTAAAAAAATAGAGAGCAAATGCATGTTAGGTGGTGATTTATTCAGTCTGTGTGATAAAGTTTGTCCAACATATCAACATTCAACATACATTTGTACATGTATGGCAAATCCAAGTTACCAACCTCACCATTTGGGTGAACATTTTCTCACAATAAACTTGTATACATATCTTAGGCCATTGTTTTATAGCATTTAAATTAATCTGCCATCCAAGGAATGAAGTTCAACACTTCATGTTACAAGTGACACCGTCAAACATACTTGCTTGATCTTATAAAAACTCATACTCAAAAGTCTGAAGATTGATCATGTGTCGATAACCATCTTCTTGTTTCAAACAGAAACCATGTACATCGAATGGAGACAAAGCTTTCAACCATTCAACCACAGTTACCAGCAACTATCCACATTTCTCCTTAACTTCAACATTTTCAAGGCAAACTCAAAACTTTTTCCAAAGTAATATTGGTTGATGCTTTATGTTAGATTTTATAAATATTTCATGTTTTAGTTTACATTGTAATTATAAGATTGTAAATTTTAGATGAACATTGTAGATTAAGATGTGGCCTGAAGTCAATAAAAACTGGGATTTGTATATTTTTACAATTGTATTACATGTATGAACTTATACCTATAAGGATTAAGAATAATCAGCCCTCTTTGTACATGTACAACAAAACATTGATTCAAAAATGTTGGTAGAGCCGCAACCAGCATTTTACATGGTTAGGGATGGTATTCCACCATATTTAAAACATTGTTTTATTCAAGTTTTGCCGGGTGTTTTTTTGGTAGAAAAAACAGTAGGCCTAATGGCAATTTTTAATGTTCATCTTGAATTCTGAAGTAAATTAATTAAAATTAAAAAAATTCAGCATGACATTGTGTCCCTTTAACAATAAGTTAATAGGTGCTAAAATTACTTGAAGTCGAATGAAGTCATTTGCTTATTTGCGCATTTGTGAACCCTCAGCAGATCTTCTTTGGTGAATCTGTAGTATAACTTGCGCTTGTTAACCTGACTGCCTGTACTTGCTGAAATAATGCTTGCAAATAAAAGGGGTAGCATGAGATCAGTTAAAAGACACTGTTTAAAATTGCCCCATATAATAAGTGTAGGTAAAATAAAAGCAAGTAACAGCATTGAAATCAGAAAGTATCATTGGAGATGTTAGCACAAATTTAATTTTAAGCTTTGCACTATCAAAAGTTGCAGGCTTTTTCTTCATGAAACTTTGAAAAACTCAAAACACTGTTGGATGCCTACATGTATCCATTATCACTAACCTTTAATTACACAATTAATCGAACAAAAACGTATCAAAGATGGGTCAAAATTGTTTTAAAAAGTTGTATCACAGCATACGGTCTTTTACACAATTAATTGAACAACATTTATCAAAGAAGGGTCACAATTGTTTTAAAAAGTTGTATCACACAGCATACAGTCTATTTATATGATGCAGCAGGTCTATCTCTTGCCATTTATATGGTAAGAGGGGCAGGATTCAGCTTGGCATTTGTACTCAGAACTGAATAATGTCCGTCCGTGACAAAATGTGTGTCCGTCCGTGACAACTTTTAATCACTGATTTAACTTATTTATTGACGCCATTGTTAAGTTTCATTTCTACATGAGAAAGGGGGTATATAGGGGAGATAGCTCACTATGTTTTTATTTTTTCTCTCTTTCCATGAAAAAAGTTGAAACACTTTAAAACTTTTTTTGCATCACGGACGGACAGCTCTGCATCAAAAAGTTATCACAAGGGCAGAGTAATTTCTTCCCAGAACTTTTTTTCTAAAATATATTTCTTATTTAAATGGAAAAATGTGCCATCTATCAATTTTTAATTTTAAAAAATTGAAAATGTTTCAATTACATAAAATATGGCAAGGTCAACTTCTACTAAGAATGTCCGTCCATGACGCATCTTGTTTCTACCCCTTGGGCAATAAGGGACTGTTCCGAAAAAGAATTCGCATTTTTTCTTCTTTTCGAATGCAGTTCAGTTAGCCAAGATGTTGTCCAATATTGTGAGGTACATATCAATATCAAAAAGTAATTTTTTCACACCAATGTGAACCTTGAACCGATCACCCTCATATTTAACAAATAATGTCCATCTACCTAAAAATCAACTGTGGAAGTGTTTATTCTACACTTAGTTTAGTTTGAATGTAGATTTGAATGAAAAATGATGGTTTTGACAACGAAAAAAGAAATACGTCAACATGGAAACATGGAATAATCGCTTTTGGATTTATTTTTAACGCATGGCATTTATAATTTTGGTGAATAAAAGCACCTTTTACCTAAAAGGCACCTTTTGCTCCAAGAAGCACTTTTTCCAAAATCAAGCAGCACTTTTAGTACTTTTAAAAAGCGCAAAATCCCTGTCCCTAGTATAACAGAATGGGTATTGGTAGTCTATTGCGGCAACTACAGTATCTAATACTAGCTAACGGGATACATAAAAGGGTGTATATATTTTACTTTTTTTAAAGGTCTCTTTAAGCTTGGATTAGCAACAAAAAAAACACACGAAAAATCGCATACCTCATAGCCTTTTTTCTAAAAAGAAAGAAATTTAAAAAAAATCGCACAGCCAGCACTAAGCTTTTTGCCAAATGTTTCTGAGACAGACAATCATCTTTGACAAATTTCTCCCAAGAATATATTGGTGTACCATAATATTAACACTTTCCACGCGGCTATTAATTTTACCATACAAAACAGATTTTTCAGAAACCTTTCCCAATTTTCAAAGTTTCAAGGATTAATAAACCAATACTAGGCATGGTTGTACTTATTTCAATGCATTTCTCATGGTGATTCCAAATTTAATAATGAAATTCAATAATTTCGACATTTTTGAAACAGTTTGTGAAATGTTGCAGACGTCTGCCGCGTGTTAATATTCTTATTAGTTTTGTGTCTTGATTTCCATCTAGTTTTCAAATGACTGTAATGTTTTGATTTATCTTGATTTCAAAATACTTCCCAAAAGATAATTCTTCATTGTATGGTGTCACAGACATTGTGTTCAAATCAAATGCCTAGAAATTGCGATGGGTAGATTACCTGCATTGTGAATGTTCTTGTTTCCACAGACTTTGAACATACATTCTTAAACAGCTAAGACAGTTTAAGCAATCTTATTGGTTCTCAGAGAAATCGGCGACATCTAGATGAGACAACTTAACACGGGGAGGTGGGGCTTACGTTTTAACAGTGCGTCCGACCTTCACAATGCGTGGTTTGCTCCATAACACGCACTTCTGCAGTGCGTCTTTAGCGCTTTTCCTGCGTTTATGCCCGCGCCGCGACGCTTATGCATGGTTTACTCATCGCATGTGATTAGATGGAATGTTTGTGGGTTATTCGATCATAGCAGGGGTAAAAGTTGAGTCAAATGTGGACAATAAAATGTACTTATTACTTTGATAAATGTCTAAAGTATGATTGTTTAAGAATGAGAATAAAGGTATTGTTTTTAGACCGTACCCGTGTTATATTGTCTGACATAAATGCGTTCGATAGTATTATTTTTTGCGTAGAACAACTCCGCCTGCGGCGTCGTTTTTCTACTTAAAATAATACTATCGTCCGCATTTATGTCAGACAATATAACACGGGTACGGTCTAAAAACAATACCTTTATTCTCTAATTATTTTAAATTTTGAAATAATTTTTTTATTACATTATATGTTATCTTTTCTTGTTGGTTTCCATAGTGATGACATGCCTGTATTCCAGCCAATCATAGAGAGACAAAGGGTGCGAAGGATGAGTGCAAACATGACGAGCCCAGGATCAAAGGCGGTGAGTTCAGCTTTAATGTGAAATAGACCATTTCAATTTTTTTACCGAAAAACGGGTTTGATTTGATTTCAGAGACTGGAACGAACTCCCCCTCAACGCAACAGAATTAGACAGCCCAAATCAATTTAAGAACGCAATAACCAATTTGTGAGATAGGCTTTTACGACGGGTATTCATAATATAAGTTAAAAGTTTAACGGGTTCGCCGTCGGACGAGTTTTAATCTGTCAATAACAACCAAGCTCATCATCAAGAATAACATAAGAATTGATCAAGACTAATTTAACCACAAGCATCGTACAACCACCTACTAGCTTAGTCCCTAATTGGGACGTTGAGTAGGCCTACATGTAGTTACTATAACAAGAAAAAGATTAAATATGAAAAATAAAAAATAAAGAGAACAGTTTGAACTAGATTGGTATTACACAAAATGGCATAATTTACTACAACAAACATTATCCTGATATGTTTCTAATTTTTCAGTCGTCAACTTCTGGACGTATCCCATCAAGGATAAGTCAGATTAAGCAGGAGGAAAGCTTGGACATCATGAGTAGGGAGGCTGTACATGAAAGGTAATTGACTTGTATAACTTGTATTCTATAATTCTGTTTAGTGTTGCAATTTGAGAGACAGCTAACAAAAGGCCTTCAATTAACCCTTACGAAAATGCAATCACCAAACAAAATGTGGTTGCAGCAAGGTGGTACCAGGATGTGCAAGGTTGCACAAGTTTTCGCAAGGTTGTGAATGATTGCTGCAAGGTTGCGCAACCTTCTCAAGAACCAAACTGGTTGTGCAAGGTTGTATTTTTCCAAATTTAACCTTGCGCAAGGTTGCAGAATTGATTGTGGGAGGGAGGGTTGGGGCAGCGGTTCTTCCCTCGCCTTGCACCAATGAAATCCGGGCTCAATTCTCTGCACGACCGGGCTTTATGTGCATTTGGTTTATCACGATCTATGCACGCTCTCGCACGTTTTCTCCGGGTTCTCCGGTTTCCTCCTGCTTTCAAAATCGGTGTTCAGTTGTTTCGGTTATCAAAAACTTCCTTGCATGACCCAAAGGTATTTGGGGAGCTGCATTAAAAAATGGTAAATGTTACAATCTAAGTGCGGATAAGGTTGCGCAGGCGCAGGAAGTTCGCAGCACGCAGCACCTTAGTTGATGCGACCTGATTCTGATGATTCACCAGCAGCAAAATTACAGCGCTTTGATCTTCTGCTAAGGCGCTATATAAATGCTGATTATTATTATTATTATTATTGCGATTTTCATAAGGGAAGTGCTCATGACTGCATGTTTTCTTCAATCTGGCATCAATCACCCTGCTGGAAACACCCCTGACAACATGCATTAAGTCATATAATTATCATATTTAACCAGAGGTAGAATTTCCTAACCAACCGCGAGAATCTGTTAAGATTCTCGCGGAAGGATTTTGCGAGAATCCAGATTCTCGCAAATTTTGAGAATCCATGGATTATTGCGAAATTAATGAAAATAATATCCAGAATAAGGCTATAAGCTTGCACAACTTCCAAATTTGGCATATTTGTTGACTAAGGGTCAACTACCAGTCATCTAATGTCCTGTTTTGGACTTACAAAAAAGAAAAGTTTTAAAAAAAAGTTGGTGTTTTTTTTTGCGGGAATCCAACTGGATTCGCGCGGTAGTGATTTGACGCGAATCGATTCGCAGATTCGCTCCGAAATTCTACCCCTGTTTAACCCCTAACCTACTAAGTGCTAAAAATGCTACTCCTAAGTCCACCTCCAAGCGCCTGAGCCGATGGTTTTTTATGACGTAATCAACCGAGCCTATAGTGAGCGTGGTATACTGCGCAAACAAGTAGCTGAGGGCTGTGGGTTAGACATAGGGCCGGAGTACAAAAGGTCCCCGGATCGATTCCCTGCGAATTAGTAGTGTTTTTTCTTTTAAAATTGTGACCCTGGTTAAAAATCCTAAACCGGGGTTAGGGTTATGATACATTGAAAGTGAATCAAAAATATAATCTATAATCACAATAATTCTATTTTTATTTCTTTTCATTAATATCAATTTATTGCAGGGAAGTCCAGTCAGCTTTTCAGATAAGCCATTCATGGGATGGTTTACATTTGGTAAGTATTATCATATCATGTAGACTAATGTAATCAGGGATTTCAATATTAAAGACTAGAAATTGTGAGACAATTGTGAGACATTTTCAGTCATCAAGGATGCCAAGAGTTGAATCAAATCTATGATCAGTAGATTAAGATTTACCTGGGGTGAGAGCAAGTTGAAAGTCATTGGAACAATCAAAAATACTTGTTCACCACTGCGTCTGTCAGTTTTCCCATCCTATAACACTTTCAGTTCAGCACTGCCAAATTAAACTCATGCCAATTTCCCTTGAATTGTTTGAATGATTGACTGATTGATTGATTGATTGATTGATTGATTGATTGATTGATTGATTGATTGATTGATTGATTGATTGATTGATTGATTGATTGATTGATTGATTGATTGATTGATTGACTGATCGATTGACTGATTGATTGATTGATTGATTGATTGATTGATTGATTGATTGATCAATTTTTTTCCCTCCACAGGATGAGAGCATAAAAAATCTGAGGACAGAAAGTGGTTCCCGTATATCGGACCCTATCAGCATCATACCACCAAACTTACCATTAACGATAGCATCATCACCATCACCTACAAGAGTCGGAAGGGTAAGATTAAAAGAGAGTAACAGTTATTTTACCGTGTGTCACCTCAAGCTGGAGATGACCAGCCTATAGACGTTATTCTTAATTAACGCATTTACGTCAACAGAGGGAGTGAAATCTAACTGAGCATGCTCAGAGCAATCAGTGTGTGGCGAAACATTACAATATCATACTTTTACTGCAATGTAATGAACTGTGAACTTCTACATTTTTCTAGATAGTGTCGGTTACCAGCAAACAATTGATTACAAACTATTGGAAGTAGATAGTTTATACATTCAAGTTTATTTCACGAATGTAATAAGGTCAAATATTGAACAGCTCAGAAGTATGAAGAATTTTTTGTGATTAGTGCAAAGTTCACCCCACTGAAAAATTACAGCACTCTCGTCTACTGCTAAAAAGTTAGCCTCGTTTTCGGAGCACTAAATGATCTGAGCATGCTCAGTTGGATAGCACGGCCCTATTTTGACGTAAATTCACCAATTAAGAATAACGTCTATAGGTGACCCCGGAGATCCCATTTTGCCATTGACAACAAAACAAATGTTTTAACAAATCAGTGTGTACGCTCTACTTAACCAAATAGTTGATCGGTCCAAGTAATTGCATCAAGTTGTGTAAAGTGACTTTTGTTTACATTTGCTAAAACTGTAATAAAACTCACCAAAACAATCTGCCGATTCTAGGATATTACACCTAAAAAGATATGTGAAAATCAGCATTTTGTATAACGATGATTAGATAGATGAGCATGTAGAGAAAACCCATGTGCAAATATTTTAAGCAATGACCCCTGTTGAGGATTCGAAAAAGGGTCTGCATTTTAGCTGTTTTTTGTGATGTTACAATCTGCAATTTGTTGTCTGATCTGTGTTTGTTGTCAACGGCATGTGACGTAATTCCAGGGTTACCCGTATTCTAGTGAACGCATCGTGTTACTCTAAAACCACCTAATTTTGCGATGGATTTAATTTCACAAATTTTGTGAGGGATGTTGATTCACAAAATTAAATACCCGCGAAACTTACAACTTTGCATTGAAAGTAACAGTATTATTTCCAGATTCGCAAAATTAAATGCCCACTAAAATTGTAATTTTCAATTCGCGAAATAAAGTATCCGCGAAATTATAATGTTTTACAGTATCATGAGCACAACAAAGCGAGTGCTAGATAATCAGTACATTATGTACTGACATCACCTCCCAACTTTGAGCAGACCCATAGATTGATTTGTTTTGTGTACATTTTGGGATACATTTGGATTCAACACGTCTATGTGTGACTGTCAGGGGTATAATAAGATGAGCATCGTTTGTGTATCATTTTTTATGGCAAAATGGTGTTGAATTCCTTGTACACCGAAATATACAGTGTGCAACTTTGGAATAAAGCTGTGTAATGTATGCGTTTATTCTGCTACTGGTTAGAAAACATCGTGCTGTTTATACATTGGGTTGCCATTCCAAATCCAAACTAACAAACACCTAGCTGTAATGTGTCAGTTTATTCCCTAGATTCACTACTCTTTCAGGAACTTAAGCTGTTTGAGATCAATTCTTGTTACGTTCTCAATACGTAAAGAAGGCACTTTCAATCCTACATTAGGCTTGGTCGTGCGAATGGAAAAACGTCGTGACATTTTCGGCCAAATTGCGTTATTAGTTAATTCATGAAAATATAGGCAAATCCATTTTCAGCCATTTTGTCTTGAAATTGGAATTAATGAATAATTAAGTTTTCTGACGCGTATGCATGGAAAACAAAGTTGTCGGCTGGAAGTTTCCTCCTTTCTTGGGTTTCATATAGGGCATTTGTGAATAATGTGTGGCTTTCATATAGGGCATTTGTGAATAATGTGTTTTTTCTTGTACTTTTCAGCAATGTTTCTCGCCGTCCATGCAGATATCGGTTCGTAGTAATAATTCACTCACACCCAGCCCCATACCAAGCCCTACCAGGTCAACGTTTACAAGGCGGAGCATGAGTCCTGTGCTCAGACCCAGTACACTCAAAAGAAAATGTAAGCCTTTAATATAGATGTCTATAAGGCAAAAAAAAAAGTTGACTTGCCCAGTCTGGGTCGGACAGTCGGATTTTTTTAAAAATTTTTATATTTTATTTTATTTTTTTTTATTTTTTTTTTTATATTTTTTTTTAAAATTTAACAGGGAGATACTACACATGTTTTAAAGATTTTTTTTTTTTTTTAAACAAACAGATACTACTCCAAAACATGTTTTCATCTTCCTTTATTGTTATGTGCTTCTTTCAATTTTTTTCTTTGAAAAAAAAATAGCGACCCTAGATTTCCGAAAATTCAGGTCGGTCGGAAAGAGCAAGTCAACTTCTTTTTTTTTTTTTTGCCTAAGTGCGCTTTATTAGATCGTAGGTTAGATTACAAGCTAGAACATAGTGGCTCAATTTAACTATAAATGATGCACTTATTTTTACATAATTCTCTCCAAAAATATGTGCCTGGGACCTACAATCATGGACAAAAATAGTTGAAACACTTGATGCAACTAATCACAACATCGCCACTGTGTTGTTGCCGGGTGGGAGTTTCATAGAGGAGGGGAGTTTAATGGAGTAAATACGTCTATATGATGTTTTAAAAATTGTATGATTTCTATTGTTACACCCTGTATTACATTAAATTATATTAAATTGACCACTAATTTTTAAGTACTACTTTTGTGTGTTTATCTACAGATGACAGTGACAGTGATGTCACTCCTCCGAAAAGGCAGCTATTGTCATCCCCTACACATCCCAGTACACACAGGTAAGGCTGCCATTAGTCATTGTCGATATGCCATATAATTAGAATATCTTCGTGTCCGTAACTTCGTCATTATTCATATAATCCATATAAAAGTATACATTTTTTTGAAGGGAAGGGTTCAATGAATTCATTTTTCGTATCAAATTTTGCCCAAAAATGCCTTTTTTGGGACATTTTTTTCAAACAATCTAATCTAACAAAATAATGTTTGAGTAAAAAATTCTAAAATTTTACAGAAAGCATCTTAATTCAATTATCTAGGACACTTTTTTTTTTTTGCCTTTAACATTTTTTAGTTTTGAAATTATTGACCAAAAAGTACTAAAAATAATTTTGAGATAAAAAAAATCTCAAAATTCACCTTTTTAGCACTTTTTGGTCAATAATTTCTAAACTAATTTTTTTAAAGGCAAACAAAAAATATGTGTCCTAGATAATTGAATTAAGATGCTTTCTGTTAAATTTTAGAATTTGTTACCTAAAAATTATTTTGTTAGGTTGTTTGAAAGATTTAGGCACATTTTTGGGCAAAAATATAAAAATCACGATTTTCAGTGAAATTTGATACGAAAAATGGATTCCCTGACTAATTTCATTGAAAACAGTGTATACTTTTATGTACAACACATAAATAGTTTGAAAGTTACAGTGCTTGAAAAATTCATACAACGACACTTGACAGCAAGCACCCTTAATATGTTTAATATGACATTTATCAAGCGCTGTAACTTTTGAACTATTAATGTGATATATATGAAAGTATACATTTTTGTAAATGAAATGAGTCAGAGAATCCATTTTTGGTATCAAATTTCACTAAAAATGCAGTTTTTTAAAAAACTTGACCTAAACAAAATCAGGTTTTTTTAAAAATGCCGAAATTGCACAAAAATCATCTAAGGACACTTCTCTCTCTTTTTCTTAACTTTTAGTCTTGAAATTATTGACCAAAAAGTGGCAAAAACTTTAGTTTTGAGTTAAAAAATCACATTTTTCGCACTAATACTAGGCATGTTAGGCATTTCTCATGGTGATTCCAAATATGGTATTGAAAATCAATAATTTTGACATTTTTGAAACATTTTGTGAAATTGTAGAAGTGTCGTCTGCAGACGCCTGCCGCGTGGAAAGTGTGAAAATACATTGAGAAGAGCAACTCTTTTACTTTTCTTGAAATAAAGTAAAACAAGTAAAGAATAATAATTCCCAATTCTTGCTAAGTTCAGGGTCCAAGTGATACCTTGGCATCAATTCATGAAGATCAACTCATAGAAGAGTTCCAATTTTCAAGAATTATAACTCTTCAACAAATTGATTTGTGCTTTTATGAAAGAAGTTGGACCCTGTGTTTTTTGGTCTAAATGTATTAGTTTGTTTGTTTGTTTGTTTGTTTGTTTGTTTACACGGTCGGTCCGTACAGACACACGCTTGGGTCCTGAAGGGACCAGACTCAAGTAAATCGCTCGGGCCAGGCTTAAAAAGCCTATATAAGCATGTTCGTAGGATGATTTACCATAAGCACAGCATGATTGACAAATGGATGCCAAACAATGACCACAAAGCTGACACTTTGCCAAAGAATGTTTCAAGCTCTACCCACAATGCATTGCACGAACGCCAGCCAGCTAAAGCTTTTTTCACACGATGCATTTGTCGAGCTCTTATGTTTTAGAAATAAGAAAAAGGAACACTGATAACTAGTTTATTTATTGATGTAAACTAGAACCTAAGAGCTCTAACGATGAACACGCTATGAAGCCATGATTGTGTGCATACATGTATTTCTATGGAAATTGACACAAATTGGAGACCAATATTAGGGCATTTAGCAAAAACGCAATGCATTGTGGTGGTGTCTTTAAAATCTTCTTTAACACTTTGCATTCCTTATTTTTGCAGTATATCCAGTATATGCAGCTTTAGTTCTGATGATGCCAGCCCACCTACGCATCTTCACGCTCACTCTGACGCATCAAGCATCTCTGGTTTATCAACTGCTTCCGTCTCAACCAGTAGTACCTGCTTTACGTTTGGTAGCACAACGGTAAATAACAACAACTCTCAAGTATGACCTAGTTCCAACTATCTGATACACAGCCATTTTCTTATCCCTAGTATGCGAACAGTTAGTACATGTAGGTATTGTACGATTTGTACCTGTATGGGAACTGTACAGTATCGATGTGGCACAACCGAAGTAGGCACACAAGAGACTCTATTCACGGGCAGCCATTTTCCAAAATTTGCCACCCAAGCCTCGTTCCCGTTTGTTCTATCTGCGCCTTGATAGAACCGCGTGGGAAGCGTGGTACCAATGCGTGTGGCGTACGGGTCCTCGTGCAATGCGATAGAAATCACGCAGGCGCAGGTAAACATAACGGGAATGAGGCTTGGGTGGCAAATTTTAGAAAATGGCTACCGAGCTCTGGTACTGTGTCTGATCACACATTTTAGTGAGTGTACATCCTGGACCATACAACTTGAAATGAGCTGTTGTTTGCAAATACAGTTAATGGTCTGCAGCTATCTTTAGTTGAGGAGTCTGGGCTAAAGTGCAGTGATGGAGACTCTAGTTGAGAGCTATGTGTTCTGACCTTCTCCTTGACAATGTGTACTTTACATTAAAGGTGCTATGTGCCAATATTTTTAGCCTATTGGGATGTGTATGAAATCTATGGTGTTCCCATTTAAAAATGTATCCTCTTAGAGACTTTTCTACTAGGATTTTTATACCAAAATTCATGAACAATTAAGCTTTACTGGTTACGTTACAATGTCCTGCTGTAGCCTGTTATGAAAGAAAGATCAATCAATCAATCAAAAGCCAGCTTGGATGATACTGCCCTCTATTGATTAAATTTGGGAGATTGGTTCAACATTTTGTATTTGTATTATTTATTTGGGCCTTACGACCCTGGATAGACCAAGAAAGCCTTGATTGAAGCTTATTTCCATTGGGGTCCGTTAGGTGTGTGAACAGATACAGACCGGGATGATCCCCTACTCTTTACGAAAGAGTCTGTAACCTTTAACGTGCTCGGGTATTGCTCTTCCGAAGCACAGGACCACCATTTCTACGTGACTTCCGAACCACGAGGCAATTGAGACTAAGTACCTTGCCCAAGGATACAAACATGTTGGCCGTAGCGGGGCTAGAACTCACAACCTTTGTATTATGAGTCCTGCGTGCTATCCACTAGACCACACATGCTCTCTATCCCTATAAATTGGTCATTAGAGGACATTAACATTGAAGTTTGCTTTTAGTTGCATTTCTGTTGTATCAGAATATATTAGGGCTTTTTGCTATAGCCACAAATCACGAAACATAATTGTTCATGTATTTTGATACCGAAATCACAATCAATCCAGAAGACAAGTCTGGAAAATAGCAAATAAAAACACTGTAGATTTCATTTACAAACAATAGACTAAAATAGCGCTACATAGCACCTTTCAGACATGAAATTACATTGCAACACCAACATTCAACTCCAATACAAACCAAAAACTATTGCAAACGGATGTATCTTGTTTCAAAACGCAATATGAAATACCCCTTTTTGCCATGAAGAGAGTCACACATTGTATTTTTTTATATATTATATTGTTTGTATGGCAAATGTAAGTTTAATGTTTTACTGATAACCCAATTGTGTTGTGATGGTATGCTTCAATACGCCATTATTTTGGGTGCCATACATAAAGGGTTTCTTTGCCATCAGACAAGTTAAAAACTTTAAACTGTCAAGCTTTTGTCAGGATTAGCTCTGACTTCTTCAGGACCAAATTATTATAAGCAAAACATAGAGACTGTCACTTCTCTATATATTATCATTATTTGGGCTGCCCCTGCCCGATGATTTAAGAGTACATGAAGGTGCCCGTTTCCTAATTTTGGAATTGGTGGCTCTGAAAAGAGCCCTATTCAAGTATGTTCATTCTCACGCCTAAGTATAGGTAGGTAGGACTGGTTTATTATTTGCTATAGTATCTTTACCATTACTAAGGGTTGATTTCAGACCTTATTCTAGTTGATATGTTATAATATCCAGAGTTCAACATCTTTAAATGCCTGAATATAAGCGCTTACAAAGTTGTGTTTGCTATTGTAAATGTGTATACGTACAAAATTCTATGCTAATCGGTAATTCATTCAATTGAAATAATTAATAATATGTATTAGCAGTTAGCAAATACAAACTCAGGAATGAAATAATCATGTGCTTGTAACATAATGCTATACATTTTAGAGATGAACATTACATCATCATACATGATTTTTTTTAATTTTATTTATTCTGATTCAAAATGTGCCAGACTTTTGTTGCCTAATTGGGATAGTTGTGAAGCTTTATCTACAGTCTAAATTTCAATTCCACAAGACATCACCGCATCATTTAGTGATTGCAGTAATTATATATAAGACTTCCAAAGGCGCTTGCGTATATTCACTCGCCTAGAAAGACGGAAAATGCGTACGCATGAGTAGATGCTACACCTATAAAGTTATGTCACTTTCCAGAGGAAGAGAAATAGACTCTGTCAATTTTACTCACTAGGGTAATTTTTGTCATTCTTTGTACAACTGAATTGCCGTTTGCATGACAGATGCAGGACATTTGACATTGAATAAATCATTTTCTGTTACAGTTACATTGATTGGTCCATTTCATCATCATCAATATGAGTTACCAATTAATCAACATAGATCTACTACTACTACTTATATCGATCTCGATCGGTCTTCGTGATGGCTTGTATATCTTATATAGCAGCCCTACCAAGGATTCTTACTGCGAATCAGATTGGCTCAATAACTAATATTGCTATCTTTGTAGCCAATCAAATAACTGTATAGATGAATCAGCTCATATAGTAAAATGAGGTTAAAGTTATATTGACTGTTTATTCCACACAAGTCTATGTCTGCCTCATTAGTTTAACAACAAATCAATTTCATTGAATTTGAATTATTATATTTAGCAAGATAGTCTGAGTGCATTACAATCTATTGTCATTCAACATAATTGATTTATCAATGTACGATAGTAAACCAATTCTCCCAGATAAGGAACACAGTTTTACCATTACTTCTGGGCCACAGCAAAGTCTTTGGGTACCGATGGAAATACCTTTTAGTACTAAGGAATCTGAATCAAACCTTATGATTTCAACAGAAGTTTGCCCTACCTACATGTGATGGACCTTAATTATTTCAATAGTGTTACAGTACACATACATCACATCATATTCTTTTATCTATTTTGAACTTGTTTACTAAGTTTAATGTTATATACTGTGCCATTACATTTCTGAAATCAATTTACTAATAATAATAATAATCCAAAATAAGTACTACATGTATGATGATTTTTCAAAAGAAATAAAACGAAAAAAGAAGAAGAAAAAATCCTGACAGGGGACCAGAACCCCTGCTCTACAGATATTTGGATCTCTCAGGTTCAAGTCAAAGAAGATTTTAAAGACACCACCACAATGCATTGCATTTTTACAAAATGCCCTAATTCTGGTCTCTTATTTGTCTCAGTTCCCATAGACGTATGTACACAATCATGGCTTCATAGCGCGTTCATTGTTGGAGCTCTTAGATTCTAGTTTACATTAATGAATAAATTAGTTATCAGTGTTCCTTTTTCTTATTTCTAAAACTTGAGAGCTCGACAAATGCATTGTGTGAAAAAAGCTTTAGTTGGATGGCGTTCGCACAATGCATTATGGGAAGACCTTAAAATCTTCTTTGGGTTCAGGTAGGGTTGCTCAGAAGTGCTTTTTCTGTGTGAACATTTTGTTGAGTTTTCAACAATTTTTCAAAATCATCATAATTTTAAAAAAAATTGTATTCAGAAAAGAGTCAGTTGGGCCGGTAGAACAGGATTTGTTCATCGGCGCAGGTTGGGGTTGGGGGGCTCAGTTCTACTTGTTCTCTCAAGGTTGTGTCAGTCAGGTCAGTAGGGTGGGTGGGGGGGGGGGGGGGGGCTAGGTAAGCAAATTGATGATGCCCATTAAAGCACAGATTTTACACAAATCATTAGCAATAAACACACTATTTGATTTTTGTTGGTGTAATTTATTTCATTTTATTTTTGACTGAAATATTTCTATTGTATATTATTCCTACCTTTACTGTACAGTTATGTTATACCTGAAGCATACTATAGTTTTCTACTGTGTTTATGCTATGCGCATGATGTGGTTTTATGATGTATTATGTTAAAGGTTAGTTGCCGATACCTTAAACTCCATTGAACACTTTTAACTTACCTTCAGAAGTATAAAAAAGGTACAAATGAAAACCATATGTTTTATACATTCTGTTGAATGTTGAAATTTGTATAGATACCTTGTAAAAGTCATATTAAAGAGTAAGTTCATACATGCTGGTAGAAAATATAGAAATAAGTTTGTATACTAGCATACAGCACATTGATTTAATTACCTTTTTCGATGTGTAGCATACATCCTCCTCAGAAAAGATCCAAAGATGCTTCCCTCTGTTAACCAGGCATGATATTTTGTAGATAAAAATCGGAAAGTAGATATTTTTCACTCTCAAATGTAGATATTTTTGCCCAAAATTTGCATTATTTAGCCAAATTCTAGTATAAAAAGTCTGGGTTTTTTTAATATTTCACGGAATTTCAGATTTGTTCACCTGATATGAATATCATGCCTGGTTAACCTCTGATGTCATTTAGGTTGCTTGATGAGGGCGTTGTATAGAGAAGGCAAGTTAAGGCAACTCCAGTCCTTGGTCGGGATTAAGCTCAGGGCTTATTTATTTCCGAATATGAAGAGCCTGATGCACCAATCTTCAGAGTTGTTTGTAGCTGTATGTCACGCTGAAGAAGCGGTCCCAAAAGCTATGTACTGCTTTACAAAATGGCTCTTGATGGGACCTATACAAAATTGCTACTACATGTACCGTATTATCCCTAATAAGCGCCCCTGCCCTAATAAGCGCCCACCACTAAATTTTTGAATGGCTTGAAAAGAAAAAACAATTAAATACCCAAAAGTTGAAAAGTTAGTTAATTTGGAATAAATACCCGGAACCTCAACATAACCATCATGAGTGTGGTAGACGATTCACATATCACACAATTTAAAAGGTAATTTAAAATGCTTAGCCCCAAAATGCACTTTGGTTTTCTGTATGAATGTGCTACTCAAGATTGTTTAATTCTACAACTTTAGCAAAATTAATGTCAGTAATTGTATAACAAATAACCGCCCACCTAAAATGACTATGCTAACCGCCCTGGGTGCTTATTAGGGATAAGACAATATATGACAGTCAATAGTAACCCACATGCTGCTATTATGTTAAATGTTGTTCAAATGTTATTAAGTAAACAAAATAACACTATGGGCAAATGAGGCAGTCAACCATGATACTGTAAATATATGCGACCACAGATCTTCCAGACACCTTTAACAGATATTTCTTCGGAAGCCAAATTTGACCATAGAGTAAGGTTTAAAATGGTCGATTTTGGACCGCGTAACATGCTACGTGCATAACGCATCCCCATCTTATAAATACACCATGACACGGGTCTGTGGTCATGCATGCTTACAGTGTTATGGTTGACTGGCCTCCCAGGCCAACATGGCGTATACACCTAGCACAAAAAGTCCCTGACCAGGTGCTTTGATTTTGGCTAATCAAAAATCAATAATTGGTACTAAAAATCTGAGATATACCTTATATTAGTGCATTAAATGAGTGATCTTTATGAATGTGGTATCAAACAACGGAGAAGAAATTTGCCCATTTAATGTATATCTCAGATGTTTGGTACCGATTATTGATTTTGGATTAGCCAACATCAAAGCGCCTGGTCAGGGCTTTTTTTTGGTGCTAGGTGTAGATGTAATCCATTATAATCCATATGGCCCCATTTTTCTGTGGCTTCATGAATGCCCATTCACATGCTTATTTTAGCATGCACCTGTGTAGCACCTGTGCAGACATTTTGTGAAAGGGACCTTTTGAACAGTAATTTTATATATGATGAAAGAAGGAATAGACAGGGTCATTATGTATTAAAAGAGTTCGATAAGGCCAACAAATATAATATGTTTGGTTGCCCTCCAGAGAGAAACAAAATTGTGGGTCGGTCAGTAGGTAGTTTTTGTGGGTTTTTTTCCTATACCGGGCTTCGACAAAAAGTGCAATTTATACATGGAATGTATAAACGCATTATTTTTTACTTACATTTGATAAATTGGACTTCAAAATATTTCATAGGATTTATTTCTGCATCTTTGGGGGGAAATATGTCAAAAATTATGAAATTTTCGGAGTTAAAAAATATTTAAAAAAAAGAAAACGTGAACGGTTTTTTTGAAGTTTGTGTTTTTTTGGTCGGTCGCGGAGGGCAACCAAACATTTTATTTTTCTGGCCTAAGGTAAGAGATACTGGCTCCCTGCGTTTTGGGGATCAATACAATTCACCCATTGTACTGATGTTGTCTGATCAAATCATAACGGTGATATACCAGCATGAATTCCAACATAATGACAATATCTATAGTTCAATCAGTTCAAAAATGGCAAGCCTTCTAATACCAGCAAATGTATACACAAGAGCTTATATTGTGCTTGTACGCGTTGATAACTTTTGTGCACGGAGACAACACCGCATATTTGTGGCCAATTTGGAACCGACTAAACTATAAATCAAAAAGAATGTTGGTCATTGATACATAGACAGTGCAGCAATTAACCTTTTCACACAGGCCCGACGATCGATGTCCTTTTGTAGACTCAATAACAGTCGCTATATGACAATCGATCGTCAAAAGAGGGCCACTTTTCTGTGTGAAATTAATGACTGATGATCGATCGAAGTTCTTGCACGTTTTGAAACGGCTGATTTAGTCTCCACTTTATGACGATCGATCATCCAAGGTTCAACCGTCAGGCTTGTGTGAAAAGGTTTAACAATTAGATAAATCAATGTGGTCTGTGCTAAACCTTACGCCAAGAAAAAAATGTCCGTCTCACATACCCGCTTTTGGGGCTTTTTTTAGGCTTTTTTTCTAAAAAGCGAGAAAAAAAAGTGCATATTGCATATTTTTGGGGGCTTGTGTTGAGCATCATTTTCCACTTGGTGTGTTTATCCCCTGCATGAGTCAATGCAATGTAGGGTCCTTTAATGGGGAGTTTTTCAAAGTTTACTGAGAAAGCTATGAGTTGAATTGTCCATGCACTTTCGGTTTAGTCAATTAATTAAAACCATGTCTGCATAAGCCCAATGGTTGGATGTCTTAAAAGGGGTAATGTGCAAATGTAAAGTCTCTGTACAAATATAAATATATAAATAAATATATATAGAAGATTTATGCAGTGTGTATAGTAAAACTGCTTGTGAATATGTAAATATGCAAATTATCTATAGGGAAGATATTGTTTTATATTACACACAAAACTGACTATTTTCTAGAAATTTTTTTTGCCCATTGACTATTCATGAAAGATGGTCAAGTTTATTAGACGATACAGAAAAGGGTGGTCTTGGCTTCATGTTTGCTGAGATTGTTTTAAATTTATGTTGCCTAGACTTTAAAAAATCGCCATGAAATTTGGATTAAAACAACCAATTGATTAATTACACAATTTGATACCCCACTCTTTTATACCAACTTAAATTGAAAATAAGGAAAAGAAATGTGTGTTGAATGCAAGGGTGACAGGCTTGCAGCCCGTAGTACAAACCCTCGGCCTCAGACCATGTTTAATGTCCTGTTTTTGCTAGAGTCTTGAATTTGGTTTTATTGAGTAAATAGCATAAGCTACAAGTAAGCAATTTTGACATTTGGGATTTAATATTCAAACAAACCCAGGGGAGTGGAGGTCAAACACATTATTGGGTATCCTACTTGCTTTGCTATTTACAGAATAAACCATATTTACACATAGTACGTGTTACCCACATATTTATCTTACATGGTTTTTTGTATCAGATGGCCTCTCATACATATATATATGTGTTCCCCTCCACTTTCCTGTAAATGCTGTGTCAATCAATAGAATGCAATCTGAAGGTGACAGTGTTGTAACTGTGTTATTAATTGATATCAGTACTGAGGAAGAGTACAACAGGGTACAATATGGGTGTATCCTTGGTGTAAGATAATCATAAGTTAAGACTTGGGTAAGACTCTATTTACGGAATAACCATATTTACACGTACACATATATGTTACCTTACATCTTTATCTTACATGGTTTTATGTATCGGATGGCTACCCATACATATGTGTTCCCATCCTTTTTCCTGTAAATGCTGTGTCAATCAATAGAATACACTCTAAAGGTGACAGTGTTGTAACTGTGTTATTAATTGATTTTAGTACTGAAGAAGAGTACAGCAGGGGTACAATATGGGTGTATCCTTGGTGACGTAAGATATTCATAAGTTAAGACTTGTGTAAGATTCTATGAATTACGAAATGAACCATATTTACACGTACACATGTGTTACCTGATACATCTTTATCTTACATGGTTTTATGTATCGGATGGCCACTCATACATATATGTGTTTCCCACTTTCCTGTAAATGCTGTGTCAATCAATAGAATACACTCTAAAGGTGACAGTGTTGTAACTGTTATTAATTTATTTTAGTACTGAAGAAGAGTAAAATATGGGTGTATCCTTGGTGTAAGATCATCATAAGTTAAGACTTGTGTAATATTCTATTTACGGAATGAACCATATTTACACGTACACATCCATACTATTACTATGTGTTACCTGATACATCTTTATCTTACATGGTTTTATGTATCGGATGGCCACTCATACATATATGTGTTCCTCCACTTTCCTGTAAATGCTGTGTCAATCAATAGAATACACTCTAAAGGTGACAGTGTTGTAACTGTGTTATTAATTTATTTTAGTACTGAAGAAGAGTACAGCAGGGGTACAATATGGGTGTATCCTTGGTGTAAGATATTCATAAGTTAAGACTTGTGTAAGATTCTATTACGGAATAAAGATGTATAATCCTTTAATCCCCTAATAAAAGTTTTTGTGCTAGGTTAATTCTGTGCAGTCTACACAAGGATTAAACCAAATATGTTGCATGCAACAAGTTGATTTCCATATTAAAAGAGATTGGAGGATCATTTGATTCTCAGAAATGAGATGGTGTGCAGATCAGGAATTTCTGTGTTATTACATTTTCGTGCTTTGATGACTTTCAGCCATTTCGCTTGTTTTTAAATTCGCGATTTGAAAGCTTATTAGACTAAAAATTTGAAAGCTTATTAGATTAAAAATACTCAAAATAAATATGTTCACATGTTTATATTTTCGCGGTAGCTGGTTGGAGAGCGAAAAGCACTAAAATAAATGTAGCTTGAAAATGTCCATGTTTACAGTATTTATGAAAATCAACATGTATCTTTGTTATAAAAATTGCTTCCCCTTGTGCAGAATGTATTCAAATTCTATTCCCCAATCTCAATTAAAGATGACAGTATTTTCTATGTGTGTATTCTTATGATTTAACAGCTGACTCAAGGGTCAAATACCAAGGTCAAAGTTCATCGTGAGTTTTAAATATTACTCAAACTTTATAAATTTGTCTTTCGGCAGCTCGAAAGTTACCCCCTGCATCGCGCTGGCTCCTAATTTTCAATACCGATTTATTCCCAGAAATGAGATGGTGTGCAGATCAGGAATTTCTGTGTTATTACATTTTCGTGCTTTGATGACTTTCAGCCATTTCGCTTGTTTTTAAATTCGCGATTTGAAAGCTTATTAGACTAAAAATTTGAAAGCTTATTAGATTAAAAATACTCAAAATAAATATGTTCACATGTTTATATTTTCGCGGTAGCTGGTTGGAGAGCGAAAAGCACTAAAATAAATGTAGCTTGAAAATGTCCATGTTTACAGTATTTATGAAAATCAACATGTATCTTTGTTATAAAAATTGCTTCCCCTTGTGCAGAATGTATTCAAATTCTATTCCCCAATCTCAATTAAAGATGACAGTATTTTCTATGTGTGTATTCTTATGATTTAACAGCTGACTCAAGGGTCAAATACCAAGGTCAAAGTTCATCGTGAGTTTTAAATATTACTCAAACTTTATAAATTTGTCTTTCGGCAGCTCGAAAGTTACCCCCTGCATCGCGCTGGCTCCTAATTTTCAATACCGATTTATTCCGTCAAAATAAACAATCGGGTTCCAAAGCGTCGGCATCCACTATTTTCCTTTCATCTTCATGCTCCCGAAAGAGAGATTCAAACTTTATTGGCCTCTAATAGTAATAAGAAATGTGTTTGATAACATGTCATTAATTTTTGTAAGTCCTAACATTTTGAAACATTTTTTTGATATCACAATATTATTCAGAAATAAAGGATTATCCATCACACTTTGTATCGTGCTTTCAACTCAAATATAATAATAACAGTGTTATTTTTATGCCATATACTTTTATATTTTGTCAAATTAAAAGAAATTCTCATATTTTTTGAAATTTGTGGTGTTATACTGTTATGTGATCCAATTATGTTTTTCTTATAAAAGTAAGTAACACATGGGAGCCATGGAACGTGCATTCGTACTTACACCGCCAATATCAGTGGGCAGGTTTCAACAATTAAAAGTATATTATGTGATCTTTTCCAGGAGATGCCCTCAATCCTAGAAGCAGATTTTCTTGCAGATTTACATATCTAATCATAAATCATAAATATATTCCAAGTTACAGAGCAGGGGTAGAATTTCGCCGCGAATCTGCGAATCGATTCGCGTGAAGATTCGCGCAAAATCACTACCACGAGAATCCAGGTGGATTCGCGAAGAAAAAAAAGAAAAGTCCAAAACAGGACCTTAGATGACTGGTATTTGACCCTTAGTCAACAAACATGCCGAATTTGGAGTTGTGCAAGCTTATAGCCTTATTCTTGATATTATTTTCAATAATTTCGCAATAATCCATGGATTCTCAAAATTGGCGAGAATCCATGGATTCTCGCAAAATCCTTCCGCGAGAATCCTAACGGATTCGCGCGGTTGGTTACGAAATTCTACCCCTGCAGAGCGATACGATTCCTAATTACCTCAAAATCATGGTTTTAGAGTGAATTTAGAGTAAAAATAACCGGGGGAAAATAAACTGTCGGGTTAACCCGACAGTTTATTTTCACTCTAAAACCATGATTTTGAAGTAATTAGGAATTGTATTGCCCCGTAACTTGGAATGTATTTACGATTTATGATCAGAAATGCATATCTATAGCCTGCCGCGTGGAAAGTGTGAAATAGCTTTTGAGTACGTAATGGCCATTGGTTCCCTTGTGTTTCTTCAAATTGGTGAAATAACAGCTATGGGATATAATACCTTCTTTCTTGTAACTAGTTCTTTGATGTGTATATGTAAATATGCAAAGTTATGTAAATTATTGTATAGTTTATTAAAGCTACTCATAAACACAACACAATTGTGTTCATTGTCATGATTTATTCAAAAGTACCAATGTGTCATCCCCGGTATATCTGCTCAACAAAAGTTCCGATAAAAATGTCAATCACACATTTTTTGAATGTCTCGAGATATGTTCATATTGTGACCCGTCACATCAAAATGGACATGTTGGTGGCCCGAATCAAATCTGAGTTATTGGTATGACTTGAAAGAGTACGTTTTAAGCTTTAAAATGATACCATGGTGAAGGTAATCAGACTTTGTAAACACAAGATATGAATTGAAGAAGCATGTTTTTTTCTATTATTTTCTTTATATTTCACCGAATATAATGGCCTCTATCTCTAAACTATGTTTGCCGACAACATGTCCTTTTTGACGAGACTGGTCACATTATTAGGTTGCATATCAATGTGTTCATCTTTCCAACGATACCAAATTTGTAGCAATAGACGTTATTCGTAATTGGCGATTTCAAACTAAAAAGGGAGACATACTCGATGTCACGCCGATAAACATACAATCTCATACTTTTACTGCAATATAATGACCTGTGAACTTCTACATTTTCCTAGATAGTGTTGGTTACCAGCAAACATTTCAATTCAAACTAGTGGAATAGATAGTTTATACGTTTAATTTTATTTCACGAATGTAATAAGGTCAAATATTGAACAGCTCAGAAGTATGACAAATTTTTATGATTAGTGCAAAGTTCACCACATTGAAAAACTACATCACTCTCTTCTCGACTACTTGACTAGCTTCGTTTTCGGAGCACTAATTGCTCTGAGCATGCTCAGTTGGATAGCATGGCCCTCTTTTGACGGTAAGTGCGCCAATTACGAATAACATGTATTACTTGTTTCGGAGCTCAGCTATGTGTGTGAGAATATGGGGAGGTCTCAATCTGAATGTACCAAAATCATCACTATTTTGTCCTCAAAGTCAATACAGCATCTCTGTAAAACACAACAAATGTTTTGCTTAAAGGGTTTTAAACAGTCGTTTAAGCAGGTTACCTGAACAACCCCAGTTGCTTAAAGGTTTTAAACAGCATTTTTACAGTGTATAGCTGTCGACTTCATTGAACAGATGATAGTTGTTACAGGGTGAATAAAAAAAATTGTGCATGGATTGAAATGGTTCTTTGACTTTGATGTTTTCATTGAACCATGAATTTATGTTTGTTTTATAAAGCATGTTTATCTTCCAAAAAATGAAAGTAATAGACTAAAAATAAGCAAAATGTGACTTTTTTCACTATTCCAATGGGATTTACAGTTATACAGAGTGACCCAAAAAATGTTAACACTCCGGGCACATAAGATATCTTAAAATTGCTGTAAACAGGGGGAGGCAGAAATGACAGTGAACCGACAATATTATTATGGCAAAAGGAATTTTCACATAGCGTGCGAAAATGTTCGACATTCCCAAGTTTTGCTATGATTGAGGTACATTTTGGCTCTAAACAAACTTATACCCAAAAATATTGCATTTTGGAGACACATGTGCGTGTAGCGCGCGAAAAATTTCCATATTCTTTTATTTTGTACTTAAAAAAGAAAATCCCGCATCTCAAGATCGCCATTTAAGTTACGTACGGTTAGGGTATATTTCGACCCCCTCCCCCTGTTACGTATGCTCTTTACATAACTGAAAACAGCGAGAATTATGGACGACCCCTTAACAATTAGAATCCAAGAACGAAAAAGGCATTAAGATGCAGGATTGATCATTGTTGGTCATTATAAAAAAAGAGTGTAAAAATCTGGTCTGATGCAGATATTTATTCCGTTGCAAGTCAGTGATGAACACCACTTCACCACACTATCACTTCACAACGCTATGGTCAGTGGAGCGGAAAATGATCAATCTCGCAGCTAACTCAAATAATGAAAATTCCTTTAAAATGGAAAGGTGGCAGTCAAAAGGATGGCGATATGAGGCAAATAGAAAGAGCCAAAATAGCAGCATTGGTAAATACAGCTTGTAGTTGCTAATGTTATGTGGCAGAAGAAAACAAATATGAACAAATATTGTCCGAGAAACAAGATTTTTTATTATGGTCAAAAAAATACAAATACAAACAATTTCTGAGAAGTAAGATTTTGTCAAGACCTTAATTTGCAACACAAAGGCAGATCTTTGCCTTGTTCACTCGGCATCTAACTTTGTTATTTTCCATAGTTCTAACTGTTTGACTCTTTCATAGCTGAAGTACTTTGGGAAGTCTGTTGATATCTGGCATACGCAATAACCTGCCAGTACATTGTCCTGCCATGGTGCAGTCAGATTTGATAGATGATCTCGAAAATGATCATATTCCTTGCAAGTCACATCAAGATCGGACAGAGTGAAATTCAAACGTCTTTCAATTGAAATGTACGCCGTTTTAGGGCCACCTTTTTTCATTACTCTGTCGAAAGTTTCAAAGAAAGCGTCTGTGAGATGATTATCATAGACAACGTCAGCAGCAAATATTATGGTTGTGTTAGCTAGATCATGTTTATCGCTTTCTTTCCAAGAGTATTGTTTTGACAGATCTGTATTGAAATCCGCTTGAGTCCAGTCTAATTCTCGTACAACGGCTGCATTGCTTCCTGATACAACAATCTTAGACTTTGTCAAAGACCCAAACAGATGCTGGTTATTCTCCATATTATGTTCGCATTGTGCCAATATGCTCTCACCTACATCGGTACAGAACACAGTCTTTGCAACCGTTGCCATAACGATACTGCTCAAGCCTAATCCTGCGCCCAACTCCAATGCAATTTGACCTTTGAACTCATCTCTCTGATGGAGAATGAAGTCACACATAAGTAGACTGCCTCGCCAGATTTGCAATCCCACATCGGTCAAAGGGGTTGCCATACAGTGGTCAATAGTCACAACATCAAATTCTTCATCTGGTACTGTTTGATTCGATGAAGGTCTGCCAACAAGTAAATCTCCATCCTCATCTATTTCCAATAATGCATCTGGGGACTCACTCTTTGCATCATCTAGATTTGTATGAAGTTGATCATTTGGCTTACAATCTGCAGAGCTGTGTGCAATTTGATCGTCATATGTTGGTGTTGACTCTGACAACGCTGATGCTGACAGTGGCCCACCCTGATATACATTGTCTTGATCATTTGTTATCTTTGACCCATCAGGACCAGACGTATCAAAGAGCTTTGTTGTTGTTGGATCTGGTACTGTCACTGATGTTAGCGAGTCATTTTGCTGTGGAACTCTAAATCTGAACCGACTCCTATACATAGTACGTGTATCAGTCGCAGCATAGTCACTAGTAGGTGAGGCATCAAGCTTAATAATAGTCGGCCGTGTGAAGATGTGTACGTCAGATAAAACATTATCATTGTTCTCACACATCTCTGTATTGGATGGTTGATATAACATGCGGACAATTTAGAATTTGAATCTCATTCTCAGCAAACTCCTGTCAGAAAATACCTTCAGTGTATGACCATTACACCATATCACAACTGCCAAAGGTTTTTAAAATAGCTTGCGTTACTGCACTATCTAGCCCTGGCTATTCATGGGTTTATGAATAATACCAACAAAAAAGAGATTAAAAGTAAGCTTATTTCAAGTTCATTTTCAGTTCAGTCTGTTTCTGATATGCTCAATAACATATGAAACGATTCATCAAACTTGATGACATTATTCAAGACTATCCTTGTCATCAAAACTCGTCTTTATAACACGTTTGGAAATGCTCTATTCGGGCAATTCATGAGGAAATCAAAACGGTTCGAGATTTCCAAACAAAAACAAACCTCTGCTGAATCCCTAGTGAATCCTGGTATATAGAGCATGTCTCCATTATACTGCCACCTGTTGGCCAAGCAGATGCAATATTAACGCCAGAGGGGGTCGAATGGTAAGGTAAATGTTCATATTATTTTTCTTCCGTCTATAAACTTGTATTAAATGGTTTGAAGAATTTAGACCATGTATACTCTGTTTGGCCATCTCGAGAGAGAGTGACGTACCCACGTATTCTACTAATTGCATCACATAACGCACACGCATACTCGCGGCGCTGGCGTACAAACACAAGCGTTGAAAGGCGTTGAAAGATACACCCGCGCGCGTAAAAGCTGCGCCTGTTCAGTTACGTCACTGTCTCGAGATGGCCAAACAGAGTATAGTTACAATTATTGAACGAAAAGCTGTTACACCAGGACAAACCAATCCGAATACGATCGAAAACACAAATCATCAACTATCCATTTTGCATATTACTAATTAGAGGAGAGAGGGGATTGGGGTTGGGCTATTTTTTCCATACTTTTTACCATTCCTCCCGTATTCTCATCGCATATTTCTTCCTTCAGTTCCTTTTGATATTCTTCCCATTACAGCTTTGCTCAGTGGCTTATACCATACTTCATTAACACCCTCCCCGCTATATCACATGGTTTATTCTTATAAGACTAACCACATTATTTCATTACCTTTTTAACCCACCTCTCCACCCACATTACTTCATTAACCCCTGTCCCATGGTTCATGGCTTAGTTATACAACCTCACTTCATTAACCCCTCCCCACCCCCACCCAAAACCAGGTTGCTTTATTAACCCACACAAAATGGTACTCATACCACCTCATTATATAACCCTTGGCCTCCCCCTATCCTAAACCAATTCCCATGGTTTAACCCCGACCCACGGTACTATACCACATTACTATATCAACCCCAGGCCTACCCAAACCATTTCCTGTGTGGCTTATATTTATTTGCCCATCGGTATGGCACAGTGAGTAGGAGTGCGTATAGTATAGTGCAGGCTTTCTCAACTAGATTTGCTGATGCGCCACATTTTAGTAACCAACTTGTTGAAGCGATCCACTTGGTCATATTTCTTAGAATTTACAATGGCAATTCCCCTTACAAAATATTTTGACATATATATATTATGTAGGCAACATAATAACTAATAATACTCTTTTGAGGGCATATGCGCGCAGCGCGCGAAAAATTGCTGTCTTTATACATCTGACAGTCGTAGGCCTATGAAATCTGGCTATATCATGATATGATTTATTTTTAAAACAAATTGTAATCACTCTCGCGCCACTTGGGATGCCTTGATGCGCCACAAGTGGCGCGCGCGCCACCATTTGAGAATGCCTGGTATAGTGCCACGGCAGCGCGCCCATGGCAAACATTCATGTGCAAGTTACCAGGCACAATATCGTGCAATTCTAGTGGCATTTTGGAGCCTAATTCAAGTGTTTTTGCGCAAATTATTAACCAATTTCCTGGAAAATACTTTATAACACTTCCCATATTTTTCTCTATCTTTCATGCAAATTAGACGACACTTTGAACAGAACTAAGGCCTAAAAAAAAAGGTTTGATTGGCGTAACATAGATTTTTTTCTCTTTTCGTATTGATTTTTTTAAAAATCTATAAAACATCTATGAAATTTTATATACCAGCACACATATACCATACAGACATAAACAAATGGCACAAATACACATTTTCACTGTGTTTATGGTCGGCGGTAAAAATAGGGTCGGTCGGGTTACGCCAATCAAACCTTTTTTTTTAAGGCCTAATGGTGTACTAAGGATAACAAACACACCCTCACCATATTTAAAGTAAGATACATAGAGTTCGACATTTCATTTGGGGTGGGGGCGAGCCTTCCCATGCTCCCACCCCCTATAGTCATGCCCTTGGTCTATGGGGATGGCATTTGGTGGTGTCATATACCGTCCGGTGGGGGCTAAACAATTCCATTTGGGCGGGGGCTAAACAATTCAAATAATCACACAGTGAGACTTGGGCGGGGGCTAAACAATTCAAATAATCACACAGTGAGACCATCATGTAGTGTTCAGTAGTACTACAATGTATATTCATGGCACTTGGTTTATTATCACATTACACAATCTACTGATTAGGCAACAAAACAGTTCGTCTCAGAAGAAAACTGAATAAGGGCAATGCAAAATGTGACTTAAAACAAATTAGTAAGAAATGCTATGCGGAATGCAGTATCTTTTTTTTAAACATGAGTTTTGACCCTGTGATATGTATAATTTTAACATGAGATGGGCACTGTGAGATATATATTTTAACGCTACCATAGTAGAAACAAATCACATTTTGTATTTAACTTCTATGTGTCAATGTTACTCTTTTAAGCAGGAAAGTAAGGCTGATATGGTACTTCACAGTGTAAAATTAAAATTTGAAGGAGCATTATTTTCAAAAGTTCAAGACAAAAAGTGGGGGGTGGGGGGAAGTTATGCACTTAAATGCAAATTTTAAAAGCTACACATGCTGTCTTCTGAAACAAACTTGTTTTATTTAGTTGGCCTTAATTGTCCACATTATTAATTTATTAGAGAAAAGAGTACATTTTATATGGTAACAAGCACTTGTTGTCTAATTTGCATATTATTTGCATATTACAATATCAAATAAATATAAATATTTACATCATATGTTCTTCTATATTACAATAATTATATTAAAATCATCTCATTTCTTACAGGCAGAATGTTATGGGTTAAAAGACCTGAAAGCCCTGATATAATCAGGAAGTGGACTCATGGAAAATGTTGAACACATAAAATATTTCATGTGTACCATATGTGTTAAGAGAACAAAAGCTTATGTGAATCTCATGCGTTTGTAAGCACCGCCAAACGTGGACCTTTGTGTTAAAACACCTTCAACCGTGGACATTCAGTCAACCGTGGACGTCCGTAGTTGACATAGGCTTTATCTGAGCTCAAGATGGTCGATAGATGGCGCTCATCGAAATCTGGGGTATTTACAATACGTCCGCAGTTGACGGTGAAACCTTTTTTCCTTAACAACATACACACGAACGTGTGTAAACACAGCTAAACGAGGACATCATTTTGTTTACACACCTTCAGCCGTGGACTATTTTAGGTCCACGGTTGAAGGTGTGTAAACAAGGTCCTCGTTTGGAGGCGCTTACGTGCATGGGTGTGTATTTTATGTGTATCTCATGTGTATTGTACTGGGCAAATTGAAACAATTTACCACTAGAAACACATAAATACACATGATACCCCATAAATACACAGGTTTACACATAATTGCTAATCCTCTGCCCTAAGCCTCCCATAAAGAAGTGGCTATTTTATGTGCATTTATGTGTAGTTAAACCCATTGTTCTCCTCTGTTTATACGCTGCAAACACGTTTGACACATAAAATACACATAAATACCAGTAAATAATTGGAACAAATTTCTAAATTTTCCATAGGGGATGATCCATGGAAGTTTAGTTAGCATAATTTACTAAATACAGTCCACCTCGATTATCCGGACCATGATGGGACCAAGCAATGGCTGGATAATTGAACAATCTGGATAAGCAAATTATGTGTAATTCCGCATTGACTATCCGGAAGTGTTCCACAATCCTAATAATAACGACTGAGGATTTAGGCTAAGCAGAAGCAACAAATTGTGGGAAGAATAAAGCAATCTCAAAAACCAGATGGCGAATAACGAAAGCGACGATCACAATCGCGAGTGATTCAAGATTGTTAAATCCTGCAATGTTCCCATGAAATGAGCAAGCTTGTTTTAATGACAAATTTAGTGGCTTTTTAATTTTGATACGGGTTGCGTTTGGCAAATTTTGCAGACGTTAAGAACTTACAGAGCCTCAATATCAAAGCTTTTAAAATATACTGACATACCAATTTGGATATCAACATGTCGATGACAGCCTTAAGTGCAATGCAGATTTACCTTGGATCAAATTGTTTGTAATTGTGTTACAAGCATAGGAAGATCATTTGTTTAAATTCATTAGTCTATATTTCATACATGATTATTTTCCTGAAGAATTAGCTCTTAAATTGATATACATCTACGTACTGTAGAAAGGTTGATTTTTCTTTTTACAAATCCAAGGTGTAAAGTATAATAAGCTTAATTATACTTCAAATTTACACGTAACGTTTCATGCTCACTGAGCACTTCAGACTAGTTGACATCTGCCCTCTTCACTGTCTTTTTGTAGTGAATACCAGCGGAAGTAGAGGGCGGTATAGAGATCAGTGAGCATGAAACGTTACACGTAAATTGTAAGTATAAGCTTATTATACTTTACACCATGGATTTGTCAAAAGAAAAATCACCCTTTCTACTATTTATTTGAACAATCTTGATGAATCTACACCAAATTACATCTACTGTGTATTCTTCCAAGAATATCAAACATTTTTGAATAGTTTGAATTCTAAACGTCTCTGTCATCTAAAGTAATTATTACATGTCCAATAAAGGCTACAGATAAGGTCACAAAGTGGCTATAGTTTAATCAGTTCCAAATTGGCGAGAAATATTTGTTTTTTTATCTCTATGCGTGCATAAGTAATCCAAGTGTACGAGCATTATTATGGTCACCGCACAAGGTTGTGGTCACACACACTTGTCATGCATATGATGCACATACAGTGCCCTTGTTGCCTTCATGCACGCTTGTGTCTTTCTGTAACAAGGAGGCTTCAACAATTTAGAGCTGATCAAATCATAGATGTACATTGTTTGTGTTTTAGTTCAACCAATTTACAATTCATTGTTTATTTTTGGTAAATTGGTAGCAAATCTTGTAGAAAACAAAAATCTATTGAAAAAGATTAATAAAAATGAAAGTATCATAATCGTTAATATTATATAGGTGTACAAAATTAGTTGACGAGTTTCATTGCAAAACATAGCATAAGCAAAAGCTATTTTCAATCATTTTGAGATAAGTAGATAACATTTATCTTTTAATATTAGCTTTTAGATGACATTATATTTTACTCTAGTTGAAAATAAACATTTGAAAATTTGTCAAAAGTAATCAATTATTAACCCTAACCCCGGTTTAGGGTTTTGACCGGGATCACGATTTTCGAGGAAAAAAAGCCAACTAAATCTCCGGGAACCTGCTGGGATTCGATCGGGCCTTCTCAAGCCCCACGTCCCAACCACTAAGCCACGGCCCTCAGCTACACAAACTATATAGGCTCGGTTGACTACGTCATCGAAAACCGACGGTGCATGCGTTTGGAGAATGACTTAGGATTGCATTTTTAGCACTCAGTTAGGGTTAGGGTTAAGCTTTACTATTTTCTTTCTTTTTTCAAGTACTCACCATTTGTCATTCAATATCTCAATTTTGCCAAAATCAATATATTTATGTACTGCAATTTTTGCGCAAAATCTGTACAAGTTATACCACACATTAATTTACAAATAATATTGCCATTTGTGATCAAATGAATATACGTGTAGCAGTTTGCTCAAAGCTAACTGCAATGACGAAAATGAAAGTACATAAATCATCAATATAATTGCTGTGCATTATTAGTACTTATTATACAAATAAGAACAGAGAATAAAGCCCTGCGTGACAAGTTATTTCCATGTACTGTACCCTGTTTCATCAAAGTTATCAGTGATATAAAAATTGAAAGTACATTAAGTATAAATATCAATATGCAGTAATGGAAATGCCCATATGACTGTCCCGGGTAGACTGTGTATATCACAGTTCTATTCATAATATTGTGTGTACTGGTCATAATAGTAGTATTGTTTTATTCTGTTTAAAAGGGATTACAATCATGTCCTGGCCAGCTGACCCCTCGCTAGTCTAGTGGTTGAGAGACATGCTTTGCAATCCAGAGGTCCACGGTTCGTTTCACCACTAGGACCACTTTTTGAACTGATTTATTTCCATAGAAATAATAGGCATATACAACGGGTATTAAACAAATTATAATATTTTAAACAGGTTCGCTGTCGTGGATAGAAAAGAGACAATTATGGGAAAACGATCTCGCCCGGGAATCGAACCTAGGATCTGTTGCTTGCCTGGCAACTGCCTTATCCATTGGGCCACAAGACCTCGCATGGTAAAGCATCTGAAATTCAAACCTAAGCGATCTCGTTTCCCAGTCTCCTGTCACAAGATTTATTTCCTTTTGTAAAGTTTAGTGTTAAAAATATTTTAAGTCCACAATTTGTGTAGTTCCTACCTAGACAACCCCGGGCAGACAGCCATGTGGGTATTTCCATAGCTGCATATCAATAAACACCCAACCAAATATGTAAGTTCCCCCCTAGCATATACTAGAATATTTCCATTGATGGATTTAACTAATTTTCAGCTAGAAAGATGCACCCAATTGTTAAGCACATTTTGATACCAAATTTGTTGGCCTTGAGACAATGCAACGATAAGAAATTGTACCATTTACCAATTGTATACAGAAAAAATAGTGGCGCTAAATCTCACTGATGGCTATGGCTGGTTTTGTCCATAAATTAACAGACATTTTCTTGGTGGATTTTCGTGCACAGACATAGGAATCTACCAAACAATTATGTGTGGCATCATTTCAAGAAAATCAATAAAACCAGCCATAGCCAGTGAGGTTTAGTGCCAGTATAAAAATTGTTAAATGGCACAATTTCTTATTGTTGCATTGTCTCAAGGCTAACAAATTAATTAAATCCATCAAATATTTTTGGAAATATTCTAGTATATGCTAGGGGGGAACTTACATATTTGGTTGGGTGTATGATATAATAACTGTACACTAAGTACTTATTCTACATAAAAAAAACACCCAAAATATTTATGTCACAATGCGGACATAATACGCATTGTAAAGTGACATAATAAGTGTGCATTGTTAAGTGACATAATAACTGTGCAATTTATTTAAACCAACAAACAAAAAGTTTGTCTCAGAAAAAAACCTGAAAAAAGGCGAAACAAGTAAAAAATGCTATGCGAAATAGGGTATTTTTTTTTAAACATGAGATGGGCTCTGTGAAATGTGTACCACAGTAGAAATAAAATCACATTTTGTTGAACTGTATTTGGAGTAATCTGTTATACCCTTCACAGAGGTATTCATAGTGCATGATTTTTAAGAACGACGCATACTACCGATGTTGGTGTGTAGGGTATAACAGAATTATGCCCTGTATTTCAGTTCTATTTGTATGTGGCAATTTTACTTTTGTAAGCAAGAAAATGAAGCTGATATGGTACTTCACAATGTGAAATTAAAATTTGAAGAATCAAAGCCCAATAAATCACTGGAGTCAGTTGTTTTAACCTCTGGGGTCTACCTGTCTATCTTACAGTGGTTCTGATTGGTTTATTACAAGATGTGCTCATATGAATAGCCAATTCAAATGCAGCTTGTAAAATGTTTCACTCCCATCTTTATCAGGGATACAATTATTCTAACAATGTCTCTCATTGGTTCAATAAATGATGTATCCATCTTTTTAACCAATCGGTCGGTAGTTCTCAGGGTTTTTTAAATGTGCCAAATAATATTGAAATAATGAAGTGCAAGTATTCCATGTGTTGGTACCAAAAAGTTGTATAAAAAGTTTGGCAAACATTTGGCAAATATTGGAGTGAAATTCGAATTTGTACTATATTTGACAAATTATCCTGGGCAATTTGTACATATGTTTACTGTCGCGGCAAAAGGGTCCAGTTGTCAGTAAAATGCATTTTGAAATATTGATGGATTTAGGCATGGAAAATATAAAATAAAAACAATATTATAGTATTTTTTTCTTCATAAAATAAAAATTCAGTATCCAATCTTAGCCTCAAAGGTGTCCTTTTGAAGCATTCAAGAAGATCCTTTTGTTGGTATTAAAGGTTTATTTTGTGATCTTTTCAGGGGACTCCCTCAATCCTTGAAAAAAAATTGGAAGCAGATTTTCTTGCAGATTTACTTTTCTGATCATAAATCATAAATATATTCCAAGTTACAGAGCGATACGATTCCTAATAACCTCAAAATCATGGTTTTAGAGTGAATTTAGAGTAAAATTTGAAAAATAGATTGTACCGGAGCGGTACAATCTATTTTCAAACCATGATTTTGAAGTAATTAGGAATCGTATCGATCTGTAACTTAGATGATCTTTATGATTTATGATCAAAAATGCAAATCTGCAAGAAAATCTGCTTTCATAGAAAAAATCAATGATAGAGGGAGCTACTTGTAAAAGATCACATAATATGCCTTTAAGGTCTCTAATTTTTCTTTGAGAGACAACTGCATCCTTTTGCCACCGCTGTACACATATAAATGTCTTACATGAGGGTATATGCACCATAACAATTCCTTATTAAAAACATGGTGGTCGGAGGGTAACTAGAAGAAATCCAGTATGGGTATTGGATATTTAGAGAATAAAGGTATTGTTTTTAGACCGTACCCGTGTTATATTGTCTGACATAAATGTGGACGATAGTATTATTTTAAGTAGAACAACGACACCGAAGGCACAGTTGTTCTACACAAAAAATAATACTACCGAACGCATTAATGTCAGACAACATAACACAGGAACGGTCTAAAAACAATACAATACCTTTATTCTCATTCTTAAACAATCATACTTTAGACATTTATCAAAGAAATAAGTACATTTTATTGTCCACATTTAAAATTTGTTACCCCTGCTAGGATTGAATAACCCACAAACATTCCATCCAATCCCATGCAAAGACGCACTGCAGAAGTGCCCGTTATGGAACAAAACCAGTTTGTCTCAGAAAAAAACCTGAAAAAAGGCGAAACAAGTAAAAAATGCTATGCGAAATAGGGTATTTTTTTTTAAACATGAGACGGGCTCTGTGAAATGTGTACCACAGTAGAAATAAAATCACATTTTGTTGAACTGTATTTGGAGTAATCTGTTATACCCTTCACAGAGGTATTCATAGTGCATGATTTTTAAGAACGACGCATACTACCGATGTTGGTGTGTAGGGTATAACAGAATTATGCCCTGTATTTCAGTTCTATTTGTATGTGGCAATTTTACTTTTGTAAGCAAGAAAATGAAGCTGATATGGTACTTCACAATGTGAAATTAAAATTTGAAGAATCAAAGCCCAATAAATCACTGGAGTCAGTTGTTTTAACCTCTGGGGTCTACCTGTCTATCTTACAGTGGTTCTGATTGGTTTATTACAAGATGTGCTCATATGAATAGCCAATTCAAATGCAGCTTGTAAAATGTTTCACTCCCATCTTTATCAGGGATACAATTATTCTAACAATGTCTCTCATTGGTTCAATAAATGATGTATCCATCTTTTTAACCAATCGGTCGGTAGTTCTCAGGGTTTTTTAAATGTGCCAAATAATATTGAAATAATGAAGTGCAAGTATTCCATGTGTTGGTACCAAAAAGTTGTATAAAAAGTTTGGCAAACATTTGGCAAATATTGGAGTGAAATTCGAATTTGTACTATATTTGACAAATTATCCTGGGCAATTTGTACATATGTTTACTGTCGCGGCAAAAGGGTCCAGTTGTCAGTAAAATGCATTTTGAAATATTGATGGATTTAGGCATGGAAAATATAAAATAAAAACAATATTATAGTATTTTTTTCTTCATAAAATAAAAATTCAGTATCCAATCTTAGCCTCAAAGGTGTCCTTTTGAAGCATTCAAGAAGATCCTTTTGTTGGTATTAAAGGTTTATTTTGTGATCTTTTCAGGGGACTCCCTCAATCCTTGAAAAAAAATTGGAAGCAGATTTTCTTGCAGATTTACTTTTCTGATCATAAATCATAAATATATTCCAAGTTACAGAGCGATACGATTCCTAATAACCTCAAAATCATGGTTTTAGAGTGAATTTAGAGTAAAATTTGAAAAATAGATTGTACCGGAGCGGTACAATCTATTTTCAAACCATGATTTTGAAGTAATTAGGAATCGTATCGATCTGTAACTTAGATGATCTTTATGATTTATGATCAAAAATGCAAATCTGCAAGAAAATCTGCTTTCATAGAAAAAATCAATGATAGAGGGAGCTACTTGTAAAAGATCACATAATATGCCTTTAAGGTCTCTAATTTTTCTTTGAGAGACAACTGCATCCTTTTGCCACCGCTGTACACATATAAATGTCTTACATGAGGGTATATGCACCATAACAATTCCTTATTAAAAACATGGTGGTCGGAGGGTAACTAGAAGAAATCCAGTATGGGTATTGGATATTTAGAGAATAAAGGTATTGTTTTTAGACCGTACCCGTGTTATATTGTCTGACATAAATGTGGACGATAGTATTATTTTAAGTAGAACAACGACACCGCAGGCACAGTTGTTCTACACAAAAAATAATACTACCGAACGCATTAATGTCAGACAACATAACACAGGAACGGTCTAAAAACAATACAATACCTTTATTCTCATTCTTAAACAATCATACTTTAGACATTTATCAAAGAAATAAGTACATTTTATTGTCCACATTTAAAATTTGTTACCCCTGCTAGGATTGAATAACCCACAAACATTCCATCCAATCCCATGCAAAGACGCACTGCAGAAGTGCCCGTTATGGAACAAAACCACATATTGTGAAGGTCGGACGCACTGGTGACGTAAGCCCCACCTTACCGTGTTCAATTATCTCATCTAAATGTCACCAATTTTTCTGAGAACCAATGGGATTGCTTAATCTCTCTTAGCTGTTTGAGAATGCAAAATTGAGCTGGAAAAGGTACAGATGATATTCAATGTTTGGTCAGTGAGCACATTATATTAAGCCTCCATATGGTTGGAGGCAGCGCTATCTTTTGGCCAGTTTGATGGTGTAGGTGATGAAAATTGGTTCAAGTGATGTAATAATTTTACAAATCTGAATTCGAGAATACAACATATTTCCTTTTTCTTGATCATATGTCACGTCAAAAAGGACATGTTGTCGGCTAACACATGTTGTCGGCTAACATGTCCATTTCAACGTGACGGGTCACATATTTGTAACCCAACGCGAGTAAATGAGGCACAATGAGGGAAATATTGAGTTATTGATATCATGATAATGTGTATATGTTAAGGGACATTTTAGTACCAAAGTCAATGTCATATCGCATTCTAAACCAAAGTTAAAGATGATTGAAAATCACTTTTGTCTCAAAAAATCAAATACAAATTGTCAGGTTATGGGCAGTTAAAGTTTTGGTTTTGTTAACAAATCAATGGAGTAACTAAAAATTAAAAACCTCAAAACGTAGTTTAACTCTTTATTCTCATGAATTTGAGTCATTGGTTAGATAGAAAGATGTATCAAAGATCAGAAATAAGACTTGTTCTGAATTTGACTTATCCCACATTTGTCCCACATTTGTGCTCTTAAATCAAATTAGCTACTGCCGTATTCAGCCTCATTTACTCATGTTGGGTCACATTTGGTTATTCGTAATGCTTTTAAGCATTACAAATAACCAAATGTCTTAAAATGTCTTAAAAGACAGATAACACCTAAATACCACCAGGTCATATATGCACGATCAAAATATAGATTTTCCCTATATTTGGTATGGTGGAAAGTCTTATGGCATAACATATTGAAATGCATTTTAAAAATTCAAAAAACCTTTGTTGCCATGGCAGCACCCATTTAGAACTCTATATTGGTTGTCTAAATTTGATGCACAGAGCACTCTCCAATTGGTTGGTTACATCTATATTAATCAGTTCCAAATTGGCATAAATTGTGAGGCTAATATTTATCCGTGTGCCCAAATGGAATACCTACTTGTCCCCCGTTGGCTGATATCTGCTTACGATGCGCAAACACACACTTTCACCAATAAATATGCGCAACAACATGGATTCTTCTTGCGCACGGACAAATACAAACCTCACAATTCTCGCCAATTTGGAACCGATTAAACTATGGTTACCTAGCTTTATACGGAATTTATTCAGAGACCTATTTCATTAAAATTCAAACAGCTAAGAATCAGTAAATATCAATGTTTCGTCTTTGGTCTAAGGGTACATACAGCACCTATTGATTAAAGATATATAAGATACCTACGTACTATATGGAAGTAATTCACAGTTCTTTTTATAAAAATGTAACAGTTGTCTATAAATAGGGGGGAGATAGATAGATCCCTCTGTCAATTGTTTAGATGTAGATGCCAAGCGCTCGGTGAAAGTCCGTTAGAGCTGCACAAAGCTGTGTGAATTTTGGTCTGTCTTGTGGCATGAGCGCCCAACAGCAGGCCATTAATGCAAATCTGGTAAGAGATAAAACAGGACAAAGAAAAAACATTGTTGTTAAATGTGACTATATTTGGCTGGATGAGATTGTTTAATGGATCATAATCTATTGACTACCATTGCTTACCACTGCAGGTCGATACATGTGTTACAGTACAGCTCGCATTAGAATGTACAACGCAATGCAATGACATTGCACTGACACAATGCAATTACACAATGCCTTGCGATGTAACCCGATTGCACTGACATTGCAATGACATTGCACTGAAGTCTGTTGACATTGCACTGAAGTCTGTTGACATTGCACTGATGTCTGTTGACATTGCACTGATGTCTGTTGACATTGCACTGATGTCTGTTGACATTGCACTGATGTCTGTTGACATTGCACTGATGTCTGTTGACATTGCACTGATGTCTGTTGACATTGCACTGATGTCTGTTGACATTGCACTGATGTCTGTTGACATTGCACTGATGTCTGTTGACATTGCACTGATGTCTGTTGACATTGCACTGATGTCTGTTGACATTGCACTGATGTCTGTTGACATTGCACTGATGTCTGTTGACATTGCACTGATGTCTGTTGACATTGCACTGATGTCTGTTGACATTGCACTGATGTCTGTTGACATTGCACTGATGTCTGTTGACATTGTTCTTTCTAATCCAAGCTGTACTGTATGTGTTATTTCAAGAGAAATTAGACATGGTTGACATGCCTGCTGAGTGCTATAGGATATTTCAATGCTGATCAGGTACTGAAGTCCAGACTCGAGACAGGTCTCAAGTCCTCTATGGACTCGGACGTGGATGTGAAGGACTCGGACTCGGGCGCTAATTGACAACTTCAATACTGTCAAATTACAAAATTTAAATTAAATTGATATGATGGTTTTATGATAGAAGCAACAACTCACATTTTCCCACGGTACAGTATAACTTCTTGTGGTATGCCACTTTGGGAGATAATTCACTTTCATCTATGATGGTAAATAGCGAATTTGATCGGTTAACCCCAGAGAACTACCGGCCGATTGGTTAGAAAGATAGATACATCATTTATTGCGCCAATCAGAGACAGTGTTAGAATAATTGTATCCCTGATAAAGATTGGAGTGAAATATTTTACAAGCTGCATTTTAATTGGCTATTCAAATGGGTATATCTTGCAATACACCAATCAGAACCAAAGATAAGCCGGTAGTGCCCAGGTGGTTAACCCGCTTTGATCTGTTTACAACTCAATCAATACTTACAACTCATCTGGGCAACTCGGTGGTTGTGGCATTCTATAGCCACTCTGTAAATAGGCAGCCATCTCAAATGGATCCAAGTCTACATAAGGTGTCTGTCCTAATGTTACTAACTCCCATAATAGCACTGCAAACGACCACTGAAAATGTCAGAAAAAGTTACACATTGTAAATCAGCTTATAAAGGTGTTACAATTGATGATATACCAATCAAATGTGATGCAATGAAGCAAATTGAGTCTGAAGTCCATCATATCAAATTTATGCTGGACTGTCTGGGTCATTTGAAATGCTACATTATGCAGAAACTCTTGTTATAAATTGACACTTTCCAAAAATATGAGTAATTGCGGTATTTTCAAAACAATCCTTTAATTTGTTTGATTGTATCTCAAAATCCACATTCCTGTCTTCCGACTAATTTTGCTTGATCACATCACAAATATCTACAAACATTTGTTTATATCCTAACTATTCGACAAAACCGATAATTACTGTTTAAAAGATCTGTGGATTTCGTAACATTCTTCTCTGGCAGAGATGCAAACATTTACATCCAGCAATCAGGGAGGCTTCACACACAAATCTGGGAGATTTTCAGAACTACATGCAACCTAAAGGGTACAAAACCTTCCTGAATAAGGGAGATGGTCAAATTTGCTTGTTGTAGGAATGTACAAATAATTCATTAATTTTAGGGAGTCCCCCCCCCCCTCCCTAAAAATCAGGTTGGCATTTCTGCATTCTGGTACCACTGAATCTACAGAGGGGCTCCAGCCTGAGGGACATTTTGAGATCTGATGTAAAATATCCAGAATTCTACAGCACCTGATAAATCAACTGATCAAAGACATTAACCTCATTCATAAACATAATTCAATATGTTTTTTGTGTGTAAAACAATAGTTTGCTTTAAAACAGCACAGAGCTATTGCCTTGTCACCATTATTTATTCTACTTCTCCCTCATTGCATATCAAATACCCCACCAGACTAAAGTGTACTTGGCAATTAATCCACCATGTTGAATATGCAATCAGCCACACACAAGTATTTGAATACACACACTTTGTTGTCCCGACAAAAACACTACTAGGAAGCTACTAATGTATGTATGTTGACCATGCGCATATATACAATTGCCAATAAAGTTTGTGCCTGGTTCATTCCCAGTTTCAGTTACCTGCGCTCACGTACATCCACATACAGGGTGTGTCAAAAAAAGTATCCCATGTGAAACATTAATTTTAAGCCATGAAAAATATATTAATTGGATGCGAAGTACTAGTAATTATGTTCAGCAATCTTTAATGTCTCATGAGAAATGTTTCTATCCATTTTGGAACTTTCATTATCATAGTATGGCAAATCTTCCCAGGAATGTCAAATTCAGCTTTGGCCACTTTTCATGAGCAAATAACTCTTTTATTAGAATCGTTATTCTGTGTGTACTCACCACATCACTAGCTGAACTAAATGAATATATTATGGTACTCACCACATCACTAGCTGAACTAAATCTCCTGTCTATTAAGCTTTCTATAGCCATCCATTTGACAGGTCTATTCTCATTGTCTCCTAAACAGTGATAATCACCGGGAAATAAGTCTCTTGCTAATGCATTGTCCGTTATTTTTAAATAGTAGTCTTCATCGATTCTGAAATGATGAAAGAATGAAATGGGGAGAAAAATGTGTCAATGATTAGACTTTAATTACCATTCTCAACTTGTCTCCCAGAGAACATATTGGTCAGGTGCATCTGGATTCACTCAAATTGTTAAAAATCAATGACAGAGTTAAACAACTCCGTCTAAATCACATGTTCAATGTTTTCCACTCAAAGGGACCCTCTTATTTGAATCAATTTTTCACCAAAACCACTGCTGCTCACGCTCACCGTACAAGATCAAGTTCACACAATTTTCATGTCCCAAGAGTCACCAGTCTTGCTTCCAACTCATTTTTCTATCATGGTACCCTAGACTGGAATTCTTTACCCATTTACATAAGATCTATAACAGACAAGAGTTCCTTCAAATCCCATGTCAAAACCTATCTGTCCACTACGTCGATGAACCAGGAATTGGCTGTATATGTGTAACTTATTTCCTTTTTGCCCATTTTTGTTTGTTTTGTCTTCTGTTCTTTTCATCACCCTTTGCGGGCACCTTTTTCCTTTTGGGACCCCATTGGAAATAAGTTGGCATTTTTAGCTAACTTTATGGGTTATCCTGGCTTATCGATGGTGCACTAATAATGTCATTTCTTGCCCAGTGTTCCCTCATGATATCAACTGTCAGGTACCCTCTAGATTAAACCATCAGGTCTTATAAATCGCATTCATACTTAACAATTTCCACACTGCTATTAGTTTTACCATATACAAAACAGATTTTAAAGAAACCGTTCCCAACTTTAAAAGTCTATCTCAATAATTACTGAACCATTACTAGGCATGTTTCTATTTAGGCGAGTAAAGTCTTTAGCAGAACGAACAGCTCTTCGAGGAACATATGGTGACAGTAAATTGCATAAATATCCAGGTGCAGTATTGTTCATGCTTTTGAAGACAAAAAGACAGAGTTTAAATTGAATCCTTTTCCGTATGGGCAGCCAGTGGAGTTCTTTAACTTATTTTAATGCATTTCTCATGGTGATTCCAAATATGGGGATGAAATTTAATAATGTTGACATTTTTGAAACATTTTGCGAAATTGTTGAACTGTCATCTGCAGACGACTGCCGCATGGAAAGTGTTAAGAACTTCTAATACAAGCACATTTGGTTCACATATTTACAATTTTTTCCTTTACACTTTTTAAGAAATATTCAATGTACCCATTTTAGAGCAATCATTTAGTTGTTCTTAGCATTCAAAGACCAATACTTACACACAATTTCTGGTTGAAAGATCTCTGTGAACTATTTTCTTTTTTCCAAGGTACATCATGCCATGCGTAATTTGTATTGAAAGCTGCACAAGATCCCGCGTTGATATTGACTGCAAACGAAACATAGTATTTCATATATTAATTATGAATCAGCACCAAACATACAAAGAAAAGACACACAAAAGGGATGAACATAAACAGTAGCACACATGCAGCAAAGATGATCAAAAAATTAATGAGATGTGCTTCTGCAACATGACGGTCACTTTAGTATTTTCTCAGTTTGCTGAAATATATAGATCATTATCAATCTTATAAATTTATACAAAATTTCATCTCTGATAGAAATCTACTTAATGTAAAACATGTTAATTTCGCCGCAACTTTTTTTCGTGAATTGCTTATCATCACTAGTTTCGCGGTAACTCAATTTTGTGAATCTGAAATTTCTACCATTACTATCATCTTCACACACATTAATTCGCAGAAACATAATTTCGCGAATTTGAGCCTCTCGTGAAATTCGCGAAATTAACTTGTTATACAGTGTTCATGTCTCCTGTGCACATACTATTGCTTTTACAAATAATTTTGCCAGTAAGGCGATGAAAAAAAACCCCGGGAAAATGAACCTCTCAGGTAGGGTCGGTTTGTTTGGTGTTTTTTTTAAATGTTGGGACACGTGCCGCCAAGTCAGAAATTTAAGAGCGGGGGTAGGGAAGTCCCCCAAACCGGCATGCGCACAAAATCGAAGTCATGAAATTATCTGGGTTAATTGACAGGCAATTTTCAAAATATTTCACACATTTTAAAAAAAATTCAAAAAATTCAAAAAATAAAATTAGAAAATTGGAAAATTCAACAACAAAAAAAATTAAAAATGGGTCTGTCGGGCCCGTACAACAGGGTTTTTACATCGTCTAATGCAATAATAATATCCATAAACTTCCAATTTGTGAATACAGTATTCCATATAGAACTTCAAACAAGGCTCCTCAAATCAATACTAAATCAAATTAATAACCCGATATGTACCAGATTCTGAGGCACAATTATCTAAATTATGTTAGTAATATGGTTTGGGTATCAAGTATACCCAGAAGCCAATGGTAACAAAACAAATACTATGATGATGAAAATGTTCATGCAATAGTAGGAGAATAAAACCTCCCACATTTATTATTAAAGCCTAATATAGCCTAAAGGAAGACCAATTTGTGGATTTAATAACAACCATAATTGTTTATTTTTTTGTACCAGGTATTATCCCCGGAAGCCAAAATGCAATTTGCAATACTTTTTCAATAAACCGCACCATACACACAAAATACACCTGTGCTACTACATATTGGCACAAGTTGCCCAATTTATGGACAAAAAGGTAGCCCAATTTATGGACAAAAAGGTTGCCTAATTTATGGCAAAAGTACCCAAAAGCGGGAACATTTTTGCTGAATATTTAATATCTTATTTCAATGAACAATTCATGCTGGACAGTTGTCGAATTCAAATTCATGGCACAAAAATTATCTGAATTTATGTCCATAATATTGATAAGCAGCCCAATATATGTAAAAAGTAGCCAAATTTAGGTTCAAAGTAGCCCAATATAGGTAAAAAGTAACCTTTAGGTAATGAAAACCGCACCCCTGTTCCCTGCAGGCCTGACCGACCCAGATTTTGTTTAAATGTCGAAAAAATATCCACATGCGAATATATAACGACCCAAATTTCAGAAATGTTGGGATTCTTTTTGAAAAAGTGTTACAAGATTTTTTGTAGCCATCATTTAAAAAACAATCTAAAAAATAACACCAAGACTGCGCGACTGACACAGCCCGAAAGGTCCTTCCGAAAGGTCCTCGCCCATACAACAGGTTGGTTTTATAAATTGTATTATTGTGTATTTGATTTTGGTTTCAAGTAGAAAATTATTCTTAACAAACAGTCCGATTCATGGCAAAAAGTAATCAAATGTTGCTAAATATGTTGGCACAAGTAGTAGCCAATTCACTGGTCTCAATAAGAGCAAGTTATTCTTCATTCATACACTCTTAAGGTCCGTTCATACTCGCGTCGTTGCGCATCGGCCGACGTCGCCGGATAACAGTTGACATTGCTTGCGTCGATATCCGTCGACGTCGGGCGATGCGCAACGACAGGAGTATGAACGGACCTTCAGTAGTGTCGAACCAATCAATAAGCAAGAAGTTAAAATATGTGGAGCGCATTGAAAGTGTCTAATGCACTCCGCGTGTGCACCGTTCAATGCGCTGCGCGCTTTGGGTTGATTCGTTGTTCAGGCATTGCGGGTTCGCCGATTTTCACTGCGGGGTGTTAGCAAACTTTCTAACATGTTGTTTTATTCGTTATTATCAAAACTATGCTCAAATTGTGAATTTTGATTTGTAAAATAATGTTGTGTATGAATTAGGTCAATACATGTGTATGTGTTGCTTCTCGAAATATAAGACAAAACAATGCACTCCCGCCAATGTCGATATGCTCACAATAGCACTCTCCTTGCGGGGTCGTGCCATTATTCACACATAAATATCAACGTGCGTGCATTGATTTGTCTAATTTTTATTGAAACAACACATACGCATTTATTGACCTATAATTAATCGTCCATGTTATGGCAAAAGCAACCCAATGTATGTTCCTATCATTGCTTTTATTGGACATATTTCTTTCTGAATCAGCCTAAAACTGCAAACTTGTTAACACTTTAACCCCCTGAGAACTACCGGCCGATTGGTTAAAAAGATGGATAAATCATTTATTGCACCAATGAAAGACATTGTTAGAATAATTGTATCCCTGATAAAGATGAGAGTGAAATATTTTACAAGCTGCATTTGAATTGGTTATTCATATGAGTACATCTTGTAATAAACCAATCAGAACCACTGTAAGATAGACAGGTAGACCCCAGGGGGTTAAATCCATATCATCACTCACCTGATGTGTATCTCCCGGTCCCATTCTACCATTGCGTAAGAACTGCTTTAGATTACCAAGGTTCGTATATGGGAAGCATACAATAGGTTTGCCCTCCAAACACACACTCCTAATGGATAGTATGTTTTTATGACTAAGGCCCCTCAGCATACAGCTTTCACGTAGCAGCAGGTCCCTTTGTTCCTCAGATGCAGAATCTGGAAGGGAGAAAAAATGGAGAGATTGGTTTGGGGTAAAAGGCCAAATAAAAATCTAGTTTGTATGTCATCTGACTAATGGGAAATAAATAGAATTGACACACAAACTTTTTTTTCCAATCATCAATTTGTTTTTGTTATATACATATGTGACGCGATCAAGAGGAATAAGTCGGATGTCGACCCTGGTCGAAAATGAGTTTTTAATACAGTTTTAAAGTAGACACCTAGAGCTTTCAGAAACTGAAAAGCCCATGTCGATACGACGTTTTGTTCCAAAGTTATGTCAAATTGTATACATGAATTTCCATCAAAACTTATGTAAGCCGCCATTTTGAATTGGCCATATCTCAATTTGGGATTCCCCGACATCCGACTCATTCCTTCCTCTTGATCGCGTCACATATAACTATATACCAAATTGGCCACAAGTGTCAATGGAAAAGAATAAATAGTGTGATATTTGATTATGAAGATGGGCTGAAACGACAAGTAATGAGTGAATCTGAAAATGTTGTTCATTATTTTGATGACAATATTTACTCACCCTGAGTTGTACAAAATGAACAAATATGTGACGCGATCAAGAGGAATGAGTCGGATGTCGGGGAATCCCAAATTGAGATATTCAAAATGGTGGCTTACATAAGTTTTGATAGAAATTTATGTATACAATTTGACATAACTTTGGAACAAAACGTCGTATCGACATGGGGTTTTCAGTTTCTGAAAGCTCTGGGTGTCTTCTTTAAAACTGTATTAAAAACTCATTTTCGACCAGGGTCGACATCCGACTCATTCCTCTTGATCGCGTCACATATTTGAAGGAAACAACACCAACAAAACCAGAAAACAGTCCTTACAAATACACACCATCACCCAGACTTTACAGATGTAATGTTTTAGGTTGCCGTATGAAGCGATACTCTAGCATGGCATTCGAGCTTGATGTGAGTGTATAATCACTAGCATATGCAATTGTCTATAGAGTTTCAGGAAATGTCATACTACATACATATCTCCCCCATTATAGTGAAACTAACAGTTACTGTAAAACCGCTTAATTTCGCGAGTGATTTAATTTCATGAATCGTGGATTCGCGAAATTAAATACCCACAAAACTGACAATCTTGCTTTGAAAGTAACCGTAACATTTTTCAGATTCAAGAATTTAAAGTGTTTTATACAGCAATAACATTTTTTATTACAAAAACAGTCATTAGTTTGTCATTGTCATAGTCCGAGAATTAGGGTCCAATTTGCATCACCAGTGTATACTACTTTTTCATCAGCAAACAGACAATATTTTTATAAGCCTATCACCCCCTTCGTTGATCTACATATTCATATCTGTGTCTGGGACGATCCCTCGGGTGTTGTCTACATGTTTGACACAAATGTTAATCTTTAATGCATGTCACACACTTCAAAGAAAGGTTATTTGAAATATTTTGTAAGCAAAGATTTTGAGCTACATAAAAGAAATTGTCTTTTTGTATCTTGGATGATGTCTACATGTTTGATACAATTGCTAATCTTTAATACATGTCACACATGCAAAACCACCAGTAAAATAAAATGTCAAGCAAGACATATTGTATCTTCCAAGAAAGGTTATTTTGAAATATTCTCTAAGCCTACATTTTTGAGCTATACATATAAGAGAGATTGTCTTTTTGTATCTACATGTTTGACACAATTGCTAATCTTTGATGCATGTCACATGCAGAAACCATCAGCAAAATAAAATGTCAGGCATGACATATTGTATTATTTGACTGTTGCCAGTATATTACATTGAGACAATATAATGTGGCATACATTAATTAGCGTGACCCCCTTGTGCAGTGCGTGGCAACTATAGATGATGTGACCATTGTTTACAACAGTAGTGTTTACAAATTGATTAGCGCCTGGTCTGAAGACATGGTACTAATCCATGACTACTATACTATTCAAAAGTAAAATACTCATCATTGAGCGCCTATTTTAAAAGTGCCTGCCCTTATGGTGCATACGCATACTGCCGGTTAACCAGATGTCCTTTTCCTTATACAATGAGAGTGGTTTAATATATAAATCCTCAAATAAGGTAGCTTTTGATTGGATACTGCTATTCTATATTGCCTATTATCAGGGGGATACCCACCAATATGGACCTGCCTACCCATTACCACAGCAAAATTCCAGCAATCAAACAGTCAATTGTGGGAGATTATGACTTTAGAGTTGGGGTGATCCCCACACAGCGACATTATAAAATATATGAGTCTGGTACAATCGTTCCGACATATACAGCGTGTCCCAAAAAACTGGGTTCAAAAACTAGAGAGCTTATAACTGAAAAAGTAGGAAACATAGCAAATTCATATCTAGGGATATCAATGTAAATATATCTGACCTTACGAGGTGAAACCGTGAGATCAGTCCGATGTCAACTTTTTGAAATACAAAGCTTTGAATAGAGCGTGGCCAGAATCCGTTTGTCGCGATTTACCCATGGACCGCCCATGTGTTGCATTTTGCGCATTGTTCTGACTTCATCAAAGTTTTGCCTTTGAATTTATTATTTACAATGACCTAAAGGCAAGAAACATGCTAAGTCAGACATCTTTGAGAACAGACTTACCTGTGACTGTTTTGATAAAAACTTCTATGTCTTCTATACCTTCTTGAAATTCTTCAGTGCTTGAGTTGGGTAATGCCAACTTGCCATGGTAAACACGCCCAAATGTACCTGATAACGATAATAAGAAATGTAATGATTATAATCATATATTTTCTGGTCATGTGGGATTGGGATATAAGACTTGAGTCAGGGTATAAGACTCATTTTGGGGTTGAGTCACATCAGACTGCGGTATGAAATGTCAGGGCAGGTCTGATCTTGCGTCAGTGCGTCATTTACATTCAATTAGGCACCCCACAAATATTGTTGTGTTGCCCTCAAGTGCCAAAAATGTTCGGGTCGGGTCGGTCGGTTGGTCGGTCAATTTTTCTGCTGGAAAATATTTACAGATTCATAAGTGATTCATGTCAAGACGAAACTGATAAATGTCAATTTTACTAATGTTTCTATGATTATAGTTTTAAAAATATTTATTTAAGCAAACTTATTCATTTCAAGCAGAAAAAAGTAATGTTTTGACAATTTGGGTAAAATTTAAATCCTTAAAAAAACAAAGAAACAAAAATGTGACCCTTAATTTTTGAGATATTAGGGTCGGTCGCTGATGAGGAACACAACATTTTTTGTTTGCCTTACATATTATACATAGAAAAATTAAAAACAAAGAGGAAATTGATCAGGACAAATAGACAGCCAAAATTTTACAAAATTATTCCATAAAGTATCATCCAATTAATATACCCCTAAACCTAGATGGATGTTTTTAAAACCTTTGTGGACACATAGCTGTCATTGTGCCGAGTGACACCCCCCCCCCCCCCCCCTCACCACCGGGGAAATAACTTACTGATAAAAGCAATGGTAAGAATTGTAAGCCAAAATTCTACAGTGTATCATAACACCTTACCTTCCAATAAAAGATCTCCTACGCTTATCCTATTTTCTTCGACTGTTATATCCGCAAGTTGTATCCGATAATCCACGGGGGCAGGCTTAGGAAGCTCATGATGTATACTGGCATAAGCTGAACGAAAGATAACATAATGATGATAGGGAATTTTTTTAATATGTCGATAACCAAATACTATTTATAAAATTTAAATATACAACAAACACAATATCAGCCAAATTTCAAGTTACTATGAACTGGTCTATGAACTGGTGATTTTATTTTACTTTTTACAAGATTTTTTTAAATGGAATTTTCAGTTGTCAATTACTATAACTTTTATCAGTGCTTCCTCTCAGAATAGAGGTTGATATGTTTTCTCATGTGTAACTCATAACAAAAGAGTTTGTAACATGATTCCAACCGGATTAATCCACATTCACATTCAAGCTATATTTAACACAAGCCTATGGGACCAAACTGAGAATTTCAGTTGTAGTTCATGTCCAGAAAATTTGGAACAGAGTTTACTACACCATAGATGTGCTTGTGACGTCAGTCTGATGACCTCCTTCAAACATGTAAAACATGTGATAGTTGGACCCATTTAAGCAACTTAACGTATGACCTAAGTATGATACTGTAAAAGTTTAATTTTGCGTGCGTTAAATTTGTTGCGCTTTCGCACATTTTGAACAGCTTTGCTTGCTTCTATTTTCACGATTTTGAGCTTCCTTACATAGACCTATATACAGAATGAATATATTCGCACATTTTTATTTTCGCGCTTGCTGATTTTGCTGATTTTGGCGTGAAAGTGCAAACAAAATGTAGAACAAAATTCCCACTTTTACAGTGTCGCATGCATTTAAGGTCACAAGTGCGAATCACAGTCAGAATTCTAAATTCTGTTGTGATCCAAAAGCTTGATATTTCATTACCAAGCTTGTTAAATCTGATTGTCTATTCTGAAGGTTGCACAGGAAAACTCAAAGGGACTTAATATTTACTATGTATTTCGGCTGCTAGAGACTCTCAACAAAAGCTTTGTATATCTCAATGAAATTAACATATAATAAAGGAAACATGTTCACCTTTATATTGCAGATGTGTTTAAATTTAAAACAATAATCATTTTGTATTTTTTATGTATTTTAGAAACACGGTACAGTTCTTTCTGATACACCCTGTGAACACAGTCCCTGTGGTCTACTGGATATCCTATCGCCGCGAATGCGAGAGGGACCGAGACGGTGTATTTTTAATGTCTTTGTTAATTTAAATCACGCCAGTTTGTCCGAGTCTATATATTTTTTGTTAAATCTTGGTTACATTCTTACCTTTTCCATTTGGTCTGCCATTGAGTCTACCGTTAGGCCTGCCATTGGATCTCCCATTGGGCCTGCCATTTGGTCCACCGTTAACAACAAGTTTAGGTTTGGTATACGATGTGGAATTATTTGGGGATGGTAGTGTTGTCACTTGTGGTCCATTGCTATATATTGCAACAACAAAAAAAGGAAATAGAATAATAAGATCTTACCATAGAAACCAGTATTTCCTCCAAGGCCATGACCCATAGTCTATTTATCCATCACAAGACAGTGGCATAACTGCGTATTCTACTTATTGCAGCACATAAACGTGCGCGCCTACTTTTACTCGTTAGACTACATTGTTCCCATTTACTGTCCCATTAAGTAAGAAATTAAGCCACTTTTCACCATTATTTGAGCCTATTTTGGCCATAAACCATTATGTTGCTGTTCATGCCATTACAGTGATGGAAATGTCATTCCTCTATCCCCATTTGCACTTTGCTAAAGAGAGGTACTAATAATCTTTCTATATCCGGAGAATCATTGTAGATCCATAAAGTACCTGCTTAACAGTTGGAAAGGCTGTTTCTTTTTTCTGACGAAAGTGATCAAATGCCACTATATAGAGAGTGACCTTAAGGCAGACAGGCATTGATCCATACATTTAGCAGCTAAGCTAGCAGGTTTCATGAATACATTCATAGCACATACAAATCACTGATGAATAAACCATGCATGAGTTGTTGAAATTTGAAGATGGTTAAAAAAGCCTGGGTATGAAACTGGTACATTCACAAAAAGCTATCCTCACGATTAATGGTTCATAGTAACATTGAATTGAGTTAAGTTAAAGTTTAAATGGTTACATAGCAGTACTCAAGGACACTCTTCACTTTGAAAATCGCAGATCCTAGTGTGCATCCTAAAATCTTCTCTGGTTTCAAACATTCATAGCACATACAAATCACTGATGAATAAACCATGCATGAGTTGTTGAAATTTGAACATGATTACAAATTTATGCCTGTCCATGAAACTGGAACAGACACAAAAAGCTGTCCTTAGGATTAAGGGGGCCTATAACATTAAATTGAGTTAAGTTGAAGTAAACGGTTACGTAGCAGTATTCAAAGACACTCTTCACTTTGAAAATAACAGATCTCAGTGTGCATCCTAAAATCTTCTCTGGTTTCAAACATTCATAGCACATACAAATGACTGATGAATAAACCATGCATGAGTTGTTGAAATTTGAACATGATTACAAATTTATGCCTGTCCATGAAACTGGAACAGACACAAAAAGCCATCCTCACGATTAATGGTTCATAGTAACATTGAATTGAGTTAAGTTAAAGTTTAAATGGTTACATAGCAGTACTCAAGGACACTCTTCACTTTGAAAATAACAGATCTTAGTGTGCATCCTAAAATCTTCTCTGGTTTCAAACATTCATAGCACATACAAATCACTGATGAATAAACCATGCATGAGTTGTTGAAATTTGAACATGATTACAAATTTATGCCTGTCCATGAAACTGGAACAGACACAAAAAGCCATCCTCACGATTAATGGTTCATAGTAACATTGAATTGAGTTAAGTTAAAGTTTAAATGGTTACATAGCAGTACTCAAGGACACTCTTCACTTTGAAAATAACAGATCTTAGTGTGCATCCTAAAATCTTCTCTGGTTTCAAACATTCATAGCACATACAAATCACTGATGAATAAACCATGCATGAGTTGTTGACATTTGAACATGATTACAAATTTATGCCTGTCCATGAAACTGGAACAGACACAAAAAGCTGTCCTTGGGATTAAGGGGGCCTATAACATTAAATTGAGTTAAGTTGAAGTAAACGGTTACGTAGCAGTATTCAAAGACACTCTTCACTTTGAAAATAACAGATCTCAGTGTGCATCCTAAAATCTTCTCTGGTTTCAAACATTCATAGCACATACAAATGACTGATGAATAAACCATGCATGAGTTGTTGAAATTTGAACATGATTACAAATTTATGCCTGTCCATGAAACTGGAACAGACACAAAAAGCCATCCTCACGATTAATGGTTCATAGTAACATTGAATTGAGTTAAGTTAAAGTTTAAATGGTTACATAGCAGTACTCAAGGACACTCTTCACTTTGAAAATAACAGATCTTAGTGTGCATCCTAAAATCTTCTCTGGTTTCAAACATTCATAGCACATACAAATCACTGATGAATAAACCATGCATGAGTTGTTGAAATTTGAACATGATTACAAATTTATGCCTGTCCATGAAACTGGAACAGACACAAAAAGCCATCCTCACGATTAATGGTTCATAGTAACATTGAATTGAGTTAAGTTAAAGTTTAAATGGTTACATAGCAGTACTCAAGGACACTCTTCACTTTGAAAATAACAGATCTTAGTGTGCATCCTAAAATCTTCTCTGGTTTCAAACATTCATAGCACATACAAATCACTGATGAATAAACCATGCATGAGTTGTTGACATTTGAACATGATTACAAATGCCTGTCTATGAAACTGGAACATACACAAAAAGCCATCCTTATAATTAAGGGTTCCTATAGTCTATTTGGCCATCACAAGAAAGTGACGTACTGCGTATTCTTTTAATTGCAGCACATAACGCGCACGCCTAACTCGAAGCGATAGCATTAACTGTGAGCGTTGAAAGACGGAAGATACATACATGTGCGTAAAAGCTGCGCCTGTTAAGTTACGTCACTATCCAGAGGAAGCCAAATAGAGTATACATAGTAACATTAAATTACATTAAAACGAGGGCTTAGTGCCACAATGCTGTATCTCTTATAACTGCCAGTTGTTATATTTGGGCTAGAATATATATGCTGAGCAAGTGGTATAAAGTAAATGTAATTTAGAGCAGCTACTGCAGATATGGTATTTTTGTTCAGATACCTAGTGATGTGAAAAGGCACTTAGTTATCTGTAATACAATGTAGCTGCCATATGTTATACACTTATGTTGCTTTATGGTGCACCCTTGTGATAATGCAACATAACACATGGCAACCATTGTATAGTATAAGGACTTATAGCTCCACACCCTCAAAATTGAGTTTACGTTGAAGTAACAGAGTTTAAAATTTCAATATATTTCACAACGGTGCTTTTTAAGAGCATCTTATACAAGAAAAGTGCTGGAGAACCGTTTGAATTCAAAGGGAATACGGTGGCTTCCAAATCAGGGAGAAATATGTGTGTTTTTATATCTCTGCGTACAAATGTACTCCAAGCATACCTGTACGATTGTGGCACACGCAAGTGTCATACCCTAGATAAGCATATGATATACAGTGCACCTATTGCGCACCCACACTTGTCTGTATTTCGTGGCTGTAAGGAGGTGCGCTGATTAGGAACTGATTTGACTACGGATACAAATATGTGAATCTCATTGCTGATGGCAACTTCATCTAAGATTCTTCACAAAACACAGCGTAAATAAAAAAACAAAATATGGAGAGTCACTGAGTGCACAGATTCGGTTCCTTAATGGTCTCCTTATATCTCTATCTGGCCCTTCAGCATGTATAAAGTAATGCCTACTATGTATAACCTTTGAGCAGTCAACAAAATATGGAGAGTCACTGAGTGCACAGATTCGGTTCCTTATGGTCCCCTTATATCTCTATCTGGCCCTTCAGCATGTATAAAGTAATTCCTACTATGTATAACCTTTGAACAGTCTGCTATAAACATGTTCGAGGGCCAAAACATATCTATAAAAACTTTAAAAAGTGCTTTTTCCACTGAACATGTATAAAGCAACACTTCCTATGCATAACTGTTGGGCAGTTTTACTTCATACATGCTGAAGGGCCAGAAAAACACATAACAAGGTTTTGACAGAACAGCAACGGCATGACATACAACCTGCTCTGTCAATGCAATATAAAGACAGGAGACATTCAAGGGAGCACAATCCCATTGTCCCTTAAGGGGGCTGTGCACCTTCAGGTACAGTCTCCGTAAAACTGCCGTTACTTCTTTATTATATCACGATTTTGGAGGTAAACAAAAAAAGTTAGCACTTTTTGGTCTGTAATTCAAATAATACTAAAGATTTTAAAAAATTAAAAAAAGGATTCCTAGGGAATTGTATGAGGAATATAATAAATATAGTATGACAAAATTTGACACAATATATTTTGAGTTATCTTTGCAGAACCTAAAATGGGTCAAAAAACATGTTTTTTTATAATTTTTTCCAAAATGGTCAATTTCATGATCATGGTTGGATTCATTGAACCCTTTCCTGCAAAAAAATGTATACTTTTATATAGATTAAATGAATAATGAAGAAGTTACGGCAGTTTTACGGAGGCTATACCGAAGGTGCACAGCCCCCTTAAGACGTTTGAGTATGACAACAGCTTCATGGCATTTCATGCAACATTAATTAGTGTGTATTAATGCTGCCACACATAATCTAGGCTTTTGTGGATGCCCAAATGTCTAGACTCAGACATGGCTTTAAGTGGTGAAGACTAGGAATAGAGTAAGAAGGATAAATAGATGATGGGGATGTTCGCTTTGTTGTAGTGTAACAATGCCTACAGGGACACATTTATTTGGGCCATGCTACATGGGTTACAGACTATATTGATGTTCACTTTGATAGGGGAACCAAACATGGCTCACGGTGCATTTATATATGCCACAATGATAAAATGGTTTGTGTATTGTAACCTGTTGTACCAAAAGTATGACAAATATATACACAGTAGAATGAGACACTATACTTTTGAGACTGTGAATTGGTTTATAGAATGTAATAACTCACTTGCATAGAAATTATTTCAAATTTATTGTAACAAACTGTTGGCTTTTTTGTGTGACATGATTTGAAAGAAAATTGTCCAACTCTATTTTCTTGCACGTTATGAATGCTATCAGAGAAACACCACAAATTTGAATCAATTGGGTTGTTCAGACTTCAGTACGCAGTATATATGTTATTTTCAGGATCTGAAGTGAAATTGCCAGTTTTGGTGATATCTTATTTGTCTAAATAACTTTTAAAAAGTAACCCTTTCTCTATCTATAGTTTCATCAGTTCTAAATTGGCGAAGCCTTCGTACAGCAGCGAATGAATACAGAAGGATGCGGGCGCGCTGTGCATGATACGTGTGTGCATGATACGTATGACGCATGCGTGCGGCCAAAACATTCCTCACCAATTTGGAACTGATTTAACTATAGCTCTACAATAATGCCAGAGTGTATTCTAGGGATCATCAGTGATGTGATGGGATATGTCTATGATAGTGCAGGTTATTTTACTTACGCTAGCACATGTGCAATAATGAGGCGGAATCATGGGAATATGCTCTGACATCACTGCACAGAGTTAGGTGAATGACATATACCAACCTTTGGTCTTGATCGGATGATTTCAATGATTTCAACTGCACGAATGCTACAAGCATGACCAGCATGAGAATGATCCCGCATACCACCCCTACGGCTATGTAGAAAATACTGGTAGATGTGACGGAGGCGATACTGTCGTTATTTTCTGCGGAATAAAACAAAGAACGCAATGTAATATTTGTTACTGATACTGATACTGGTCAGTGCTCACTTTTGGAAGATACAGTATGAGCGTGTTTCTACAGAGTCTCCGCTATTTACCGGCGAGAAAATTATCTGGCTAGATAGACGAATGCACTTGAGCGGTACTGTTTCTACACACATATGCAAAAGGCAGCTGATATCATAAAGACCACATAGAGAAGGGTCAATGGTTATGCGCTATCCTGTAGACATCTCCCAAACGGATCATCCTAGAACTGGAATCATTCCCTCTTATCACACCCTCCCTCTGATATCTGAGACAGACGTGCAACCGGGGCTTTCTACTCATCGTTTTTATGACTCCCCTCAATGTTTTAACAGTCCCCTTATGAGTGTTCATGTAGACAGTTTCAAAGATGAACCATAAACTCTCCCTGGATGGTTTTGGGAAACAAAGTGACAAAATAAGGGGGCTACCTATCAGGGCCTGGTAATTGACCATTGGAGTCCCCTCTCTGACCCGGACTCTATTAGAGTCCACTACAGAAAAAAAGTTTTGGGAGCATTCATATAGCCTGCCATGATCACGCAATACAATGCAAGAAGCAAGGTCTGTATTGCCTTAGAGTATTATAGTTGCTAGTGAATTGTAGTGCTTTAATGAAGAATGTTAGGGTTCAGGGGCACTGAGTGAGGGTCTGCAACTGTTTCCTTCTGCTATAATTACTTTTTTTGAATATTACAATTCATGGCTTATAAATCAAGAAATTTTGTTAGAAAAATAGTTACATGATAATACTTGCTGGCCAAGAATGCTTGGCAAAACCCACAGGGTATTCACAGTGTATACACTATCAAACAAGGCCTTCTTGACAGAATAAGCAAATTTGGTTTGGAGCAAATGTTCAGTAAAATATTGTGAAGTTGAGATTCTGCATATTGTCTAAACCACTTGACCTACTTTAGGAAGTACACAAATTATGCTAACATCCAATCTTTTATAGCGAAAATTGTGTGGAAATTTGAAATCTCCCGGACTTTGCCTTGTACTACAGGATTCATACAGTTTTCAAACATTTTTCTCAAAATGTGACCAGTCACATCAATAGGGGGCTGTTGTGGGCAAATATGCATTTCAAGATATTGATGAAATGAAGCATGAAAAAAACGAGGAAATAATGTTTTTTGTTTTTAAATTGAAAATTCCAGCCCGTAGATACTTTTTTGTTTTGTTAAAGTCTTCTAATATCAAATGTTTGTGCAATCACGGGATATGAGGTTAATTGCATCGTCTCGGTGCAAATTTATTCACAGCAATCCACTTTTTCGGCGCTGAAATGATTATCATTGTGAATTTGATTTTAATTGAGTTCACTTCTCTGTAAGGTGTGTAAATAACGCAGGGTTAATAAACAGAAGTAGCAGCGTGAATGTTTTAACACAATCACAAAGGTAAAAGATGAATCGTAGCAAATGGTGACAATTTGATTGCCAGTATCTATCCCCTTTTAATAATAGTAAAGTTTACCATAAGAGATTGTCCCCATTACAAATGATGCATTTTAAGAAATAATTTCTACTTATCCCATCTCGGTAATTTCATTTCTAGTGATTAAAAGCCAAGGGAAAATATCACTGTTCTGTAGAACAGACCAATATTTTTTTACATTTCAGAAAACTTGTTTTTCTTTTTTCAAATTGTTTTGAAAATGCTTGATTTTTTTTTACATTTTATTATTTGTATTTTTTAATGTGAATTTAAAAATGTTTAGAAATGTTTAAAGAAAATGATCTTAGCTTCTTGTAAGAGAGCCTAAGTTAGTCTAGGTAAATACTAGGCTTAGTATATACTTCATTGAGGGATTAATACACAGAATAAAGCTTATAATCCCTGAATGAAGTTTTCACTCTATACTCTATTTGGCTTTCTCTGGACAGTGAAGTAACTTAACAGCCACAGCTTTTACACACGCGTATGTATCTTCCGTCTTTCAATGCTCGCGTGTATACGCCAGCGCCTTGAGTAGAATATGCAGTTACCGTCATTGTCTCATGATGGCCAAATAGACTATAAACTAGTTTCTTGAAAGCTTTACATGAAGGATGAACAAACAATGAACAAACAAAAACAAAACAAGATCTTCACAAACATTTTGAAAATAAAAAATCTACAAACCGAGATTTACAAACCCGTAGAACTGGGTTGTGGTATTTCAGCACATTATGGATGCTACTCCAAATTGACATACTTATCAGGCAAAGAAAACAAAAGTCTGTCTCACATACATTTGGGAAAATAGCTATGTGATATGCAGGTTTTTTGGGGGAGTTTTTTAGAAAAAATAGCTATGCTTGATGCAGAAATTATTTTTGTATTGTGTTTTGGCCCACTTTTTTTCTTCCTTTCCCCCTTTCAGAGCCATTTTTCAAAATTGGGCTCATCACGTAGGGTTATAATGCGGCAAAACTGACACCACATACTTATGCGTGCGGGTATGTGAGACAGATCTTTTTCTTCTTCTTGGCCTCTAGTAAGCGGCTCATATAAGGTGAAATTAATCAAAACAAGTTGCAGCATTAATGAATGCTTAATTCAATTCAAGTACCATCCCTAAAGTGCCAGAAAAAAGATGACTTCTTAACACTTTCCACGAGGCAGGTGGCTGCAGACGACATTCAAAATGTTCACAAAATGTTTCAAAAATGTCAGACTTATTGAATTTCATTACCATATATGGAATCACCAGGAAAAATGCATTGCAATAAGTACAAACATGCCTGGTATTGGTTCAGTAATTCTTGAGATAGACTTTGAAGTTTAGGAAAGGTTTCTGAAATATCTGTTTTGTATATGGTAAAACTAATAGCGTGGAAAGTGTTAAATAACCTCTTGTAATTGCAAATTCAATTTGAGTCAAAATTGACGTCATCTCACTACTACAAGTGTTCAAAATAATTAGGAGGTTTAAGGCCAAATTAAATTAATTGTTTGTCTTAAAGCTCCCGCGCGCGTTAGTTTATTGATGCGCATTAGAAGAAGAAAAAAAATCTGAAAAAAAATTTTGTTTTCCAAAACTTTTGTTTTCCAAAAAATCCAAAATTTCACCGATTTTTCAGATTTTCATTGATCACATCATCTTAAATACAAAAGTTCACTTTTACAAGGATTTAAATATTTTACTTTTTTTATTTTTTTATTTTTAAATTGAAATAAAACCGCATTCCGCATTAGTTTTACAACAGGAGAGGAGCTTTGAGACAAACAATTAATTTAATTTGGCCTTAGGAGGTTTAATCAAAAGAAGTTGAAGGGGTTGAGCAATCACTAGGTAAAAGATGTATAACATCAACCAAGTGTAAATTTAATCCTGCTCCTAATCATCCTTGTCGTCAGGCTGGAGAGATTTCATCAAGCAGCTCTGATAAACACCGTGAATACAGGGCGAGTCAAAATATACAGGTCCTGATTTCATTGATTTTTTAAAACAAATTTGAATTTGAATCTCTTATTAAATTGTTTTGATTTTCTTACAGCTGTAAAAGAAATGTTCAATAAACATGTTATCAATTTCGTTACAAGTTTCACAAATGTTGTTTTCCTCATTCTTTACTCTCTTAACCCTTTGAACCCTGACCGCGCCAGGCAATGTGTACCGCTAACGCACAAAATATTGATTTTTGCAGGAAATGGATAAAACAATACTAAACTTGTTCCGAATCATCTGTAATATTATACAATCATATAAAAACAATAACAGTTTACTTGGATTGTGCTTTCAGGACAAAAATAAATAAAAATGGCGACATTTTGGTCCCCAAAACCCACCCGTACACCGATACTGATACTAATACTGATACTGATACATTACCGCAAATACATGAAAAGCTTATGACTTCCATCACTGCCCATTCATTGCTCGGGTCTCAAAATCATCTGAAATTCCAGAACTATCATCTAAACAAATCCTAAGCAGTATCACTATCATCCAGATTGTCCAAAACGCGCCACATTTCAATGTAATTTTGATGCGAAAAAACAGCAAGCAAAATGCGCTGCTAGAAACACTCGTCAATTGATAACAACAAGCCTCTGAACTTTGACTCGGCAATTTTTAGATGCGCAGTAGTCTTATCTTTGTAATCAAACCCCTTTGGACATCCTACACTGAGTCTAGAGTCCGTCTTATATGGTTGAATGCATGCATACCTAAAGCCAGGATATCGGCTTGTCGGGTATACAGTACACTTACACGTAAGCCGGGATACCGGCGCGTCGGGTTCAAAGGGTTAAGAAATACTGTTGTTGGATAAATGTTGCTAAGAATTTACCAGTTCAATGTTGTAGTTGTGGTTCTTTGATATCATGTATGAGTGTTTTCCAAATATTGAACCACTCAAAATTTATGTTTTCGAAATACTTTTCCCAGAAGTTTTTGGCATATTGGTTTCAATGATCGCATTGCATTGTACTTACTGTATGTAACTGAGGAATTAGCGATTTTATTCGGAGGCGGTATCAATGGTTCTAGATAAGTTGGATAGGTACTTTCCAACCGACTCAAATCTGAAATGAACAAAACAAAATAAACATCTTTGGTTTAAATGTGTGCGGTGCATTTACAATAGATTACATCCATAAATAATTTTCTACACATACAACAGAGACAGTAAATGGTGTAGTTAAACCAATTCTTATGTTTTACCTTGTTTTCTCAGTTGGTACATTGTTTGTAACTAATACAAAACTAGAAGTTCAAATTTAGTTGGGTTTGGACCATACTGTAGAAATTTCCACCTGCTTTTAAAATTGTCAAATATCACAATTGAAAACTGCCGACATGCGACTCATTTTAGCTTGAGCTTGAGCTTGTCACATTGTTATTGTTTTAATTTGTTATAGCCACAGTTGATGCGGTTGTTAGAATTAGAGACAACATTCCAACTACTCTACATCATTAGTGAAACATACCGCATTTGCGGCTTTTGACCAAGCAGTGAAACTGAAGGTGAATGTCCACAAGTAACACTGCTGTTAGGCTAGGATTTGTGAAACACCACCACACAATGAATTAAATGGATGTTTTAGAGGACAGTGTCTGAATTTGTGTTAGAATGGATGGGTATGGTTGATCATCAATATTATAATTTTAACAAACTCTAACGTAGGTGTAAAAATCCAATACATTAATACTTAGTTACACTACTGGGGTAGATAAACTAGAAAAAGACTTACTTGTTGACCTCATATTGCAAATTATTGCCATGCATTTTATAACCAGAGGGCCTTGCCCAATACTTAACCCTTCCCACACTGCAGTCGTCTGCATACGACTCCCATAATGTCACAAAATGTTTCGAAAATGTCAAAATTATCGAATTTCACCACCATATTTGGAATTGCCATGAGATCAGTACAAACATGCCTAGTATTGGTTAAGTAATTCTTGAGATAGACTTTGAAATTTGGCAAAAGTTTCAGAAAATCAGTTTTGTATAGTCAAACTAATAGCTGTGTGTAAAGTGTTCAACCCTAATTCTAAGTATGAGCATAGACAGTTTTCAATTAAGAATTGTAAACAATAAGTAAAAACCTGTACACATATATTCAATACGTGGTCAGCAATAATAGATATTGGCGTGCCCTTTCTAAAGCAACACCGTTGAATTACCGCTGCAGACACATTTCCCTTTACTTAAAGCATCAGTAATTTCTCAATGTCCACGAGAGCCCATTAGCGATATTAACCAGCGCACATATAACACTGAGAGGTGCGTGATCAGACTACCTTAGATGCTTGATTTATAGACTAATACAGATAAAGGATGAGGCACTGTCCTGAAACAGTGTATTACAGAATGGTTGATACTAAGAATATCTGGAGTAGGAGAATAAGCGTGTAAACCTGCCAACATTGAAAGTCCAGGTATCTTAACATGTGCTTGGCGGTCACCCATATTGGTTGGGGCCCACTTTTTGGTTACCAAGACATACATTTTGAAGTCTTTATGTACATTATGAAACTGACAAAATGATCTAAAAACACAAAATGTTAAGGACAAAAGTGTATACAAAAATGTACCTATTGTAACCATTTTTTTCATTCTGATAAAATGCCAAATTGGGAGGGGACCGAGACTCCTTTTTCCTCCATTTTTTTTAGATATTTTTTTCCTTCCTAAAATTCTGCAAATCAGAACGTTCAGATTTTCTGGCGTGTAAAAACTCAGAAATCGATCTGTTCAGACAAAATCGGAACCCTTGGAAGGTATTCATACAGCACATTATTAAACATATTTTCATATTTTTCACCAGTGTATATGAACTTACACGCTGAAATATCCGGAGTAATATTGAAAGTTTACACTGACTTGCTGCATATGCCATTACCCTTTTTTACTCCCCTAGATGGTCTCCCTTCTTAGATATCATCCTTTTACAAGGTTGCTTATTTCTACCAACCGATGTCATACTTCTCCCACCCAAGTTTTGCTTTTTCTTCCTTATAGTTATCGCCTTTCTTCCACATCCAGGGGCACAGGGCTTAGCTGCATAATAAAAGCATATTGTCAGCCCTGCACAAACCCTCCTCTGGTCTTTTCTCATACCTTGCTCCATTTTCCCTCTCCTTCGGAACCATAGCATCCTCTCAGCTGCAGACTTTCACAAAATATGGCTACTTAAACTAACACTTTCTGACAATTGTATGTGTTTACTAACATTTCTGGACTATAAAACATAAGTATGAGCTGCATTTGAATGCTTACCTTTGTCATCAATCCATTCACCATCCCCTACACCATATCTCCTCCCTTACCCACCCAATTACCTCTCCCCTACTCCCTCCCCTCACCTAAACTGTTCATTGTTTCCTAAATTTTCTCCACTGCCAACGCCTCACCAGTGGCGTAACTAGAGTCTCGAATTTGGGTGGGGGGGCATCAGGGGGACAGGCCTGTGATTAGGGAGAGGGCATAACCAACTACTTTTTTGTTGATATACATAGAGTTTGTCATTTCAGTTTTCAGGTGGTGGGGGTGGGGGGGGGGGGGGGTTCAGGGGGCAAGCCTTCCAACAGGGGGGTCCCCCTCTACTTGCACCTCACAAGGATTGAGGCAATGTTTAGATGAAAAAACAAGAAATTTTACATGTAGATCTATGTTCCCTTGCTTTTTCATCTTTGTGTTCAGGATAAATGTCTTCAAAGTCATCAAACCCCGATAAGCCCATACACGTATCCTGTATTATACCCCATACCTCGTAAACAGGCTTTTTTCCTCTTGAAGTTCAGAATGGTCAAGTTGACGGCCGAGTGTAGTGTGAGGTTAAGCTGCATATGCAAGCCGACTTCTCCTGCACCAATACCTGTACAGTTCAGCCCTATTGAAAACACTGAAATACAAACAGAATTAAAATCATATTAGAAAAATCTGATGGATTAATATGGTATTTCGAATATGAACACAGAGTGTATTTCATTAAATTCTTCATGAAGTATATTTTACAAAGTGTGAGCTACATCTAAATTTCTGTTCGAAAAATATTGCTTTTTTGATTCTAGTAAATCCAAGTATTGATGTAATTAGTAAATATTGATGTAATTAGTAAATATTGATGTAATTAGTAAATATTGATGTAATTAGTAAATATTGATGTAATTAGTAAATATTGATGTAATTAGTGACATTACATAAAATTTAATTTCAATTAGCTCAACCACTGATGGATCAGACGCAAAAATTCAGAATATTGTAATGCCACGTGAAGGCAACAGTTTAACTAACTAACTTGTAAAAATCCATAACTTCTTATCATAACTTGATGATAGACATCATTCAGATTCTTTAATAAAATTGATACATGTTTCTTTAACACTTTCCACGCGGCAGGCGTCTGCAGGCGACATTCCAAAACTTCACAAAATGTTTCAAAAATGTAAAAAGTATTGAATTTCATTACAATATTTGGAGTCATCATGAGAAATGCATTGAAATAAGTACAAACATTCCTAGTATTGGTTCTGTAATCCTTGAGATAGACCTTGAGAGTTGGGAAAGGTTTCTGAAAAATCTGTTTTGTATATGGTAAAACCAATAGCCGCCGTGGAAAGTGTTAACATGGATTTTGTCCGTTCAGGTTGGTTTAAAGCACTTTGAACACATCTGTCACCGTTAAGAAATATAAATCTTGTTCTAAAAGCATATTATATGTTAAGACAGTAGCACCGCATAATTTGAATACACTAAGGTGACCTTAATCTTCTTGTCATGATATTCATTACAGTACTCAGACGAATGCAAATAAACTGACAGATACTTGTAGGATCACATCACACCGCTACTTAATGGCAATGCCTCTTGGCGAAGTGTAGAGTCAAGTTTAAGATTTCTTTACACGCAAACAAGAGGATAGTGATATGCCTTGTTGCACTTGGCTGATCTATGGGAGATATATTGGGAAATTATTTGACAAAAGTGACAGAATTTAAGATAATTGTTCACGCAGGTGTGTGGCTGAGATGCGTGGCTTGGAGGGTTTGCTTAGAGAGAGTGTTGATGTGTGGCTATGAGGGAGTGGGATGAATCAATGCATTGAGGGGGTGCTATGTGGGGAGTCTGGGGTAACATAGTTGGGTGGGTAGGAAGGGAGGTGAGGAAGAGACCATTTTATGGAGGTATAGTAGAGGCACCTGGCTCGTAACTTATGGAGTGAAGGAGAGTGGAAAATCAATGGTGTCTATTTCAACTGTCAGTTTCATAAAGAGATATTTGATAGATCTATAATGACAGCACCATGAGCCTATTGATGTTATGTCTCGTATCAAATGATACAAATGATACATGTTGTATAAATGGAGAAGACGGATAGGTAGGTATTCATTTCAAATGACAATTGTCTATCCCGATATCACCTGTTTGCGATGTCTATCTTGATAGCTTGATATTCAAAAACTGCACAAAAGGAAAGTATTCAGTATCTATACAGGGCCAAATGTGAAGCAGAATTCTCTTTAATATTTAATGATGTAACATGTAAAGCTTTTGAGAGTTCTTTCACTCGTAAAATCTGAATGCCTCGATCAATTTTGATAAATCTGATGTCATTTTAAAGCTTAATTAGAAAATGCTCTGAGAGCACACATAATAATCTCAAAATTGACTTCACCTGCAAATGTAATGCATCACATATTCTTACCTGTTTCCTCTTTTGGTACATCACCGTCTAATGATATATTAACAGTGGGATGTCTCAATAGCAACGGATTGTCAGATTTTAAATGCAAAGAGTAATACACCTGCAAAATAAGAGAATATTGATAATTGTTGACTACATAATGCACTGACAGAGATATCAGAAGACCAAGCCGTTCCTGTTAAATATTTCCTGGACTACATATGTTAAAAGTTCTTTATGCTTCACAATGGAGACACCCTGACACAGCCAACTGGAATAACCTTTACCCCTCATGGGGTTTGTAGCAATAAAGCTAATGACAGGGGGAAACACGGGACAAATAAGGACAGAAAAAAGGCGTGTCCCGCCCCAGGAATCAAACACGGGCTGCCGCGGCCAGAGTCCAGGCGATCGTGCACCACGCTATGGGGTCGCGATCCCAAAATTAAATTCTCAGAGCCATTTATGTACAGGGATGCCAGTAGGCCTGAAGGAGAAAGAAGGAAAAGCCTGAAAAATTGCGTAAATTTGGGCTGGAAATAAATGAAAGTGCAGACATTTGGATCAGCAAAATAAATTTAGTAGGAAATCAGGCAATTGCCTGAAAACTGGCATCCCTGATTATGTACCTTTGTGTGATTGTGCAATAAGATATACTGGAGAATTGGGGTCCACTAGCGCAATACATCTGTTAGATTCTGTTGAATTTCGCAGGGTTAGAGTATGTTCATATTGTAGGCAAACAAAAACGAGCAAATAACCAACAATGTTGTCAAGTCAACCAGTGCCCAATTGTCATAAGTGAATCTTTTATACATGTATAACAAACTGTACCTTAGGAGGTCTGCTATCTGCATACCATAAGAAATTTAAGTTGTTGATTTCGGCTCTAATCGGCATGTTATATTGCAACGCTGCTTGTCTAACTTCACCATCGTGGATGTAAAATAATTCTGCAGGAAAACCTGGTGAAAACACACAAAAAATGATCCAATTAATTAATCTATGATTTGAAGAAGAAATAATAATCATACACGAGATATATTTTAATTACATGTAGTTCTCTGGGTAGACTCTGCAATGTTTAAATTATTTATCTTTTCCCAGAGTAGGCCAGTGCACAAACACGGTGCAAAAAAACACCAAGAGTTTCTGGCTGGATTTGAACCAGCAACCTTCGCATAACCAGCACAATACATTTACTCTGCTTTTCAAAATATTCAAGAGGCAACAAGTGGATTGTTAAATAAATGCTGTCAAATAGGTCTGCGACATCTCGTGCAAACAAATAACACTTGACTATTGATATTAAAATTTTAAAAACTGTACTATTTTTCCCCCATATGATCTGTACTACATGTACAATATCTTCATTTACTGCCAATCCCTTAAATTCCCTATAGCTATTTATTTAAACAAATTTTTAACTTTTTATCATTTTACAAAAAATGTTCAGTATCAAATTTGACTGCTTTTCTTGTTTTTTTAAATATTTTTCTTAAACTTTTGTAATCTATCTACTTAAATATGCACCAGTAATTGAAATATTTCGAATTGGTCAAATTTTAACTTTTTATCATTTTACAAAAAATGTACAGTATCAAATTTGACTGCCTTTCTTGGTTTTTAAAATATTTTTCTTAAACTTTTGTAATCTATCTACTTAAATATGCACCAGTAATTGAAATATTTCGAATTGGTCCTATTATTAAATACCACTATACAAAACAAAATGCAATAGTACGCTTTAACTTCCAATCCAGATACAATCTTGTTTAACACCAAATACCCGATAAAATTCCCATACCATATCCTCACGCATCAATTCAATGTAAAGTACTCTATAATTTGCCCATTCAATTTGCTCATGACAATACCCTCTAACAATACACCATACACAGTTGTTCATAAGGTTTTTTTTACACACAACAAAGCTCTCTCAGATTACTGCGCCCTGAAGGGAATCAACAATTACATAGGTCATAGCTATCAAATGGTCAAAATCAACTGGATGGATGGATGCATTGCATGCAGGATAATTGTTGAGCAAGGGAATTCAGTTCATTCTGAAAACTTGGCAATGAGCTGATATAGTGAAAAGTCTCACAATTTTGTAACCTATTTTGGGCCATCTTTTGAGCTAATAAGTTTCCAAAATTTTGCCTTTTTAGCATTCATCAATTTGGGAATAAAAGCGCAAATGTTTAACTTATTACATAATTTTAGAATATAAAGGAAACCTTTTTAAGTAGTTTGGTAGAAAATGTTCTTTTACCTTTAGACTAAAAAAGATATTTGTGGTTTCCATTTTATCTTAAGATTACAGGTTGGCCAGTCGGTTGAATTTATGTTTATGGCAATGTCGCTTTTCTTTCCTTTCAAAATAGGAAAAATGTCAAAATTGCAAATGTAATTAAGTTCACAAAATGCCAATGCACCATTATTTCATTGTGTGTTTATTTTAAATACTGTATAAGTGCTCATTTAGCACGATTACATTTTCGCGGTTATTTGATTTTCAGCCATTTCGCTTGTTTTTAAATTCACAATTTGAAAGCTGATTACATAGACTTACTTATTTATACACAAAATAAATATATTTGTGTGTTTTTATTTTTGTGGTAGCTTCTTGGAGCGTGAAAATTAATGTCCCAAAGGGCGATTAGGCTAATTTAGCCCACAAAAGAGCCTCCTTAGAAAAACGTTGGCCTATGGTATAAAGTGTACTGCATGGGCAACTTTTAGCAGTATTTGCTCAAAATAGCCCTCATAGCCAAAAAAATTGGCCCCACTGATTTTAAAATGTCAAATTTTGAAAACATAAAATATATGCGGTTTCGGTTATTATAGAGACATGTATTGGTCACTCCCTGTCAAGTGTCAAGTAAGCGCTTATGTGTATAGCGAAAAATATAATATGGACTGTCTGCTTTTATAGAAACTGATATCTTTATATGGCAGCATGACATTTGTCAGTGCTTAAAGGATACACGCCGTCCAAGTTTGTGTCCCTTTCTCTTTGCAAAAGATCAGTTTTGATATATGTGTTATGGTAGCGAATATAGAAACAATAGTTAAATCTTGTGATACGTGTAGTCTATAAAGAAAGCAAAATTGATATAATTTTTAGCGTTGGACAGTCTCAGTGACAAACCAGATCAGACCCCCTCATTTTAAAGTTGTATATAATGTATTGTTTATACTGGCTCAACCAAGATACGACGGGACAAGAATAACCTGGTGGGGGGGGGGTACTTGGGATTTGGTTTGGTCGGGGGGTGCCACTGGAGATTCAAAACCCCTACCCATTTCTAAGGGTGATTTTGGGAAAAAACGGTACCCATTTCAAGGATTTTGCTTCATTTTAGACCCAATTTTCGCAAATTATCGGGAAAATAGACCAAATGTTTGCAAATTTTCGTGAAAATAGCCCACATTTCGCAAACATAGACCCATATGTAAAAAGTGACCCCATTATTAGGGATTTTCCAGTTCAAATCATACCCCATATTTAGGGATTTTTTGCAAAAAAGTGACCCATTAAAGCGGCACATTCCCGTATACCGTTTTAGGTGAGTAACCCCCCCCCCCCGGAATAACCCAAATACACTCGGTCAATGGTATAAGGGTAAAACTATATAGGATGGAGACAAACATTGGCTGATGTCAAATTTGGGCTTTTGTAATTTTGAAATGTAATACTGACAGTCTGCTTTAATAGTAACTGATATTTTGAGAAACTACACTACCTAGACAAAGTCCTTTGGTTCTGTAATTTGTAAAAGAACAAGTTTTTGGATAATAAGCTTCGGTATAGCCTCCGTAAAACTGCCGTATCTTCTTCATTATTCATTTAATCTATATAAAAGTATACATTTTTTTGAAGGAAAGGGTTCAATGAATCCAACCATGATCATGAAATTTACCATTTTGGAGAAAATTATAAAAAACACGTTTTTTGACCCATTTTAGGTTCTGCAAAGATAACTCAAAATATATTGTGTCAAATTTTGTCATACTAGTTTTATTATATTCCTCATACAATTCCCTAGGAATCTTTTAATTATTTTTTGAATTATAGACCAAAAAGTGCTAAAAAACATGATTTTTAACCTTCAAAATCGTGAAAATCACCATTTTTGGTATAAAAAAAAATCAAATTTTTTCAAATTTGTAGTAATTTTTCTTCATAAAATCAGAAAGCAGTTTCCAATCTCAACCACAAAGGTGTCATTTTGAAGCATTCAAAAAGCTCCTTTTGTTGGTATTACTATTAAGATCTCAACTTTTTCTTTGAGAGGCGACTGCACCCTTTTGCTGTGATTGCGCACCTTTCTGCTCATTTCTGCTGCTTGTATCCTCTCTTCAAAGAGAACAACATAAATAAAGAGCTTTGAAATATCCAGCCTATACATCAACATTAAAATAATGTCTAGCTCCAGTAAATAGCAAAATATAACCGGAAATTGTTTAAATAAATGTTTTATTTGACCCGTCAGTGTCTGTGCATGTAATTTATGCATTATAGTCCATACATTTATACATGTCCCATAGACCTACAGTAGATGGCCAAAATGTTTGTATATGACACAAAAAAATGACTTTAAAACAGATGAAAATTATAAAACATCACAGGTCACTATCAGAAACCATGCAGAAACCAAGCATGCCCTTGACATTAATATAGTCGCATGCATCATTGAATCCCAAACTGCTGCAAAACTATTGCAATGACCATAACAGCTGTTGTTGATGTATGAAGGATGGAGAAAAACATGATAATAAGGATGGTTAGTCAGGCCAAAAAAAGAAAGAAGTTGTGTTGCCCTCAGTGACCGACCCTAAAATCGTAAAAACTAGGGTCGCATTTTTTTGAATTTTTAATTATTTTTTTAAAATTTTGATTAGATTTAAATTGGATTAAAAGTGTCTAAATGTTAACTATATATTGCTTGAAATGAATAAGTAAGCCTAAATAAATATTCTTTAGACTGTTGTCACACTAGAAACATTAGCCTAATTGATATATGGGCCTATACCAATTTTGTCTTGACATAAACCATATATTTTTCAGCCAAAAAAACAAACAAACAAATTGAAGAATTTCTTTTTGAAATTTCCGACTGACCGACCCAATTTTAAATTTTGGCACTTGAGGGCAACACAACAACCTTTTTTTTTTGCCTCATCTACGACAGAATATAACAGGGTGAGTGAGTCATAGAGAGAGGGGACTGATAGACTTTACTTGTGCTCAGATTTCACACATTTGTCAGAATATGATATGTCACAGAGGGTGCGGGAGGGGGAGACAGGGTTTGAATTAATGGAAGGCATCGAAGGCCATTGCCTTCAATGCCCCACCTAGCCTTGATGCCCTCAATTACTGGCTGTTTTCACTCCATTCAAAAGTACATCATGGCTTTGGATAAAGTTGGTGCCCCTTTCAAATTGCCTGCCCTTTTCATATTTCAAGGCCTGGGGGGAGAGGTAACGGTATGGTTACAGCTTTCTGCATAGTCTTTCATGTATGTCCCCTTTTTTCTTCTTTTTTCTATTATTAGAAAAACCTATGTGGCAATAAAGACGATAATGATAAAAATAGAAATAAAATAAATTACAACATACATTGTATCATAATCACATAAAAACCACACCCTTTGTATAGAGTGGTAATGTTTGTCTAACCCCAAAACATAAAACGCCAATAATAATAAAGTGCGGAAAGGGACTAAAAAGGCGAGTCAGAGAGAGCGGATATTACTGGGGGCTTATGTTTCATCTCTTTTGAGAGGTACGTACGTGGCTATGATAACATTTCTCACATGGTATGGATTATTCATATTACTCAAAAATGTTACCCATTTTAAATACTGTAAACGTGAAAATGTTCACGCGTGTACATTTTCGCGCTTCATGCATTTTGAACAAGTTTACTTATTTTTATTTTCTCGATTTTGAGCTTCCTTGCATAGACCTATAATCCTACATATACAAAAGGAATATATTCACGCATTTATATTTTCGCGCTTGCTGATCTTAGCGCGAAAAGCGCGAAATTAATTATAGCGCAAACAATTCCACTTTTACAGTAATCAATTGTTAATTCTCTAAAAACTGAGAGTCATTCTTTGCTTTCATTGATGCGCATGTTTTTTTGAAATATACAATGATGATTGCAAGTTCGTAACTCATTATATACCTGTGTTGGGAATAAATTGCACAGAACTATTAAACTTAAAGTATACTTAACGGCAAAGGATTTTTAAAGGAAGAACTATGATCTTTTTCTTTTGAAATGGGTATATTTTATTCTGGTGATAAAGGTATGTTAAAGGGACATTAAGTGGTGTTGAAAATTTTAAATGTTTAAGAATTTACTTCAAAATTCAAGATAAATTTAAAAATTGCCATTATTGTTGTTTCTACTAACAAAAACACAGCAAAACTTTATTAAAACAATATCATCGATATTTATTGAAAAACACCCTCTATGCAAATATGGTTCGTGTTATGTATCATACAATGTACGTACTGCAGGGGGATACTGTCGGACGTAAAATGCTCGTTGCGGCTCTACGAGCATTTTTGAATCGACGTTTTCTTGTAAAAAGAGGGCTGATTTTTCTTAATCCTTATAGGTGTACGTTCATACATGTAATATAATTATAAAAATATACTAATCCCAGTTTTTATCATAATTGAGGGCGCAGCCTCCAACACATCTCTTAGTGCCCCTTTAACTTATAACCTACAGGGAATTACTCAATAAGTAGTTTCACAGTTTTTTGGTTAATCATTTTGGAAACTTGCCTGTACGAAATCAAGTGGAATTGGATGAACATGATCACAAAAATTACATGTAGAAATATGTTGTTTTATCATAGCTTTCATTTCTTACTTTTTTGTTTTTCTGACTCACCCTGTTTTACTAGTGAGGATTGTGTGTGAGGTCATCTTATAATTAGCAAAGTAATCAAATTGCATGATTTTATGCTTTTTTTGCTGCTGTGAGTAATATGAATATATTTAAATATGCAGACAGATTGTCTAAATCAAGATATTATTTATTTAAGAATAATCTGTGTCCTGCGTGAGGTCATCACTGAAATCAATTAGCAAGTCTTGGCTTAGGGACTTTTTGCCGTTATGACTAATACTTTAATTATTTAATATGCCAAACCATGTGAAGATACGATTGTTTTTATAGATGGTTTATTAAGAATTGGAAATATACAAAATGTAGGTAATCACATAGCAATGCTTAGAGTAGTAGGCTTTCACATAAAATGAAATTATGAGGGAAAGTGTTCCTACCACTCTGTATAAGTGCTTTTGCTCGTACAAGTACAAGGCATCACAAATGTTCATCTTCAAAAATATGGTGTGATGCAATACCAATGATTAGAATCTTCACAATCACAGCCTGTGTACATTTTGTCCTTTATATTAAAGTTGTATAATACAAAATGCAGTGAAAGTGGATTGTAAGTGGTTTAGGACACTCAAGATTTGCCGTGGGTATGTGTTTAGCGGCAAAGCCTGGATTTATTTCACATGACCTTTGAGATGACACCTTTTTGCTCCATAACAAGAATAAAAGCTTGGTTTGAAGCTGAACTTGTGTTCTATTTGGTCCTTTTTACAACTGCAGGGTATTATGTAAATGTACATACGAAACTGGCAAACATTATTCTTGAGATGGTTGACTCAATCAGTTTCACTTTTCTTAATACAAATTGAGATTTTGGAATCAGAAAAAAAACCATATTGTTAACATTATCCCGGCAAATGTTAGGCCTGAGAGATGCTATGGTTGGAAAAAGTAGTGAATTAGCCATTAAACACACCTGTAAAGAAGTTTATAAATTCTGAGTTACAGGATGATGTGATTCCTTTTATTTCAATATCATGGTCTTAGAGTGAATTTAGAATGAAAATAAACTGTCCTGCAGCAGGACAATCTATTTTCAACCTTTAATTTGGAATCGTATCGCTCTGTAACTCAGAATATATTTATGATTTATGATCGGAAATGTAAATCTGCAAGAAAATCTGCTTTCAAACAACAATCAAAGATAGAGGGCGTCCCATGGAAAAGATCGCATAATATGCCTTTAAGATTCAAATGAAGACATCATCAACTCTAAGATATTATGATGCGACACACGATGCAACACTACACCCACAGTGCCAAAATTGATCTATCAAAATGAACATTGGGGAAAATTGGACTTCGCTGGGTTTGGCTATATCACGCTGTGGGTCAAACCACTGGCCAAGCAAGGACCACACATTCTCTGCTCCTTTAGTGCTTGTGTGGTGGACTTGACATTGAGGCTGGCAGGATTGAAAATGTTAGTGTCTATTTCATCAAATCTGTACATGTATGTGTGATATGAATATCATTACTTGCAAAAATGAAAAGCAATTCAGAGACTTTTGAACATGGGATCAGAGAAAGGAATGGTTGAAGGCTGGTGGAGAAAGGTGGTTGGGAAAGGCAGAGGCACATACAGTAAGATGAAGGTGGGGTGGGAAGTAGACTTTATCCTCCAGTCGTACAATACGCTCCACTGCGTTTGCTGTTGTGACGACTGGAAATGTTCCAGCCCAAATGACGGAGCACTTTTTGACAGCAATTTGCTTACCGCGCGAGCTGCGCCTTGCACAAACACGCGAATTGCACGCGAATTGGTAGGCCACTTACGCACACGCGGGCGCGCACATTCATGACATCCATTTAAAACACGGCTGAATCATGATCAAGTTGATTGATCATGCATTTAAATTCATTTTTGTTTACTAGCAAAACCGTCGTTTTCTTTCGACAGCAAGCCTGCACTTTGCGGCTGTTTACATACCGGGTTGTTGGTCAATATTTTACGATGTACATATTTTCACATACCTAAAATAGATGGAAGAAACTCCCAAACCTAAGTTTTAAAAGGCCTGCTGCTGCGCTGTCTCATGTTTTTCACTCTTTTTTTCGTAGAGAATTAAATCAATGAAGTGTTAATGATTTCCAATATCGGCCAGTAAAAAGATATAATTCGTACCGATGTGGCAGTAGGCCATGGACATGCAAAGTCTGATAAGTGATAAGCTTTAAAGTTTTAAATACCAGCTGGATGCATGGGCTGCTGCTGTACTGTTGGATCATCAAGCACTTTTGGTCACGATTGGCTCTGTCATTACAACATGATCATAGTATATTAGTATCTGTACCAGACCACCCCTCCAATACTACTCACATATATAGGCCTACATCAATTAATAACGAAATATCGGAAATATTTAAAACAAATATTATAAATAAATGTCCTAAAAAAATTATAATAAAAAAAAAAATGTCCCAATTTTTAGATTTAGCGTAGAGCGTCGTACAGGTGAAGTACGATGTATGGACATGTGGCGCAGGAATGTGTACAAAGATAGCGCAGGAACAGGAAGGCGTTAGCGCAGGAAAGCGTAAGTGCATGAAGGTGTACGAAACTGGCACAGGAAGGCGTACTAAGCTGGTGCAGCAGGAGGCTTCGTACAGAGCTGATGCACTTACTAGGCCTACAAAGCTGGCGCAGAAGGCCCGTACAGAGCTGGCGCGAGAAAGCGTGCAATACGAAGGTAGCGCAGGAAAGCGTAAAAGTATCGCAGGAAAGCGAAAAGGTATCGCAGGAAAGCGCAAAGGTATCGCAGGAAAGCGCAAAGGTATCGCAGGAAAGCGCAAAGGTATCGCAGGAAAACGTACAAAAGTAGCGCTGGAAAGCGTACAAAAGTAGCGCTGGAAGGCGTTCGAAGGTAGCGCCGAAGGCGTACGAAGGAATACAGGAAGGCGTACGAAGGAGTGCAAGAAAGCATACAAATGGCACAGGAGGAAGCCTGCATGAAGAGCATGAATTGAAGCCGCTACAAAAATCTATGGGGTTATGAATGGCATAAATTGACTGACATTAGGGCATATCTTAATAACTAACTAATAGTACTATCATGGTATCTGTGGAAAAGTAGGCCTAAAAAGTGCCTCCCTCCCTCTCTAGCTCTAGGCTTAAAAAAGGGTCTCCCTAGTCCCTACCCTAGCCTAGGCCTTTTTAAGGCCAGCCTAATTTAGTCTAAGCTATACATCATGTAAATGTATGAACTATATTACTAGGCCTAGTAAAATTACACAAAAGTACTGACCTCGTAAGAAGTAGTCGTAAAGCCTAGGTTAGGCACAACAACACTCAGTCTCATGTAGTCAATTGTCAAAGTAGGAGAATCATCTGGCCGGCGGTACAACAATCGATTAAAAATTAAATACAGCTTTACAAAAAGCTACCGCTTGTTTAATATCATCAATGAACGAGAGCAGCGGTCGCTCAACTCACAGCACAGTACAGTCGAACTAGGTTATGTATGCCTAGAATTTGTTGTTTAATTATCGAGGAACAACATACACCTCCAGGCTCCAGGAACATTATTATCCGGCAGAATTCTGTTGATTTTAACGCTGATCGTAAATAAAATCTGCTGTAAAATGTAAACAAACAGGGTGACCGTAAAATCTGGGATCTGCTGACTACTTCGCGAAGAACATGAAGAGTGTGTGATGTGGTTGAGGAGGCACGGGATTGGTTAAAGTTTGTTTTATTGTACTTTTTCTTTACAGAAGAGGCTTCTTTAGGTGAATTACTTCCCCAAAATCAATAGTTTTACTCTTTACTATAAATCGCAATCATCAACCTCTGCTGAACCATCACCCCGCCGGCGCCGCAAGCCGCGCCGCGTCGTGCCGGCAGATCTGCGTGGCAAGTGACATGCATATTCATGTATGTAAATAAAATCACAATTCCGATTTCATTTTGCTCCTTCTATTTTCACGCTTTGTGACCAGTCCCCAAGTGGAGGACCGCGCTATGCATTCTGGGTATATTAGTTCAGCGGGTGCGGGACGACACTTCGGGGACTGGTGGAACTTGTCTAGGGTGGGAAGTAGGAGGGAGTGTGGGAAAGATGAAGGTGGGGTGGGAAGTCGGAGGGGGTGGGAAAACTGGAAAACAGAAAAGGTGGGGGTAGAAAATTAGAGATGCGGTTAAAGTCAGTTAAAAGTGGTTCATTCATATTCTATATTATATAACACATACAAATATTCCTATCATTTGATTGGTGGATACTACATCATGTGACATGAAATATTTAAACTATTTCCCAGATTTCCCCTACTATTTCACTGGAGGGGAAAAAGTTCCAATAAAAAAGTACTATTTCCCTGTGATAAGGAGCTGTGAGAGGAGCTGCTTTTTATGGGAAATTTTTCCCTGGCTCCCGATCTTGGTAATTGACATTGACTTCATCGATACATTAAGTAGGCCTAGGTCTATTTCCTTTTGTTTATTAAGTATTTAAAATGACAGAAATATTTGTATATGTTAAAACAAATATTTAATGCTCTCTATTCGGGAAATGGTGCAAAATAGGTCCCCTATTTTCCCTCAACCTGCGGTCTCTGGAGAAAAAAGTAGGGCTAAGGTCTCCAGTCATCTCTGGTAGGAGCTATTTTGCACCATTTCATATCTATTCAATGTCCCAGTGAAACAAAATGGTTGGATAGTATTCTTTAGCCCTGAGGTAGGGTATACTCATTATGTAGGTGCTGCCCAGGATTTTGAGCTATGACTGAAACATTTATCACTTAATTATCATTACGCCACTAACGACCTTTACGGACCCATTGACGAATAATGAACCCATAAATGTACCAGAAAATAAGAAAAATAAATGGTAATCCGATTACCAGACTGGTGAAAAGGAGACCCTGTTTGGTAACCCCCCCCCCCTCAGGAAGAACAACTTGTCACTGCAATTTGAGCTAGAAGAAACAGGGTTTCCATGGGTGAATGGTAAATCATATGATTTGTGTTCAAACAGTTAAACATTGATACAAAGAACTAGCCAACCCTGGACCTTTTTTTTCCAAATCAGACAAAAATCAAATGTGAACAGAGTGGAATTTCACATAAAAATGAATTCAATATTACTCCTGAAATTCTTCTTTCAATCATAATACATTTATATAGACATTTGAAAACTGTTGGATAGTATTTTTAGTAGCACCATCGCATCATCTTTACTCTCCATCTCAATGGTACATTTATTTTATTGAAAAATCACAGACAAGAAAGAGCAAAATGGTAAATTAAGCAAAAACGCACAATCTGTCTATCACTCCAGGCAGTGCAATTATTATTACCATGGCGATAACATCATTTTACACCTATTTGGCGGCAATCTGATAAATATGAGTTGACAGTGTGGCGGTGTGGGCAACAAATGAATGACTAAACCCCCTAATAGACGGTGGCAGACAATAAGCCAGTGTTGCCAGTATTAACAGCAAGAAAGAGCACAATTTGTGATAAACATCAGCAAAAGACCTTAGAAGTAGCCCAAATTGGCTAGAAGAAGGTAGAATTATGAACACGGGATCCATTTCCCCTTCAATGGTTCATTTGGTTTGAGAGAACACAATTGACCGGGAAATCACCGTTTAAACACAGAAGCTTGGAAAAAACTAGGGCATCTGGTGCCATTCGGTTATAACTAGGTGATATATCATCTCAAAGCTGGTATATCATCTCAAAGCTGGATGATACCGCGCATGTGGAGACGATAAATTATGTCACTTTTGCTATGAGGATACAGCGCAGCGTTATATTATTAGGGGTCTGAGAACTGCAATGGCCTCTGGTTGTATCATCATGTTACACACATTAATGAGTAACTCATTATCCTCTGAATGTGTGTCACATACCTATGATGGATATCAATTGACACTGATATCTTCCAGTCTCGTCCAGGGTACGATTTACCCAGTGTCGCATCGCTAAATGCTCCGCTCCACACTTTGCAGAATTTGCTATACAATCTAAAATGTGTATTATAGCAAGTTTTATACTATGCATTTTAATGTAACAGTTTATCATTTTTAACAAACAATTAAAATTTTAAAACAATTTGCTACACACATTTTTTCACAAAAATCGATCACTGGTCTCATCCCCTGATGATAGAACAGAGAGAACCCAAACCAGTAGTATTGTATGTCTATTTTTTAAGCGATAAAGATGAGTAAAGTTACTGTTAAAAGAGTTTACACTTTATAGTCATCTTCAAATTGGTGTCTGATCAGTGGCATATAGGGGGTGTTGTGACGTGGCCTATACTCCAAATGGGCATGACAAATCGAGCTCGATAAACCAACGGTGCCAACCTCACCCGACAAAACTCAAATAGAGATGTAACTGGGTGGTTTCACAATTTCCTGAAAAAGCCTGAAAATGTCAATTTTCCTATACTTTGTACAGACAAAATATCCTCAAACTAAGAGACTAATTTCCTGACTTCAGGAATTTTTTTGAAAAGTTACATCTCTGCTCAAATATTGGGGGGGGGGGTCGCTGGTTAAGCCACTGTGGCTGAGGGCAAATAGTGCATGTGTATTTAAGCAAAGTCGGCGGTAATGATTGCGAATCTCATCAATTACGCGCCTGAATACAGCTAGTGTAGTCTGCACATTAATACGCACCTCTCAGACCGGTCGACAATTTTGAAGGCGACAAGTGCATCTACAATACTGTCCTTTTCAAGAATAAGCTTATAATATGGGGTAGTGAACCTTTATGTAATTATGGTATTGTATTACTTGTATTACGCTTGCTTGGTTCCAGACAATGACTCAGTTATACTAGAATAATATTAATTATTGATAAATAACTATGCAAAATGATGGAAGAACGTATGAGAGCCATTAAAGGCAACATGGAAAAAATTAAGTAAGCATATCAAATAGACCTAACAAAAGTGAATGTCAAAATCTAAAACATAAGAAACTGATGAATTGGAATAATCTTCCATTTTAGCAAACATGATACAACATATGTGATGCAGCACATCAAAAGGGGGACTTTGCGGCGGTGTATTTTTCAAGAAGTAGATTAAAACAGATAGAAAACACAAAGAAAATAAGTGTCATTTTCGCTCGTAAAATCTGAATGCCTTGATAAATTTGTATAAATGGAAACAAAATATCTAAACAAAAGAGATTTTGAGCTCATTTAAGGGTACTGCACCACAATAGCGCGGCATTTAGCGACGCTCAGTGCCGCTGGCACAGCCAGCTGAGTTTATGACTCGAAAATGTGAGCGCCGCGTCAAGTAAAAAACTCGCAAGTAAATAAATAGAGTGCGACTCACGTGTCACCCATGCGCAAGTGTACGCTAAACAATGCGCGGCCGATCAACACACGAGTTCTGGATACCGTGCCGCTATTTGAAAACGTGAGGCATACTTTTATTGCAGCATGGACCCCATGGGCGATATTTCTTGATAATAACCGTGAATGGATTACTACGATTAAAACAAGGAACTAAATGTCCTAGGCGTAGAACAACACAATGGGAATCGTATAGATACAGCTTCAAGAGCAGGCCTTAAAAGTATGACTTCAAACGTCATGAAATATATTACCATTACTGTCTTCAGTAGATAGCAACCTGATATAATTAGATTTGAAGGATAAGCATATTAATGAAGGAGTTCTTATCAGATTAACAAAGACCACTGCTGTGGTGCTTTTTAAGAGGACCTTAAATATACACCTAGCACATAAAGTCCCTTACCAGGTGCTTTGAGGTTGTCTAATTCAAAATATATAATCGGTACCAAAAATCTGAGATATACTTTAAATTAGCAAATTTCTTCTCCGCAGTTTGATACCTCATTCAACAAAATCGAATGGATACTTTTAAAGTTATGGCGATTTCAATGACCGCGCATAATAACAGCAAAGTTGCACTATTTAACAAAATACGTCCTTTTTATGGAAGTATCTCGAATAAGTTGGTGACCCTATTTTTTTAATTTCATTAATCTGTAGTGCCTATAATGAGCAACTTTTATCAAATTTACAACAAAATTGGCGGAGCAGTTTTGTTTTTAAATCCAAAAATGTTTGGCCTAAAAATTATATTTCCATAGGATTGAGTACTAAATAGTAGTCAAAAATGGCTAAAAACATGTGTTTTGAAATGGCTGTAGCTCAAAAACTAAGTTAGTGACCCCCATTTTTTATTCAAAAAAATGGCGGACAAATTCTATCGTGGTGTAGTATCCTTAAAGAAAAGAGATTAAAATGTGAACATTTTCTAAAATGTCAGCTAGAAATCATGAATCATGCTCATCTCATTATGTTGACAAAAGTGCAAGCACCTCTTCCTAATGGATGGATGCAGTGCATTGTGTAATCGAAACCTAATCAGTGACACTCTCTAATTGCATACAGATATTATTGTTGGAGGAGGCTGTGTATTGAACTATGAGGATTTTATCACTTTTCATGCGGCAGGCGTGTGCAGACGTCAGACGACATTCCAAAATCTCACAAAATGTGTCAATAATGTCAAAACTATTGAATGTCAATACCATATTTGGAATCAGCGTGAGAAATGCATTAAAATAAGTACAAACATGCCTAGTATTGGTTCAGTACTCCTTGAGATAGACCTTGAAAGTTGGAAAGGTTTCTGACAAAATATATTTTGTATATTGGTAAAACCAATAGAGGAAAGTGTTAAGGGTGCTGTGCACCTTCAGGTATAGCCACCGTAAACTGCCGTAACTTCTTCATTATTCATTTAATCTATATAAAAGTATACATTTGTTGGCAGAAAAGGGTTCAATGAATCCAACCATGATCATGAAATTGACCATTTTGGAGAAACTTAATAAAAAACAAGTTTTTTGACCCATTTTAGGTTTTGTAAAGATAACTAAAAATATTTTTTTGTCAAATTTTGTCATACTACTTTTATTATATTCCTAATACAATTCTCTAGGAATAGTTTTGTTTTTTTGAAAATCGTTATTATTTTTTGAATTATCGACCAATTTTTGGCACTTTTTGGTCAATAATTCAAAAAATACTATAGAGTTTCAAAACAAAACAAAACGATAGCATGGTAACATGTCAGTATAATTAAGTTAAACCATTGCTTACTATTCGGAAGATTTCATGATGCCATGACACGTTTCTTCGCTATTAGTGATGGGCCAATCCATCCTAGACCGGGCCCGATCCACAATTTAACAGATCGGCTGATCCCGATTTTTGATAAAGAATTAAAGACCATGTTCTGTTCTGACACAGACTCAGAATGAGAGATGATTGCGATATATATCGAGGGTTGAGCAGCAACAGGCCGTGTCTCACTTTTGGGGAAATTAAATCGAGATTTTGATACCAAAATAATCTGTATAACCTGCAGATTTTTATACCACTGGCTGAAGTACTTCAGGCCAGAATATCTTGTGTAGTCTAAAAATGCTGGATTGGTTCATTGGATCGGTAAGATTTTTGCCGATCCAGATCCGATCTGATGTGGTCCAATACCTGACAGATCCAGAACTGCCGATCTGGATCGGCCAATCACTAACTACATTACACTGAAAAAAGTGTACTAATACTGTAAAACCAGGCAATATTGGCCGAATTCATGGCATGAAAATTACTTGAATGTAAACTTTGTAGTTACATTGTGTAAATGTGCAATTTTGCAATGCACTACTACAACGTAGATTGGAAATATTTGTGGCATAACATTTTCGCGAGTAAGTGCTCCTGACGAAATAAGCAAAATTAAAATGCACACTAACATTTTTGGTCTTACATTACTTCCCTTGTCAACATCCAATCACCCCTGAGCAGTAAGTGGAACAAAATAATTAATACTCATATTTTGTTTCCACCTCCCCAGAAGGCAAGCTCGTAATGATATGCAATTATATATGATCCATCCAGTACATCAGTAATTATGATCAAATTATGTCATAATCCACATAATGGTAAACCTATCACGTAATTGATAACTTTGGTCCTGTAGTAGGACATCAAAAATGCTTTTGACGTAGAAATCATTACCGTATTATGTTTTGAAAATGGCACACATTTCGTTATTAATAATAACTTAAATAGTAACCTATACCAGGGTTCCCGATAAGGTTTGAAAAAGTGCGTCCGCGTAGACGCAAGTTTGCCAACAAGGTGGCGAAAAATCGCGTCCAAAGGGAAATGTGTTCGACTATGGGCCGATTGTTAGGGCGCCATCTATTGTCGAACTTCAATTCTTAAATCCAAAATGGCGGATTGCCAGCCAATAAACCCGGAAATGATAATCGGCGGCGAAATATCACATTTTAGCGATCATAAGTGTAAGATAATGCACAGATTTGATTAAATAAACCCATTTCCAGTGAATCTCAAATACAAATAGGCACTAATTCATGAATTAAGAGTGATTTAGCTGACAATTAGTTTTTTTCTAATTAAGCTTATTTATTTTGTCGAACTTTTATTTTTAAGATTCGGGAACTTGCGCGTCCAAATGGACGCAAAATACGTGAGCTTAGAATTTGAAAAGGCGTCAGAATTTTCAAAATCGCATCTGGACGCAATGACGCGCACTAACAGGAACCCTGCCCTAGCTATACCATTCATAACGATACCTGTAGGCCAACAAAATGTGTTGTGTTGCCCTCGAGTGCAAACAATCTTGAAAGTCGGGCCGGTCGGTCGATTTTCCTTCTTCATTTTTCTTGCTAACAAATATTATTGACAGACAGTGGTTCACGTCAAGAAAAAAATGGTAAATGTCAATTTGGGTAATGTTTCTAGTGTGATAATTTTAAAACAAATTATTCAAGCAAAGTTACGTGCATGGTCATGTAGGACAGTGTTATTAAGTAATAATGATCATTAATCAATATATCACACTCCACGTGTCAGGACTCAATGAGCCCATCTCGATGTATATAATTTATATAATTTTCATGATTTCATGAGTGCATGTTTGTATTACTGTTTTTCCTATCTTTTGTTGTATCTTACTTTATATTTGTTGGATGCACCACCATCTGTTGGTGGGTGCTGCTGTTTTGAAAGCGTTTTCCGAATAAATAAATAAATTTTAAAAAAATATTCATTTCAAGCAGAAAATAGTAATAATCATTACTATAATAAAAAAATGTAACCCTAAGTTTTGAGATTTTAGGGTCGGTCGCTAAGGACAACACCAACACAACACATCTGTTTCCTTATTAAATATGATATGAATGAATACCTCCCCTTCCCATAGGAGCTGTATTAACTATTCATTGACATTTGATAGCAATCTACCTGTTTTGGTAGTTATGCAGAGGTGATTTTAGAAATTGATCTGGAGAAGTACAGAAACTGGGTCATATCACCCATCTCATTTGCACATCCTTATCCGAGAGGTAATTGTCTTACTTCATTAGCATAGTGACAGTGGATTATATCTTACTGGCTTTAAAGGTGTATTGAGAGATATATGTATTGCACTGTGCCCTAAGTTTTCCTGGAAATCAGGTTTTTTGCACCATACGTACCATCTGAACTGAAACCATTTACCTTAAATCGCTGTATATCGTGTACAATTTCATAATTTGGCCATTTCGATGTACCGTATTATCCCTATTAAGCGCCCAGGACCATATAAGCACCCACCCCTGTTTTTCTCAATGACTACCAACATTGACAAACAATACCTTATAAAACCTAAGTTTCAAATGGTCAGCATCCTCAAATGACCACTTGTACATTCATTTAGTACATGAAATGGCCAGCCTCCTCAAATTACCACTTGTATATTGTATTTAGTACATCAAATGGTCAGCATTTTCAAACGACCACTTGTACATTTTATTTAGTACGATAAATGAGTTAAAAAAGGTAACATAATAAGCGCCCACCCAAAATGACTTTGCTAACCGCCCTGGGTGCTTAATAGGGATAATGGTACATGTAGTTCACTTCACAATTACCAGCACCACTGGCCACATAAATTGCTTCAACCAGAATTTCTATAGTGCTATCATTCAACCCTTTTCCCATAAATTATTACACTGCAGGGTTCCTACATATATATCTATCTAAACAATTATTTTTTTCCAAATTTCATTTTTTTTCGACAATCTCTCAGTGCCCCTTTAAATAATGAATGATATTGACTCGGAATCATTTCTAAATTCTATGTTGCATTTTTAATGTGATAGACGGGTTAAATTACAAAAATGCCCATGATCAAAATGAGGAGATGAGATAATTGGATAATTGTACCATGAATGTCACTTTGACCAGTAACCTCCTCAACCTGTCTTCAAAGGCTTCAAAAATAGTCACTAACTAATAACATTGTTAATGAATGTATAGAGCTGCACATCCCAAGGGGTGGGGGTAGGGATGTGCCACCAGCAAAATGAAAATTGACCCAAACATTTTGCGTGAAAATGAACCCATATGTTTACCGGAGACCCATCATTTTCTTATATATTTAACAGATTTTGCTAAAATTTCTGTGAAAAACAGCAAAATTAAGGATTATAAACCCATACATTTACGAAAAATGGGTCATGATAATGGGTCATTCATTTACCAGACGGGTGAAAATGGGACCCTATTTGGCGGCAAATAGGGTCCCAATCTGTATGAGGACCTGGGTTCTCATAGAGAAAAAGTTGCCTAGCGAAGAAATCTAATGCTATACTTACAAATACTCTTTGTATAATAACTGTAAAAGCTTCCTTACCCCCACTCCCACATCTGTATGGATACTAGTGGTTTAAAACATAAATGTGCAGATTTGTTTCAAAATAACTTTTCTACTTGTACAACTCTTATTACTCTACACAAATCAAGGAACATAGCTGTTGTCAATATCTTTACTTCTAAACTATATCACTGGGCTATCATTGGTTGCGAGATAAAGGGGTGTCGACTAAGCTATAAGTAATTACCGCACCAATGTACTGATAACTACTCATCCTAGACCCGGTCTAACAGAGATATATTGGCGCTGTCGGTTACGCTATGAGTACTGTAAAAGCGGAATTTTTTGAGTGTCTCATTTTTCGAGCTTAGCACGTTTTGAACAATTTTACTTGTTTTTATTTTTGCAATTTTAAGCTTCCAATGACCTACATACAAAAATGAATATATCGGCACATTTATTTTTCACTCTTGCTGAATTTAGCGCAAAAAATGCAAAAATAAATGTTGCGCGAACATTTCCACTTGACCGTACTTCAACTAGCCCGCCCTTTGTAGCCCGCCGCTGTTATCTCATCCAGCCTCATCGTTTATTTCATAATCCACGGATAAAAGCTAACCAGCTAGACGTAATTAACACCGCCGCACTCCCCGAGGAGATAATAATTATTGGTCTTGGTAAAAGGTCAGAATAGAAGAGAGCGTTTGTTTGTTCAAACCTGAACCAACGGATTTCACCTTAAACGTAAAACACTTTCAAAACATTTTGCTTTCCTGCTACCAAATTTTCAGTGAACATCTCAAAAATTCAGTATATACAATTTCGTGAAAATCCAGTCCACTTGGTTTCACATTTGATTATAGAGTTTGCTAGATCTTAGGCCAAGAAAAAAAGATTTGTCACACATACCCAGGTGCAGAAGTATGTGGAGTCACTTTTGCCGCATAATCTTACGCTATGAGCCCAAATTGTTTTTTTGGTTTTTTAGTTGTCCGAAAAAATTGGGGAAAAACACAATAAAAAAATAATTTCTGCATTTAACATATTTCCCCAAATGTATGTGAGACCGACCTTCTTCTTTTTCAATGTTTTACTATTTGAAAACACATGTTTGAATGACCCATTTGAAGGAAATAAGAAAATATCCAGAAAGACAAATAAACAAACATAACTTTTTCAACGTTCGGATGACTTGAATGGATTCTTACTTTCAATCCACTTCTTAATTCTATTAGTAAAATAACAACAATTGTATCGCTCACCGCGGATCCATGGCGCATTGCTGTCCATACATCACAGATGCAATAAATCACTCTATTTTTTTAATCTTGTATAGCTAAATTTATAATACTGTATGGTACAGTTATATATACTAGTTTAATCTGTCTCAGAAATAAAACCTTTTTGGCGATAATTACGAAATTCAAGAACAAACACAGTTTTTTACCATACATCCCTCACCCATATAACTGAATTTTTAGTTAAAGGTATATTATGTGATCTTTCCAGGGAACGCCCTGAACATCGAGAGAAAAAAATAGAAAGCAGATTTTCTTGCAGATTTACATTTCTGATCATAAATCATGCATACATTCCAAGTTACAGGGCGATACGATTCTTAATTACTTCAAAATCATGGTTTTAGAGTGAAAATATCACTCTAAATTCACTCTAAAACCATGATTTTGAGGTAATTAGGAATCGTATCGCTCTGTAACTTGGAATGTATGTATGATTTATGATCGGAAATGTAAATCTGCAAGAAAATCTACTTTCTAAAAAGAATCATGAATAGAGGGCGCTCTCTGGAAAAGATCACATAATATGCCTTTAAAGAACGCACCATTATACTTTCAGGGGACAGTGAGAAGAAGGGTCGGTGGATTTTCTTTTTCGCCGCCTTTTTGAATGTATAGACCATTTCAAATTGAGATCAGAAATCTTCGGAAAAACGGGTCACATGGACTAGGTGCGTAGTGCGTTCTTCGCAAAAGTTGATCGCAAGGTTCAAGATAACATGTTTTTTACCGGGAGCTACTTTTTTCAGAAGTAGCGCACGAATCATGGGATTTATTGAGAACCAGGAGCTACTTTCAGTCTACCGGGAGCTAACTTTTTATGAAATTGAGCGTGGCAGCATTGTCAAATCGAAATTCGATGTCTTGGGCAAGCTTCCCGATCATCAACAGGCGCTGGTTTGGACAAAATATCAGCGCTCGGTTGTTTATTTGTCAGCATTACCGGGCGCTATGGCAGGAGGACCGAGGGGTAAAAATCGCCCAGCGCCCGCTTATCTTGAGCCTTGGTTCATGTTGACATACAAGCGTACACTCATGAGAAGTAAAACTAGTAGCGAGACTATTTTGTTTTTTATCAACAGTCATGACAACGGCGTCGATACCGGCAACTTCAAAATTTATCGAGCAGACAGTAAATGTGAAATATTATCCTGAATCTCTTTTATCTCACCGTTTTTTTGTTACTCAAACACGGCCATTCACCAACACCAGCGCAATTAACACATGGGTTATTATAGACACCAGGTTGCACGTTTGTTTTTTCTGTGGATGGCTTGAAGTCATCACTGATGCCAAAACACACTCGGCTAATCAGAAACGATCAAATATTTTCGGATTTGAAATGGTCTATTCCTTTATATTGAGTTGGGTGGGCAAAGTCTTTTGGATTCTTTATTCATCAGTGGATGAAGTTCTTTTTTTTGTGCCTGCATAGTGGGTGAAGTTTATTTCTCACGAAAACTTGCTATGTACAATGTATAGCTAGCTGCCTGTTGGTGTTCGAGTAGAAAGTCAGGCTAGTGAAATACCGGCATAAATTTGTTCTCATTTCCTCTCATTCAAACCTGTGCCACCTTCTATTAAATTCAGGTCACATACATTTTCTGGTGGTCTCTTATGTATTCAGGCTCAGCAGGCCTATAAGAACAATTTTGGTGTGTTTATCCAATGCCTATCAAAATCGTTCACACAAAAAAGTAAGGCATAATTTTTACAATGTTCAAGAGAAGGATAAATTGGAGAGGGGGGAGTCTGTTTAAAAGATGAAAACAAGAGGTGAATGGTTACAAACAAAAATGAATTACATTAAAAATAAAAATAAATTAACTACATTAAAATTTATAAAAAGAAAAACAGAAACTCTTGTTGAGGAGAAACGCCTTTAAAATCTTCCTGGGAAATACATTGATGACAAACTTTTCGACATTTGATTTCTCTGTGGCCCTCCTTCACATTCAAGTTCCAATATATAAATCAAGCTACATACAGTCTTCAGGGGTACATCAGACCATGACAACACAAATGGTTTGAGACAAGAGAGACAGGCTCACAAGTTCATGTTCAATTCCAAATGCTTGGGTGCTGAGAGATGTGTTCATTTCTTTTGGATAACAACCTGTTCAGGTGAAAAATAAAAGGGATCTATGGCTGGCTTGGTCAGTATGCACAAAACAAGTTAAAGGTAGATGACCCGATCACATTTTCGTAACACAGAATTATTTCAAACATACGGAGATTTTCATATCATATGAAAGCTCATATTTTTCTCATCATCATACTGAAATTTGACGGCCTAAATCGGTATAATTAAGGAGAAATCGATGAAATAACGTTGAATTACCGCGAATGGTGGTAACCACCGATATAGTTTGTGTACTACTCAATGGGTACAGTTCACAGCATCTTGTGCGTCTAAAATAAGAACCATTAGAGCTATGCAACTCAAACTTTGGAACACAACTTTTTTAAGGATGACCTTTCATGTAGAATAGAAAACTTCAAGTTGAAAATCGGAACATCTACCTTTAACCTGGGTCCAACTTTAGACCTGGTCTAAATTAAGAAAAGTTCTTTTTGTGAAATATTTGAAAAAGTTTTGAAAAACAATAGATGGACATGGTTGGATAATAAGTATATTCCTTGTATTGTCCCTAAAAAATCCAAGAGAAAACAATTTTATTACTAAATATACAGCAAACACAGGAAAGACAATTGACGGTATTGCTTGTCGGCTGCAACAATTTTATTTCTCTAATACCGAGTACTCTGTGCTCTAAATTGTTGTTACTATGCTGCAACATGTAGACCATACAATTTAATGTATCAATATAAAAGTTGATTTGTCTACTATAATTTATAAAATGTTGTTTAACATCATTTAATTTATTTATGTCACTACATAATAGTAGTACCTTAATTATCATTTACAGAGATAAGTTATCATGATTAAAGGTAGATGTTCTGATTGCTGGCCCGATTTGCAACTTGATGTTTTCTATTTTACATGAAAGTTCATCCTTCAAATTGTCGCATTCCAAAGTTTGAGTTGTATAACTCCAACGGTTCTATTTTTAGAAGCACAAGGTCACAAAAAATTGCCCATTGAGTAGTACACAAACTGGTTAGTGGTTAAACCACCTTTGGCAGTAATTCACCACATTTTAGCCTATACTTTCTAAATTGAACATTTCTGGCCCCTAAGATTTTACAGACATAATGAGAAAAATATGGGGATTCTTCTGATATCAAAATATCTTGATGTGAAGAGAAAAAAATCATAGCCATAAAAAAGTGATCGGAACATACACCTTTAAATGATCATCCATAGGTGACGGTGCTCATTTGTATAATATTTAATAAGCCATGAATGATAATATACACCTAGCACATAAAGTCCCTGACCAGGTGCTTTGAGGTTCGCTAATTCAAAATATATAATCTGTACAAAAAATCTGAGATATACATTAAATGAGCAAATTTCTTATCCGCAGTTTGATACCTCATTCAACAAAATAGAATGGATACTTTTAAAGTTATGGCGATTTCAATGACCGCGCATGCAACAGAAAAGTTGCACTAGGTATAGGAATCATTGATTTGTGTGTGATTACTGTCATAACTGTGTGCTATCTGAACGAGACAGATGAATGGGTCTGGAGTGATAGAAACCGCAATGTGCGGGACAAAGGGTGTATCTGGCTGTGAAGAATACAAGCCTTAGCTGATTAGCTTTGAGTTTTTTTTCAGTGCGTAATCACACACAAATCAATGATTTCCTATACCTAGTGCAACTTTTCTGTTGCATACGCGGTCATTGAAATCGCCATAACTTTAAAAGTATCGATTCGATTTTGTTGAATGAGGTATCAAACTGCGGAGAAGAAATTTGCTCATTCAATGTATATCTCAGATTTTTGGTACCGATTATCTGTTTTGAATTAGCTAACCTCAAAGCACCTGGTCGGGGACTTTATGTGCTAGGTGTATTTGTTCAAATAGATCATGTAAGGACTTCCAAAACATATATGATCATCAGCTCATCAAACTTTAGATTTGTAAACTACCTTTATTTCTTCCAATTTCATCCGATTACACAAGCTCCACCAAAGCTTTTTACAAACATGCCAAGCCATAGGGACTACCTGTCTCAGTTTTCCAGGTAAGAAAAACTTTCCATTTTATATGGTTGAATACAGTTAATGCACTAAAATGGTAAAATTGTCAAGTTCTAGATCTGTTTGGCAGCTGCAAGCAACAGGTTTAAAACGCTTCTATGATAAGAGCTTTCTCTCCCTAATCCCAGAAATCTGACACTCTGTCATTTTATGCCTACTTTTCTCATTTAGATGCAATAGAAATTCAATACAGAGAGTAAACGTTATACATACAGCATGTTATTCCCCCAATAATTCAATTGATATTTTATTTCACACATACAGACACAGGAACTGCACATTTCAATGTCAAAAGAAAACAAGCTATAACACCAGAATCATATCAACAATGAGAGCAGATATTTTTTCTTCTGAAATTCTGTTATTTCAACACTTCAAGCCATATAGCTGCCCTTTTATTTCATTTCAAAAGTAAAAGAAAACAGACTGATGATGAGGTTTGCTATTGGCAGAAGCATTTGTCCTATGCTTTTATTTTATTTTCGACTACTGTACAACCAGAAATCTTTGTGTGCATTAACATTTCGCTAATTTTGCGAGGAGCACTTACTCACGAAAAGTTTGTGCCGCAAATATTTCCAATCTACCTTGTAGCAGTGCATTGCAAAGTTACATTCGCAAAAGGTTCATGCCGTGAATAGGGCTAGTATTGCTGATTCATGGAATTTTAAACTAGCGAACATATCTGGTTATAACTCCATATAATCTGCCCCTTATTTCTACATGAATAGAAAAATGCTCTATTGATGCAAATCAAAGAGATTGTCTACATGTATAATGGCCCTGTTGCGAATAGAGCTATCGTGTGCCCGACGTTATGGAAATGTGGGTGTTCATTTGTATAAGTTGTCATTCGTTCATATAAGTTGTCATTCGTTCGTGTTCATCAGCTGTTCGGCCATACGGCCATCCCATCTGTTCGTTTTGATCACTGGTAAATCAACCTGTTAGCTTAACGTCTGTCACAAAGTAGTGAAGAAAGCTAACTTTAGCCTATCGTACTGAATTTTTCTCTTCAAATTTGGCAAACTCCAGACTATACGCTCAATATTAATGGGTAGTGGAGACACGTCACATAACCAGCTGCAGCACGCAAGGCATATGTTGGGCATTCGTCTGGCATACGTTGTATTCATTAGCAGTTCGTAGGGGTTCGCAGAGGCGCTGGGGTCTAGGATTTTTTTCGAACATGTTCAACATTTTGAGCTGGTGACACCGTAGTGATCAACACACCATGTATACGTTGAGCATTCGCTGTGTGAACGTTTTGCACGTTTGGTGTAGGTTGTTTCTCCGTCAGCTGTTTGATCAAAACGAACAGATGGGTTGGACGTATATGGCCGAATAGCTGACAAATGCAACTAACACCCAACGTGCAAAACGGTCACACAGTGAATGCTCAGCATTATATACATGATAACGTATTGATCACTATGTTGTCACAAGCTCAAAATTGTGAACATGTTCAAAAAAATTCCTAGACCCCATCGCACCTCTCTGCAAATCTCTATGAACCGCTAACGAATACAACTTATGCCAAACGGGTCATAAACGAATGGCAATTGGCAACTTACACAAATGTACACCCAAATTTCCAAAAAACGTCGGGCACACGTTAGCTCTATTCACAACAGTGTGACAGAGCCATAAGATGCTGAGCATATTTCTAAAATTATAATTCTTCATCAAGATGTCACTGAAATTGCATGCACTCTTCACTTTGACAAATGAAAACAAACTCTGTATCTCCTGAAGCACATGTCTCTGAGGTTTGTATTCGCTCAGAAACCGACAGGTATTGTAATTAACTCTATAGTTTAATCAGATCCAAATTGGCGGGAAATATGCGTTTGTTATCTCTCCGCACCCAAATGTAAGCCAAGCGTACTTGCGCTATTTTGGTAGACGCATGTGTCATGCATACAATTCACAGTGCGTCGTGCGAGCTTTTTGTACACCCTCACTCTTCTATATTAATTCGCTGCTATAAACAGGTTATGACCATTTGGAACTGACTCAGGCTCAAATAAAATATATGGGTTGTTTCTTGCAGAAATATCAAATTGCAATACAAATGCAGTGTCCGCTGTTGTTTTCTTCTCATGTTTCTCATCATTTCTATACAAAATTACCAGATCTGCAATTAGCCAAAAAATGATCAAATATGATGCATTCCATCAAAAGGTAAATTGTGCCTGCCAGATTTATTTTGAGATACAGAGCAAAATAGGCTATCAGAATATTATAGAAAATCAAAAGAAATGTGTACCTCCTTTTCCTCATACTTTCAAAGTATTTCTTACTTCTTTAAAAAATATAAACAAATGTTAATAAGTTTGCTCTAGTCTATTTGTGTTAGAAATGGTTAAAATCTCATATTAGGTACCCCTGGTACGGCAAAAGACTAACCATTTCAAAGGTCGTGTTCACACACAGAGACCATCTTCTTACATAAATACAAGTTGATGGTTAAATTGTATTCCCAAAACACAGGTTGATGGTTACTTCCTGCATTTCCCTGTCACCCCCTTTCTGTGCCCCAAAACAAGTACACACCTGAATTCAAATAGACTAATAACTTGAACAAGACTCCGGGGAATGCATAAATGCCAACAACATCTTGGTCAATTTTTAGGTAACTTGGAAGTTTCATTTCCATGAAAGGCCTTTGACAGAGGCTACAGACATTGGGTATTTTAATTTGATGATACAGGGCATTGGAAGGAGACTAGTATAGGATGTTTTTCTGACACTCAGTGACAAGAATCATGAATAATTGCATCACGTTGGGGAAAAATAGAGAGAGAAGAATTTATTAACCAACTTGAAAAATGAAATGGGCAACTGGACTGTGACCAATTGAGACATTTAAAAAAAAAGTTCTCTTCAGTTCTCTTCACACTCATAAAATTATAAGATTATTTAGGCCAACAACAAAAAATAGTTGTGTTGCCTTCAGCGACTGACCCTAAAATCGTAAAAATTAGGGTCTGGATTTTTTTTTTTTTTTTTAATAGATTTTTTAGATTTTTTTTTTTAATATTTAAATTTGTAGTATAGTACTTAAGGTGTCTAAATGTTACTATTTCTTGCTTAAAAGGAATAAGTTTGCTTTACTAAATGTTTTTAGACAATTATCACATTAGAAACATAAGTTAAATTGACATATGGGCCTACATGTATACCAATTTTGTCTTGACATAAACCATATATTTTTCAGCCAAAAAGAAAAAATCCGACCGACCGACCGACCCAATTTTTAAATTGTTAGCACTTGAGGGCAACACAACAATCTATTTTTCTTGGCCTTATCAATAATATGGGATCACAATGCTCACAAATTGGCAAGAAAAAAGAACTGTTTTCAGTATGGAGTACATTTTGGATTTGTTAAAAGAAATTGTCAAATTATTCATCATCAATTTCAATAACTATTTTCAGGTCAAACGTTTTGAAGAAGAAGAAAAAAGATTGGAGACTTCGCTTCTTCTCCTTTCATCAAGTTTGTTTTTGTCAGTACATAATAATGTTCTAAAATTTTTTTACAAATTAACTTGTTGAAATAGCGAAATATAAAATATGACAAAGTAGAAAATTCTCTAAAAAGCTTGAGGGGGAGGGGTAAAAAGTTATGTACGCTCTGTACGTATGTGAAAATTTTTGGAAGACCCCTAGGTACAATCTGTATGACAAATTTATTGCAAAATAAGTGATAAGCTTGATGCTAGAAACAGTAGATGATATTTGTTGCTAAAACAGTAACTATTAGCTTGATCAGAAAGAAGATTTAAATTACCCAGTAAATTGTATGATTTGCTATCAGGTGTAGACCGGATAGTAAATCTGCTATCAGCAGTAGATAGCAAAATGTATTGTCAGCAGTAAATACAATATATTGTTATCAACAATAAGTAACATAATTTGCTAATAGGCAACACTAAAAAACCTGTTGTACCAATTTCTTTCTTATTTTTTATATTTTTTTTGAAATATTTTTTTTAAATGTTGGATATTTGGGGGGGGGGGGGGGGGGAAAGAATTTGTTTTAAATTGTTTTAAATGTTTAAACTTGTTTTGTTTGTCACCTTGTAGCAGTACTTTGCTTTCAATACTACATGTAGATAGCAACATTTGGTATCAGCAGTAAAAATCATTTTGATAGAATCATTTGCTATCAGCAGTAGACAGCAGATTTGCTATCAGCAATAGATTAGTTTGCAGCGGATAACACACGATTTGGTAGATAAAATAATTTGTTTTACTAGCAATAAGATCAAATCAGAAATTTAACAGCAAGAAACTGTTTGGACTATAGAGATTTATACAATGTTCAACTATGGGGTTTAATTTTGGTGAGTTTTATTTCATTGGTTCTTTATTTTACGCGCAAGTGTTATGGTGATAAAAGAATGCTATCAAAGATTAATGTAATGCGGAAATGTGCAAATAACTATAGTTTAATCAGTTCCAAATTGACAAGAAATGTACATTTTATATCTCTCCACGCGCAGAAGTAATTCCCAGCGCATGTGTGCGATTATGGTCACACACACATGGTTTTGGTCTTAGCACATGGTTTTGGTCGCAAGCAATTCACAGTGCGCTTTATCTTCATGTGCCTCCACGTCTTTCTGCATTCATATGCCGTTGTAAGGAGGTTTCACCAATGGACCTACGGCACATAATCTCCTGGCCACAGTTCGACATACGTGGGCGCACTTCGATCAGGCTGCGCATGCATGCTTGAACTCACAAAATACTGCCAACCAACAACACCAAAGCACCTGATTGGTCAAATTTAAACTGAAGCCTTTTTAACGATCGTCACGCTGCGCCGTATCCACCAACACAGTGCTCCCGCTGCACCATAACCACTGACGCAGTGGGGCGTGATGGTGCGTGGAAAAGCTCAGGAGTTTTTCAGTTCTCACGTTTGAGCACCAACCAATCAGAGCCTTGAGGTCGAGATGACGCAGTGCGCACAACGGATAACCACCGCACCATTTTGGGGTGAGGTTGAGCAGGCGTACTTTACGCGAGCTCAACCTCATGTGACGTGGGCCAATTTGGAACAGATCAAACTATAGCAGGTTAGGCACCTTGTAGTCATGACACATCATGCATTCATCTGTAGTATCACTTGGCCTCATTGTGTTTAGGCCAAAACAAATAATAAGTTGTGTTGCCCTCAAGTGCCAAAAATTTAAAATTGGGTCAGTCGGTCGGAATTTTTTCTTTCTTTTTCAAAACATCTTTTCAATCTATTTTCTTTCAAATTTTGTTTTTTCAAAAAATTTTGGCTGAAAAATATATGGTTTATGTCAAGACAAAATTGGTATAGGCCCATATGTGACCTGCTCCCACAAAACAAGACATAAGTGCTGAAGAATATTTTTTCTGATTTGTTGAGATTTAAAAATGCTGAAATAACAAGCTTTAAAATGATGTATCACTTGTCATAATTGCTCAAACTTTTGCCAATGAAAAATCAATATTTCTCTTGAAAATTCCTTTGTTTTCTATTGATTTGTGACAACTCTATTGATCTGTATCTCCATAAGTGTTCTGGCGACTTATGTCGGGTTTTGTGGGAGCAGGTCACATATGTCAATTTAACTAATGTTTCTAGTGTGACAATAGTCTAAAAAACATTTATTTAAGCTTTACTAATTAATTTCAAACAGGAAATAGTAACATTTAGACACTTTTAATCAAATTTAAATCTATGAAAAAAAATGCGACCCTAGTTTTTACGATTTTAGGGTCGGTCGCTGAGGGCGACACAACTTTCTTTTTTTGTTGGCCTTATGGTAAGTATATTATGTTGTGTTATGATGATGCAAATGATAGATGTTGATGATCCTTATCAATGACAACTGCACATTGCCATGGGTTCAAGTCACATTGGAAAGCCATATCAGATGGACTGCATTAGACCATTAATCAATCATATATGCTTAATTTTTGATCTATTTTAAAGTACATTATTAGACTTAACCGCTGTAAATTGCTTAAATATTACTTGATTTCATGAGTTAATAAAGTGTGTACATACCAGGGATAGCACTGGATCCAAAATGTGAGAGGTCCCATGACATTTTTCAGGACCCCGTAGGACTTAAAAAAACAAATTTAAGGGGTCCCCCAAGAAAATGAGGGGTCCTGAAGTTTGGGTATTTAAAAATTACTTTTTTTACGGGCAGTTTTAATGGATTTATATTGTGAGCAAAGGATGGATATGTAATTTACAGAATTTCTTAAGGTTTCCACACATCGTCAAATTTAAGGGGTCCCTTCAATTTTGATCGGGACCCGCAAGTCTTTCCAATTTGAAACCTGACGCGTCACTATTAGAAAGTGAGAGGTCTAGGACGCGCAGACGCGTCAGAATGCGACCCCTGGTACATACACTACATCACATTAATGAACATTTGATCTTTATTGAAAGAACCTCTCTTGCTTCATTGAGTGACAATTTCTTGGTTGGTCATACAGGATTTGTGTTTCCTTTCTTGTAAGTGAGTGTAAACTTCATTATTACTTCAATTTCACTACCAGTTAAGTCCTAAATTGCAATGCCTTTTAATCTGAATCAAATGCCCTCCAGATAATTTCCATATTTCATTTCTAGTCTAAAAGTCGCCAACCAAGTTCAATCTACTAATGGCCCTTTATGTAGATTATTAAAGGGGCACTGAGAGATACGTAATGGATTGCGCCTTTAATTTTCCTGGAAATCTGTTTTTTGCACCTACATGTACGTAATACCTAGGCATAAGCTACCATTTGAAACCGTTTAGGGACGCACCATTTGATTTTCGAGGGGGGGCATGGAAGTTGGGGTCGAGCGGATTTTTTTAGGCAAAGGCAGCAATTTTTTTTAGATTTTACTGTTTTTCTTTACATTGAGTTCGGCCTTTTGGGCGAGTCATTTTTTTTTCCCCGCAGCAGTGGGTCATCCTTTTTTTTTGTCCTGGTTGGTTGGCAAAGTTTTTTTAATTTTCCTGGATAGCGGGCAAAGTTTTTTGAGTTTTTTTAAACTTCCATCCCCCCTGAGTATCTAATGGTGCGTCCCTTACTTTAATTTGCCGTCTAGCGTGTAACATTTCAGGATTTGGTCATTTCAATGTAGATCACATCCAAATTATCAGTATCACTCACCACATAAATTATTGCTTCAACCAAATGTCTATCTAGCGCCATCATTCAACCATTTTCCCATAAATTATCTATTAAAACAATTCATTTTTTCCAAATTTCATTTTTCTCTGTAATCTCTCAGTACCCCCTTTAAGGGCGTGTTCACACTATAGCTTTTTCCTCAACCCGGGTCGGACCCGGGTCGAACCCGGGTTGATCGATATTTCATTTTCTGTTCACACTAGCGCTATGTATGTGTTGAAATTGAAACCCATTGCCTCCATCTGGCGTGATATATTGGCGTAAATATCCTTATTGTGGATCATTGAGTTCAAACTACTTTGCACGGTCTCATCCGCCCAGAGTTCCATCATGGCTTCCGTTTCAAATTGACTCCATTTATTTGCCATTTTGACAAATTTGATAAAGATTTCAACCAGAACCAGAAGCAGACGAGAGCGTGCGAAGCAAAGCTGAAAACTGACGTAAACAACTACGGTCAGAGGTTAGCATTCAGGTTAGCTACTTCCAGCAACCCGGGTCGAACAGCGATTTCTGTTCACACTACAGTCGACCCGGGTAGAACCCGGGTTCAACCCGGGTTCTACACTTCACTTTCGCAGGGTTGTAATTTTCGACCCGGGTCGGTTTTTTGAGCCTATTTTTCTGTTCACACTAGACTTCAACCCGGGTTCGACCCGGGTCCGACCCGGGTCGTGGAGAAAACTAGCTATAGTGTGAACACGCCCTAAGATGCTATTCCATTGTACCCATTACATTTTTCATCATTAAATATTATAACCTTCTACTCTTCTTTAAGTTGGTGTTGCCAGACAAATATTGATCAAGCGTCCCAAACCACAGAAAAAGTAGCCCACATTCATTCAATGTATTGTTACAGTGTGTACCTGGCACATGGGCTTGGTTGGACAATGATGTCTCAGTCAATCAAATCATGTCTGTTTAATGCTTGCTGATAAAACATGCCTAGATGTGTCACACATGCAAGAGAAAACCTGAAAAAACTATAAAAGCCCATCAGGTCTGAAAAATGTGGAATTCAGGAAGCTCCTTCCCAGGAAATTTGGGTATTTGGAGGGAAGTTTTGCTTTTCCAAATAAAGAAATACATAAGAAATGGAGGGAAATCTTGCTTGCTTTCTGGGAATTTTTTTTTGCTTCCCGGGAAATTTAAAAAAAATCCAGCCCTGATAGCCCATACTTGCGCATAACATTGACAAAATAGAGCAGTACAGTATTGTGTTGGTCACAAAAATTTAGCCAATTTTAAAAGGACAAGATCAAAGGCTTGGTAGTACTGTTCCATCAAGTTAGTATGGCCATTCCTTTACTGTTAAAATGTACTTGACCTAATGATCAGACCCCCCCTTGTGGCGAAAGCTAATTGCACATAACCCTTTGTTTGCTGGTAGTCTTCAGTTCCGAAAAGAATTTGCTTTTCATCAACAAAGCATGGACTTATTAGAACTCTAATAAGTCCATGAGATAAATAAAGAACAAAGTAAAGCAGGACCATTAGGAATGATTGGGAAGGGTGGGGCGTCAATGATTGCAAACGTGGACCATTCAAGCCGAACCAAGCGCAAAGTGTAAGCAGGAACAGATGGGTTCAGTTCAGGGCCTCCCAAAGCCCCTACAGGGGGTTTAAGAGAAAGGTATCGGTTAGTGGGGGCGGGGGAGGGTGTGGGTCAGCTATTTATGTGTGACATAACTTTACATGCATAAAGCATGTTTTTTACAGATCTATTGCAGGCATGAGAATGAAAACCCATGAAAAAAACTGAAAAAAACTGAAAAAAACTGAAAATGTGCGTGAAATCGGGCTAAAAAGGCCTAAAACAGGCTGAAATGAAAATAAAGTGCGGAAATTTGGACCGGAAAAAAAACTGAATTCAGTTTAAAAACTGAAAATTCTCATGCCTGCTATTGACATTTTCTTGAGATGGGCACACATGAAAATAAAGTGCGGAAATTTGGACCAGAAAAAAACCTGAATTCAGTTTAAAAACTGAAAATTCTCATGCCTGCTATTGACATTTCTTGAGATGGGCACACATAGGCCTGGTTTGGATTTACAATCTCTAAATTATGCAGGCGACAATTTGAATCTTGAACCTGCCTTCCTCAAGCCCATCACCTGTATTCACATTCCTTCATTAAAAATTAGGTCAAAATTGATTATTTTTACCTGCAATTTATCAGGAGAAGATTCACCTCAGTGCACTGTGTTCATTCTATGTAATAACACATACAAGCAGGGGCGTAACAGAGGTTGGTAGTCAGGGGGGGCACAGCCAAAAAAATTCCTGGTTAGAATAATTCCGTCCCGGAATTTTTCGTAAAAGGTTGCCGCAAATTTTGTTCCCAGTTCAGTCACTCGTGAATTTCACGTAAGTGTGGGGGGGGGGGTCAAAAAAATGTGCACGGTCAAACAATTTTGTACGGTCAAAAAAAATTGCATGGTCACAATTTTCGCACGGTCACAAAATTTTGCACAGTCACAAAATTTCGCACGGTCACAAAATTTCCCAGTACAAAAAACACAACAGTCAACAATTTGTTGACTGTTGTGCTTTTTGTACTGCGAAATGTTCTTTCTTTCCCTTTCTTCTTTTCTTTCTTTCCCCTTTTTTCTCCGTTTCCTTTTTCCTCCCTTTTTCTCTCTCTTTTCTTTCCCTTCCCCCCATTTTTCCTGGTGGGTAGGTTTGAATTTCCTGCTGAGCACCTTCAGGGGGGGGGGCACTGTGCTCCCCTGCCCCCCCCCCCCCCCCCCCCCCCCAGCTGTTACGCCACTGCATGCAAGCATAGGTGATATGAAGATTCGTCATAGATTCGCAGGTCCAAAATATAAATTAGGTCAATATTCACCACCTTTGACTATCCTTGAGGAGGGTTGGTTCAAGATGCACATTGAACCAACCCTCCTCAAGAGAACCAACCCTCCCCAAGAGAATCAATCCCTCCCCAATGCCTGCATAAATGTTATGTAGTGGAAACACCACTGAAATCAACGAAAACACTTTTTTTAAACTTTGATTTTGACTCAAATTTGTAACTAAATATTAGTGGCTAACAGTAACAGTACATGTAGGAGAATAAATGTTAGCTCTTTAAGCCAATAATGTAAACCAAAATACCGGAATTAACCTGATAGGATGTTTCCTACTTAATCTAAAATGGCAAGGCTAAGGCCTTAGAATAACACAAAGTTCTGTTTAAACCTAATCAACCTTAATTTGAAATCAGATTATTTGTATTGATTTATTTCCTTTTTTCTTGCATTTCTTGCCAAATTGTCTATAAAATTTGTTTACAAAAATGCAAACAACTGAAAAACAACAAATGCTGAGCGATCATACAATCCTAAGCTATTACAATCCTAACCAGAGCTGGATCTTCAGATTTTTTCAACCAGCCAGTCTGGCAGGTAACTCGCAAAAATACCTGCCTGACAGAAATTCCACTCTCCATTAGCCAGTGTAACTCACTTACACTTTTGAGTCTGCGAAATTTTACCCACCAGTCGGTCGGGTTGTACTTTTGCATCTTCACCCGCCCGACGTAAAAGTTACATGGGCAGTCGGGTGGGTTTTATTTCCAACCCCAATCCTAACATACAGTAGGCTGCACGGAGAAACAATAATTATTTTATTTCTGCCTTAGCTGAAATGACAAACAAGATAAGTGGATTTCTAATAATCAATCTCAAAGAGAATTTGAAATATCCGACAGTACGAATAGAGCATGGTTTATATCTATAGTATGTCTACAAAAAAATGACATTTATGTTTGTTTACATGTAATATGTATGTGTTTATTTTTTTGCTACAACATTACAATTTCATGTAAAAAGCACTTCCAAAATCAGACAACGCATTTAATATTGCTTTTTCAAAAAGCACAAATTCCCCAGTATATAGCCATAGGGGTCGGTAAAATCACCATATTTTGGATCCAGAGAACTCACTGCATTGCATTTCAGGTTCCATAATCACCTTATTAGCATTTTCGGCACATAACAGGACTTCTAAAATTCAGAGAGTCAGAGGGTTCAAGGGGTCGTTGTGGACTCCCATGTTTTCATCAAGCCTGAACATTGTGGTAACAATTAAATATGAATGTTATGCAAACCTTAATCATTTTCAGGTTAAATGATCAAATTATCCGCCTTAGACAATCAACCCATATCACGCACAACCTTCAACACCGATGCCTGTTTAAACAAGTCCACCGCTCTTAATTTCACGCCTCCTCCCTGAATTACGACTGACATTCGCAAACACTCCCGTTGATTGAATCTCCTAGCGCCGTCTACTCACATGTTACTAAAAAGTAACAACATTCTGTGCACACCATGGAGCATGCATATAGCTTTACTGATGAGGATGAAAATTGAGAAATCAATTTGAACATCCCGGCTCTAATAAGGCGGCATCGGCACGCAGTTACTATAGTTGAGTCAGTTCCAAAATGGTGAAACTGCTTACAGCAGTAAGCAGTGAATGAATTCCTGAAATCGTGGGAACGCAAAACGTCGAATGGCGCAACATGTGTGCGTGACGTTTGTGTATGCCAAGCTAACGTGCATACGCTTGGATTACTTTTGCGTGCAGAGAGATAAAAACTGCACATTTCTGGCCAATTTGGAACTGGTTAAACTATACCATCATCCTGCATCACCTAATAATGTCATTGGGGTGACACACGTTTATACAACTCAAAGAGAGCACCGCTGGCTCCGTAAGCAGACTCTGTTAAATCACCAGTTCTTGCACGATCCGTTCAATTGGGTGCTCATTTTTAAACCTGATTTTGATATTATTTCTAATTTACAAACTCTGGGGCAATGCTAAATGTACCACACTCTGTCATTCAGATGTAAATCAGATTTAACACCACAATGCGTCATAGCTTTGCGTTCAAAATCAAAGAAAGCAAAGTTATTGGTCAACAATGTGTATTTTGATGATTTAAGAAAACAAAATGTTACTTTAATTGAAGAGTATCAAGACAAGACGATTATCATGAAACCCAAAAAGTAATTCCTCATCCACTAAATGTTGAGGATTTTTGAGAAAAATAACTGAATGGGCAATTTTAATGCCACAGGTGATTTTTTTAAAAGGGGGCGTCTCTTCCCCGCTTAATTAGGCCACCAATGTACTCCCCACCCCCAACCCGAGAAAAATACTGGTGCGCTAAAATCTACATGGGATAATACTGCATATTGTTCAATATTCTAAAGCCTTCTTTCAATTTGCCATTCAAGAACAATGACATCGCCAAGCAAATCTATCACAACAACATATTGGATTTGAGGCACAAAACTTCCTTTCTAGTTACAGTCAATAAAATATTGTTGTAAAAATATTGATTCAAATTATTACTATTTCTGTTCCATATTAATCAAGTAGTAAAGGTAACAGTACTCTAATCAAATTTTCAAGGGGTAAATGTGTTTAAATATCACCCATTTATGAATCTTTTTTTTTTTCAATTTGCTACAAAATAAATTATTGAATTTTGTTTAGACTTTTTTTAATTGTTGAAATATTGTAAAATTTGCCTGAAAATAAACCGAAATAATTACCCGACAGTTTATCTGTTAACAAGCTCCCCCCTCAAATGTCTGACTAGGCAGCCCCCCCCCCCCCCCCCCCACCCTCATATCAAATTTCAGACTCAGCAGCACATTTCCCTAAGTGTTTTTGGTGAACAAATATGCCGGACCGACCTACCCTACCTGAGGTTTGTTTGCCCGTAGAACAGGCAACAGGGTGTGTTTTTCGTCGCATTAAAGTTACAATTTAATTGAAAGTGGGGAGATTTCTAGTCAAATCTAAATCAAAATGAAAACTGGGTCATACCCATTAACACATGATTAATATTTTAATCCCTATTTTAACGATTAATTCCAGGCTTTTCCGTGTTGAATAACGTATCATTTCATAAGTCGACACATGATATGCTGTCTGGGAGTTGATTACAACCATCTTTTACTTACCTACAGAGTATCAAGCGATGTCAGAGCAAGAACATGCAAAGAAGAAAAGAAAAAAAGTGAAAATTAGGATCATTTTAAACATTGAAAATAGCGAAAAATCAATAAATCTATGTTCATAACATTGCACATAAAATATCCATTTGTACATTTTTGCATATTTATATAGCTAACATTCAAGGCTTTAAGTGTCAAGTGGGACAATTGTATAGTAACAATTTTTTGAATGCAAGATTTTAATAAAAAAAAGTGGAAATCTTCATGCGTGTCAATATTCGCGCTTTGTACAGTTTGAACAATTTGGTATTTTGTTGTTGTGATTTTTAGCTGATCCTTAGACCTACATACAAAATGAATATCTGCAAATTATTATTTTGACGCTTGCTGATTTTGGCGCAAAAAATAAATGTAGCACAAAAAATGTCCACTTTTACAGTACCCGACCGCATTAGCCGATTGAGAGGAGCCAAAGATCTTCAGACAAAATCCCGACAAAATCTCTGAACCCGCTTAAATTTTGAGTAATTGATGATCGCTATGCAGATATCGTGTGTTGTCGTAATTGATGATTGTGTTGCAGATACAGTGCGGTTTATTTGGACAATGATTTACATCACACGTACACTTACACACACAATATTGCATGATGTATATTGGTTTGCATTTTTGTTACAACAGTTTATAGGGGATAGGGGGAAAAAGTCAAATGAAAAGAAAAGGGTGTTTAGTTTTCCTCTTTTTACTCAAAAAAAAATTGAGTAGCAACCAAAATGTAGATACTTCCAAACAAAAGAGGGTGTTATTATTAAGAATTTTTCGTAGAAAAATTCCAGAATGGAAACTTACTATTTTTCCATACGGGTTTCAACAACTTGTCTGTTGTCTTCCTCAGTGGATTGTGTTTGATCCAGAGCAGTGGCGTGCGCAGGATATTGTGAGTGGGGGCCACCTGGCCATAAATGAAATTCCCCGACTATTTGAGTAAAGAACTGCGCGCGAATTTACACCCTTTTTTTGCACGATTGAGCTACATTTTGGCTCTAAACAAGCTTGTACCAAAGAATATTGCATTTTGGGAAGACATATGCGCGCGTAGCGCGCGAACAATTTTCATCTGTGTTTTTGACTATCATAATTCCATGATGCCACTGACCTAGCCTCCTTCTCAATTCCCCCAACGGGCCTAAGTTTCCCCCGACTGACTCGATAGTGGGGGGGCCGCGGCCCCCCCCCCCCCCCTTTGCGCACGCCACTGATCCAGAGCTAGTGTTTCTAGTCTGTTTTTTGATGATGACGTCCTCAAAAAGAGGGTGTTGTTTCTTGATTTGCTGATCACTTTATGTTTATTCAACAAAAAAAGGATAATTATGCGAGGATGTCTCCCATGGCGGCCCTGGTTCAACCCCCGGGAGAATGAGACTCCATTGTCTGTCATTATTTTCCCCCTCCCCTAGTTTGATTCCTAACAAAACACCTTAACCCCCTGAGAACTACCGGCCGATTGGTCAGAAAGATAGATACATCATTTATTGCGCCAATCAGAGACAGTGTTAGAATAATTGTATCCCTGATAAAAAGATTGGAGTGAAATATTTTACAAGCTGCATTTTAATTGGCTATTCAAATGAGTACATCTTGTAATACACCAATCAGAACCACTATAAGTGCTCAGGGGGTTAAAAGAGGTTAGTTTAAAAGATACTTGAACAGATTTCAGGGACCCTATAGTGCCCTGTGCATTCTACTTTACATACAATGGAAAATACCTTGTACCTCAAAGAATCAAGGTTTGCAACATTGAACTTAAACAGCATAAAACCAGAGGGTTTTTTAATTGAACATCACATCCTCTTTCCCTGACATTAACCAGGGTCTTCAATTGGAGAGCGGGTAAGAGGGAGCAGGCATGGGGGAGATGCAGTTGGACAAGGCTGAATAATTTTGTATTGTAAATGTGTTTGTAATCTATGGTAGCGCTTGTATATTGTTCTTATACCGAACATTGTATGGGCGGCCAATGGGGTTAATATATTGAATATAGTCTAAAATCGGGGTAAAGAGATAAATTGTAATTTTGTAATGAATACTAATTTGCAATATGAATATTCACAAGCAATATGAATAATTAATTAATTAATTAGCAATATGAATTATAATTAGCATGAATATGAATGATCCAGATTGAACTGAAATGGTCCAGGTTGAACTGAGATGATCCATGAGGATCCCAAATTAATCATGAATATTCATATTACTAATTAATATTCATTACAAAAAAGTTTTCATCATTTATTAATCTCTTACAAATTACAATACTATATATTCAATTTATTAACCCCAATGGCTGCCCATACAATGTTCGGTATGAGGACAATATACAAGCGCTACCGTAATCTATTTGGGCTATCAGGGCAACAGGCCCTCTGGCAGGAGATGCCCCAAGCGCCAACCCCTCCCCCACCTGTTTATGCGTCTGTCCTCTTTTGACAAGATTGATCAAAACAAAAAACCCATGTATATATCCTACAGCAATAAATATATCTCCCTAGTGCCGACTTAACGGGGAAACAGCAGCACACATTTGCATTCTATAGTAAATGTTTCCGGGCAAGAAGTACTCAAATGCTCAATGGTTGTCATGTGTATTATGTTTCATACAGCTTGTTCAGACAGTCACTAGTCTCGAGACTAGTATAGTATTGCGCTTAAAAAATTATACTGCTAATTCATAGTGCCTGTCCACGCAACAAACTTAGCCTCGAGTCTAGCTATTCCAATGCGGTAGCTTCGAGACTACCTCAAGGTCACTGATTCTCCGATCGCTGGAAGTAATGCGTTGACACTCTGCTAACTATCTCACTTGCGGTTAACATATAGTTGAAGTGTTCACACGGCAGACATACTCTCGGTTAGTGCTTCAGATTAGTTAACCGTAAGATCTTTTAGGGTTAAAATTCCAGACATTTCTGTATGTCAAACATTGAAAATGATCTACTGAATGGCCTCCTGAAGCGCATTTATTAATTGTTAGGAGGGCTTTGCTTTTTTTTTTGTAATTCAACACATTAAGGCTACCTGAATAATGTGAAAGGACTTTGAAATATTGTCATTTTTTCGAGTTATATTGTGTGTCAAGATTGAAAACATAACGGTTGTAACATGTGTGTGTCAACAAAATGTTACAAACCGTTCGTTACCATAGGGTTTGTGTACACACAAAAATTGACATTAAGCTAGGATTCTGAAATTTTGCTTGCTATCTCCCTGCTACTTTGCAGTAGTGTTGGCCAAATCATTGTTTATGGCCAAACATGAGCTAGAAAATCAATTTGAAACTAGAGATAATTGTGATCTTAGATCACGGATATTAGTCGAGGGCTTTGACCTTTAACATTGCTATATGTTGTCAAAGGGCAATAACCTTAAGTTGTACTATATTTGATAATTGTTTTTATAAATTTCAGCCCTGAAGTAGTTAAAAAATACATTTTGAACCCTAATGACCTTTTCTTGACCTTTGACCCCTAAATTATAATTGACTTTTTTTCTTTGCTTATCAATGCGCACAAGAAAAGAGTAGTCCGGTCAAAATCAGAGCATGTCTTTAGTTTTACACTTGTATAGTTCAATGACCCCTAGTGACCCCGTTTGACATGTCACTTTTAATGGAGAAGCACCCTATATGAACATGGATAAGAGGAATCTTTTGACAAATTCTGACAATCATCGGTCATTTCGTCTCGGACAAGTAGTATTTTGAGTGCGCGGAGTGAAAATGTACATTTTGACCCCTAGGGACCTTTTCTTGACCTTTGACCTTAACAGTATTATTGACTTTTGTTCTTGTCTTATCAATGCCCACAAAATAAAAGAAACCCGGTCAAAATCGGAGCATGTCTTATATTTTCCCCCTGTAAAGTTCAATGACCCCTAGTGTCCTCGTTTGACATTTCACTTTTAGTGTAGAAGCACCCTATATGTAGATGGATCCAAGGAATCTTTTGACCAATTCTGAGTATCATCAGTCATTTTCCCTCGGACAAGTAGGGTTTTGAGTGAATGAGTTAAAATTTACATTTTGCGTAAATCTAATTTGCATCGGTTCCGACACCCTTTAGCACGCCTCTAAATAGTTCCAGGCGAAAACTTGCAACTCTTCTTGCGCAATAGTATAAAACGCTACGCTGCATGAAACGTTGATATTTGTAAAAGTATTAAGATTGACTATCTGAATGTGGTACCAAAATAAAGCTGAGAATATGTAGAATTGAAAAATGCGCGTGAGGAATCGATTTGATCAGTTTTTGTTGATAATATAGAGGCACTATTTCGTATCTTGTTACCCCGTCCCATGTGGATGACAATGCGTGAATCTCGCATGCACTGGTTCGACACGAAATTGTGAAAAATCTAACTGTTATCCGTATAGTTTTTACAATCTTATTTGAAAGAGTTGAATCAGGGCTAAATTTTCATACCATATTCATAAATATCGTATGTGGCTAACTCGAGTTCTGATCGCCGGAAAATGACGCATATTGCATAAAAACGCGTGTAGACGTGATTTAGAGGTGTGCTACCTGAATAGTATAGAGTTTTAAAAACACAATCATTATGCAAGGAATCTCTCCATGGCGTAATTGGATAAAATCTCGCTTTGGTAACGAAAGGTTGCGGGTTCGAATCCAGGTCCAGATGTTTTGTTATTTTTATTTCACGTTTTACTTAATGTAGTAAAAATGTACATTTCGACCCCTAGTGACCTTTTCTTGACCTTTGACCCCAAAGAAATGATTGACTTTTTTGCTTGTCTCATCAATACCTACAAAATGAGCCATGACTTGTTAAAATCGGAGCAAGTCTTACATTTTACCTTGTATAACTTTTTTTTTAAATTGAATAATTATTAAGACCGCAGATTTTTTTAAAAGGTTTATACAGGGTAAAATTTAAGACTTGCTCCGATTTTCACCGGTTATGGCTCATTTTGTAGGCATTGATGAGACAAGAAAAAAAGTCAATCATTTGTTTGGGGTCAAAGGTCAAGAAAAGGTCACTAGGAGTCCTAATGGAGTAAAAATGTACGTTTCGACCCCTATTGACCTTTTCTTGACCGTTGACCCCAAACTTATGATTGACTTTTTTTCTTGGCTTATCAATGCGCGCAAGAAAAAAGTAGTTCCGTCAAAATCGGAGCATGTCTTAAGATTTTTACTTGTATAGTTCAATGACCCCTAGTGACCCCGTTTGACATGTCACTTTTAATGGAGAAGCACCCTATATGAACATGGATAATAGGAATCTTTTGACAAATTCTGACAATCATCGGTCATTTCGTCTCGGACAAGTAGTATTTTGAGTGCGCGGAGTGAAAATGTACATTTTGACCCCTAGGGACCTTTTGTTGACCTTTGACCTTAACGGTATGATTGACTTTTGTTCTTGTCTCATCAATGCCCACATAATAAAAGAAACCCGGTCAAAATCGGAGCATGCCTTATATTTTCCCCCTGTAAAGTTCAATGACCCCTAGTGACCCCGTTTGACATGTCACTTTTAGTGTAGAAGCACCCTATATGAACATTGATCCAAGGAATCTTTTGACGAATTCTGAGTATCATCAGTCATTTCCCCTCGGACAAGTAGGGTTTTGAGTGAATGGAGCAAAATTTACATTTTGACCCCTAGTGACCCCAAATATTTTTTGATTTAAAAAACCGAACTATAGTACATGCGTACGGTCAAAAGGAACATGTTGACCAATTCTGAAGATCCTAGGTCATTTCACTAAATTGCAAATGCGTTTTAAGTGAAAATCACGTTTTGACCCTAGTGACCCCTGTGTGACCTTTGACCCCTTATGCTTTACAACCTGAGTAGTGGTGCACATAAGGGTACTTATGACCAAATATGGTCAAAATCGGCTCAATGGTTGCGGAGCTATAGGTCCCATGACGGAAGAAAGAAGATTTCTTGTTTTTGTCGTACAAATACAAAAACATACTAGAATTGAGTGTCGTCTCAGACGACGAATATTAGTCGCGCATTGAAGTTATTTGTTATGTTGACCTTTGTGTGACATTTTTGACCTGTTATGCTTGACACTCTGGGTAGTGGTGGCCATGACTATGAGGGTATTTATGACTAAATATGGTCAAAATCGGCCAAATGGTTACGGAGCTATTGGTTTCATGACAGAAGAAAGACCTTTTACCACTGTATCACAACGTAGGTTTACCTTATCTGGCAATACCAGCGAAGACACGAGTATCGGCATTGAAATGCAAGACCGTTTTAAGTGAAAATCACATTTTGACCCCAAGTGACCTTTTCTTGACCTTTGACCCCAAACTTATGATTAACTTTTTTTCTAGGCTTATCGATGCGCACAAAACAAAAGTAATCTGGTCAAAATCAGAGCAAGTCTTCAGTTTTACACCTGTACAGTTCATTGACCCCTAGTGACCCTATGTGACATGTCACTTTTAGTGGAGAAGCAACCTATATGAACATGGATGGGAGGAATCTTTTGACCAATTCTGACAATCATGGATCATTTCCTCTCGGACAAGTAGCATTTTGAGTGAATGGGGTGAACATGTACATTTTGACCCCTAGTGACCTTTTATTGACCTCTGACCTTAACGTTATGATTGACTTTTGTTCTTCTTCCATCAATGCCCACAAAATAAAACAAACCCGGTTAAAATCGGAGCATGTCTTACATTTCCCCCTTGTAAAGTTCAATGACCACTAGTGACCCCATGTGACATGTCATTTTTAGTGGAGAAACAACCTATATGAACATGGATGGGAGGAATCTTTTGACCAATTCTGACAATCATAGATCATTTCCTCTCGGACAAGTAGCATTTTGAGTGAATGGGGTGAACATGTACATTTTGACCCCTAGTGACCTTTTCTTGACCTTTGAACTTAACGTTATGATTCAATTTTGTTCTTGTCTCATCAATGCCCACAAAATAAAATAACCCCGGTCAAAATCGGAGCATGTCTTACATTTTCCCTTTGTAAAGTTCAATGACCCCTTGTGACCCCTGTGTGACATGTGACACCTTGTGCTTTAAAACCTGAGTAGTGGTGCACATAAGAGTACTTCTGACCAAACATGGTTAACATCGGCTCAATGGTGACGGAGCTATAGGTCCCATGACAGAAGAAGAAGAAACAGGACGAATACAGTATATTAGTCGTTGACACGACTAATATAAGAAGAAGAAGAAACAGGACGAATACAGTATATTAGTCGTTGACACGACTAATATAAAGACACACAGGGTAAAATTTAAGACTTGCTCCGATTTTGACCGGTCATTCATGGCTCATTTTGTAGGCATTGATGAGACAAGAAAAAAAGTCAATAATTTTTTTTGGGTCAAAGGTCAAGAAAAGGTCACTAGGGGTCCTAATGTAGTAAAAATGTACATTTCGACCCCTAGTGACCTTTTTTTGACCTTTGACCCCAAAGAAATGATTGACTTTTTTGCTTGTCTTATCAATGCCTACAAAATGAGCCATGATTGGTCAATATCGGAGCATGTCTTACATTATATCCCTGTTTAGGTCAATGACCTCTAGTGATCCCATTTGACATGTCACTTTTAATCGCTGAACAGCCTATATGAACATGGATCCAAGGAATCTTTTGACCAATTCTGACAATCATAGGTCATTTCCTCTCGGACAAGTAGCATTTTGAGTGAATGGGGGTGAACATGTACATTTTGACCCCTAGTGACCTTTTTTTGACCTTTGACCTTAACAATATGATTGACTTTTGTTCTTCTCTCATCAATGCCCACAAAATAAAACAAACCCGGTCAAAATCGGAGCATGTCTTACATTTTCCCTCTGTAAAGTTCAATGACCCCTAGTGACCCCATGTGACATGTCACTTTTAGTGGAGAAGCAACCTATATGAACATGGATAGGAGGAATTTTTTGACCAATTCTGACAATCATAGATCATTTCCTCTCGGACAAGTAGCATTTTGAGTGAATGGGGTGAACATGTACATTTTGACCCCTAGTGACCTTTTCTTGACCTTTGACCTTAACGGTATGATTGACTTTTGTTCTTGTCTCATCAATGCCCACAAAATAAAACAAACCCGGTTAAAATCGGAGCATGTCTTACATTTTCCCCCTGTAAAGTTCAATGACCCCTTGTGACCCCTGTGCGACATGTGACACCTTGTGCTTTAAAACCTGAGTAGTGGTGCACATAAGAGTACTTCTGACCAAACATGGTCAACATCGGCTCAATGGTGACGGAGCTATAGGTCCCATGACAGAAGAAGAAGAAGAAGAAGAAGAAGAAGAAACAGGACGAATACAGTATATTAGTCGTTGACACGACTAATATAACTAGAGATAATTGTGATCTTAGATCACGGATATTAGTCGAGGGCTTTGACCTTTGACCTTGCTATATGTTGTCAAAGGGCAATAACCTTAAGTTGTACTATATTTGATAATTGTTTTTATACATTTTAGCCCTGAAGTAGTTTAAATTACATTTTGAACCCTAATGACCTTTTTTTGACCTTTGACCCCACACTTATAATTGATTTTTTTTCTTGGCTTATCAATGCGCACAAGACAAAAGTAGTCCAGTCAAAATCAGAGCATGTCTTCAGTTTTACACCTGTATAGTTCAATGACCCCTAGTGACCCCGTTTGACATGTCACTTTTAATGGAGAAGCACCCTATATGATCATGGATAAGAGGAATCTTTTGACAATTTCTGACAATCATCGGTCATTTCGTCTCGGACAAATAGTATTTTGAGTGCGCGGAGTGAAAATGTACATTTTGACCCCTAGGGACCTTTTCTTGACCTTTGACCTTAACGGTATGTTTGACTTTTGTTCTTGTCTCATCAATGCCCACATAATAAAAGAAACCCGGTCAAAATCGGAGCATGCCTTATATTTCCCCTTTGTAAAGTTCAATGACCCCTAGTGACCCCGTTTGACATTTCACTTTTAGTGGAGAAGCACCCTATATGTACATGGATCGAAGGAATCTTTTGACGAATTCTGAGTATCATCAGTCATTTTCCCTCGGACAAGTAGGGTTTTGAGTGAATGGAGTAAAATTTACATTTTGACCCCTAGTAACCCCAAACATTTTTCGATTTAAAAAACCGAACTATTATATATGCGTACGATCAAAAGGAATATGATGGCTAATTTTCAAGATCCTAGGTCATTTCAATAAATTGCAAATGCGTTTTAAGTGAAAATCACGTTTTGACCCCTAGTTGACCTGTGTGACCTTTGACCCCGTATGCTTTACAACCTGAGTAGTGGTGCACATAAGGGTACTTATGACTAAATATGGTCTAAATCGGCTCAATGGTTACGGAGCTATAGGTCCCATGACGGAAGAAAGAAAGATTTCTTGTTTTTGTCGTACAAATACAAAAACATACTAGAGATAATTGTGATCTTAGATCACGGATATTAGTCGAGGGTTTTGACCTTTGACCTTGCTATATGTTGTCAAAGGGCAATAACCTTAAGTTGTACTATATTTGATAATTGTTTTTATAAATTTCAGCCCTGAAGTAGTTAAAAAAATACATTTTGAACCCTAATGACCTTTTCTTGACCTTTGACCACAAACCTATTATTGACTTTTTTTCTTGGCTTATCAATGCGCACAAGAAAAAAGTAGTCCAGTCAAAATCAGAGCATGTCTTCAGTTTTACACCTGTATAGTTCAATGACCCCTAGTGACCCCGTTTGACATGCCACTTTTAATGGAGAAGCACCCTATATGAACAGGGGTGAGAGGAATCTTTTGACAAATTCTGACAATCATCGGTCATTTCGTCTCGGACAAGTAGTATTTTGAGTGCGCGGAGTGAAAATGTACATTTTGACCCCTAGGGACTTTTTCTTGACCTTTGACCTTAACGGTATGATTGACTTTTGTTCTTGTCTCATCAATGCCCACAAAATAAAAGAAACCCGGTCAAAATCGGAGCATGCCTTACATTTTCCCCTTGTAAAGTTCAATGAACCCTAGTGACCCCGTTTGACCTTTCACTTTTAGTGGAGAAGCACCCTATATGTACATGGATCCAAGGAATCTTTTGACCAATTCTGAGTATCATTAGTCATTTTCCCTCGGACAAGTAGGGTTTTGAGTGAATGGAGTAAAATTTACATTTTGACCCCTAGTAACCCCAAACATGTTTCGATTTAAAAAACCGAACTATTATATATGCGTACGGTCAAAAGGAATATGTTGGCCAATTCTCAAGATCCTAGGTCATTTCAATAAATTGCAAATGCGTTTTAAGTGAAAATCACGTTTTGACCCCTAGTTACCCTTGTGTGACATTTGACCCCTTATGCTTTACAACCTGAGTAGTGGTGCACATAAGGGTTCTTATGACCAAATATGGTCAAAATCGGCCTAATGGTTACGGAGCTATAGGTCCCATGACGGAAGAAAGAAAGAAAGAAAGAAAGAAGAAAGAAACAGGACGAATACAGTATATTAGTCGTTTCTCGACTAATATAACAAGAGTGTTTCTATTGAGAATCCGCATTTTATCCGGAGGAATCTCCCACCGGATTATAGCAGAGCCTAGTGGCTGCCGGTGTGTTTCTCTTGGCGACTGTTTTCTGAGTAGGATACGAAATTGCGTGTCGTAATGTGTCATGCGTGTCTTTCAGGCTAAAGGTCGTATGCTTGGGTCATCCGCAAGGCATTGTGGGTTGACCTCGTTTGACAATATGGCGCCGTGCACGGCGGATGTTGCAAACGTTATCGTGATGACAATTTACATTTGAACAGAACCAGTCCTCGAATCATACATATTATGAGCGGTTCTAATGATCAAAATAGATTCAAAAGAATACCCAAATATACCCAGCTTCTTCAGAGATGCGCACATTTGTACAAGAAAGCAAGTCGGACACGGCAAATAATTATGGGACTTGCAATCGATGTTGTATGCTGACTTCCAGGTTCGCTACCGCTTGCGCACTGTATAGGAACGCAGTGAGTTTCTACTAGCGCAATCCAGATAATGCCTACGGTATTATCCTTACAGAAGTAGGATAAATACCGGAGGGAAATGCCTCCGCTATTATCCGGACGATACAGGATAATGTCTGTTTCTATTAAGCAAAATTGATCTCTCCTCCGGGTTAACCCGGATAATGGGTCTCAATAGAAACACACTATATGATGAAAATCAAAACAATTATATTGAAAAATTCATTATAAAATTGGAAGCAGATCTCCATTTTTTTAACACTTTCCACGCGGCTATTTTGTTTACCATTCACAAAACAGATTATTCAGAAACATTTCCCAATTTTCAAAGTCTATTTCAAGGATTACTGAACCAATACTAGGCATGTTTGTACTTATTGCAATGCACTTCTCGTAGTATTTCCAAATATGGTAATGAAATTCAATCATTTTGACATTTTTGAAGCATTTTGTGACATTTTGGAATGTCGTCTGCAGCCGCCTGCCGCGTGGCAAGTGTTAAGTATGGTTCTGTGATGGTTTGTCACAGAAAACACAGTCAAGATATATTCATGACTCCAGGAAAGTCTTTACTGATAATAAGTCAAATTTCATAAGAGATTAAGTAAATATGTGTAAAAATTGAAAAACAATCATGATTATAGCTTTAAAACTAGTCCTGATTCACCAGCCTGCATAAAATAATAACAGATTCTATGTGTGCCCATAGGAATTAGGAAGTGACTGGTACGCTTCTTTGAACACTTAAAACATAGGTTGTATATAGACAAATCTATTGCAACAAACCTACTGGCACTTCAATTTTGTGCATGTTGCTGCATCTCAACACACGGTGCCATAGTAAAGACATTGAGATTCTGTTGTGTAAAAAAGCTGCTTCACCAGAATCGGTTAATGTTATCTTCAGGGGCATAAGGGATGCACCATTTGATTTTCGGGGGGGCGGGGCATGGAAGTTGGGGTCAGGCGGAATTTATTTTTTTCGCAACCAAAGTCGGCAATTTTTTTTTTGGGGGGGGGGGGCACCCTTCGGCGTTAATGTGTTTTTTTTGCAAAGGCAGCAAAGGTGTTTTTTTCAGGTTTTAATGCTTTTCTCTACATTGAGTTGGGCGAGTCAGATTTATTTTTTTACTCAGCAGTGGGTCAACTTTTTTTTTTCCTGGTTGGTTGGCCGGCCAAGTTTTTTTTCTTCATGGATAGGCCTAGTGGGCAATTTTTAAAAAAAACTTTCTTGCCCCTCCCCCCTGAGTATCTTATGGTGCGTCCCTAACTAGGAAGAGGGGGAATCCCCCCCCCCCTGCCAAAAAAATGGTTAGTTATCCCCCCCCCCCCCCCCCCCCCCCCCCCCCCCCCTCTAAAAATAAGACCCTAGTTACTGGTCATCTTCATGCGATTGTTGTGAATTTTAGGGTTATCAAAATCATAATCGCCAAGATACAAATGAAAGTCTTAATCGATGTATGTCAATTGCCAATCAAAGACAAGGGCTATTCAAGCACATTGTAATCAATCCCACATCAACGAAAACTGGTTACAGAGCATGTCAAGATTGTCTGCTTTGGTGCTTTCCAACAAAAAAAATTGTCCAATGGGTGCAATTGACTGATATTTTCAAACCCAATTCATACTGTTGCACTTGATTCAGTAAGGCCAATTAAAATCGATTCAGAGTTTACTGTTTCCCGCCCGCGTCAAAAATTGATAATTGCAAAATATTTAATTATTTTTATTTATGGTTTTCTCCTTTAAAATGACTTTCGATAACTTTCATTTGTTACTTTCTGACTTTATGACATCATCTACATGTATATGATGATGTATTAACAAAGAACATGATTTGTGTTATGATTGGGTATAACATTAATTAAATGTTGTAAAATAATTAAATGCAGAGTCCACGGAACAATGGGATGAATCTGATATTAGCTGGGACCACTTGTTTCAAAATAAGGAAATAAAAGATAATTAAATAATTAATATATTAAAAATCACCTCATCCCTTTTTCAAACTGGAAACAGTAAACTTGGAATCAATTTGGCCTTAAAATACCATTTACTAACATAAGTTTATAACCTGGTATTACAGAATTATTCCTTTGCAGTATCTACCACCACCAACATATTCTCAATGGGAATTGAAAAAGAATCATCTAAACATACATGTACTGTACGTTCAGTGCATTAGCTAAGAGGGTATTCTTTAACCATAACCCATTCGGGCACTTTTTTCAGATTTTTTGGGGCGCGGAGAAAGGTGACCCAAAAGTCACCGCGATCCCCCCGGGGATTTGAACCACGGACCTCCAGCACCAGCAGCGAACGATTCCTCACTACACGAACACCACAGGTGTCAAGGCTATACTAGCCTGAGTCCATTTCATCCTCCAAAAACTTGCATGCCAGGTGGAACATAGAGATTGGCTCGTTGGCTTCTGTTTGATTTGGCAGGGTTAGGGTTAAGTTAAAAACACAGAATTGGATAAATCAAACAATATCTTCAACCCTAATTGGTGTTATCTTCTACCACTATGTGAACACAAAATTAATAGATCACACTGACTGAATAACATCACAAAATCCTCTACCAATGCATGGTATGCCAAAAGTTGATGTCTCTATAGACAGTGATCCTATCTATCTATCTATCTATACAGTGTAAGGATTGGCCAATCTATATTGGTTGAGGTTTTAGCATTGGTTACAACGTCAACAATAGCTGGTGTGACAGTGACACTTGAAGCCTTCTATGTGTTTGGAGTGGACACGTTAATACCAATTCAAAACCCGTAAGTGTGTAATTGATGTGCTTCAATGCAGTCAGAGTGCGAGACCAGTTAACAGTGGAACTGATCATGAGCAACCTGGGCTATAACAAAATTCCTTCTAAAATGGAATACTTTTGGAAAACTGCCTGGTAGTGGTACCATGTAGGAGTTTTGTTTAAAAAAAGCTGTATTGCCCTTCAATTAAAGCCCCCCCCCCCCCCCCAAGAAAATAATTAATTAATTAATCTAAAAAAATAAAAAAAGAGAAAAAAAGGATTCCAGATTAGCATCCCTCAATCAGAGGTGTAGCATTAAGGCCCAAGTGTTGGGGATCCTTTTTCACCCCCGAGCATGCTAGGGATCCAAAAATGGGGGTGGGGGTGAAAATAAATCTATGGGGTGAACAATATTTTTGCCATATAGCGACCGTAGGCTACAGGTCCAAAACTTGGGGTCTGATTTTACCCCAACGCTTTCAAAAGGTCCCAATATGACAATATGAAGGGTGATATTTCACGCCTCCCTGGAATTAATGCTACCCCTTCCCCCAATGGAGCCCTAGACACCCAGGAAACAACATTAAAACGGAATTTTCTTTAAAGCCTAGCTAGTTGTTGAGACCACAATTGAAGTACGTTATTGAATGCCCCTCAATACAAGATACACCATGTATAGTTCTTAACAGCTCTAGTGTTTTCAATCAATCATAGCAGGTGGGGTGTAGTGAACTGTGAATAACTCACCATTCACTAATATTGCATGCAAAGTCAAGTTAGTATTGATAAATCATGGAGTAAGAAGCCCAATTGGGCTTTATCTGAGAGCTGTCAGCCAAACAGTTATTGCAACTAAAGGCGCGCTCAAACTCCCACCTTTGCACGTCGACTTGCAAAGTTCACATTGTTTCAACCTGTGCACTGATATCAGCCGACATCAGCCGATGCGTAATGATGTTATAGTTAGATTAATAATTGAACGAACATCACGAACTCAGAACAAAGATGATCGCGCCCGAAATTATCACGCTTATGGTTGTGCGCGCTTCACGCAATATACGCTGCTTCGATATGTTCGTTCAATTATTAATTTACCTATAGTATGAGTCGGGGTATGAATGCGTCAGTACTTATAAGCATCGAATAAACATGAAATAGCGGTAATCCATGCAGTGCACCCAAAATGACCAAATTTCCTGGCTGATAACCATACCGATAACCACGATTTTGACACCAAAACAACTGAAACAATTGCGGATAACAACAAATAGTGGCGGTTAACTAAAATCTTCTACTGGGTTATCCCGCTAGATAACCAGTTTATTTTCTTATTTTTCACACTGACGCCAATAAAAAATGTAATGTATATCTTCCTTGTTTATGAAAAGAACTACCAAGCTATGAAGACACCAACCAGTGCACACGAACTGGGTACTCCTTAATTAAATGGTTCTACATTTTGTACATTGAGCATTGACCATTCAGGCCATATCATTGGCAACACTTGACGAAATCAATTGATGATATAATTGTACTGACAGCGCCTCCGTGTGTATTTTAATTTTAACAAAGCAACTTGTTGCATATAATTAACAGAATCTTAAGCATTATTTATTTCAAAGAAGAGTTGACATGAGACTGAGAGGCATTATTTGGCAAAAAAACCAAATATGTTTGGTTGCCCTCCAGAGAGAAAAAAAATTATGGGTCGGTCGGCCGGTAGGTTTTTTTTTCTTCTTTCCCCTATACTGGGCTACGACAAAAAGTGCAATTTATACATGGAATATATAAACGCAATATTTTTGACTTACATTTGATAATTTGGACTTCAAAACATTTCATAGAATTTATTTCTACATCTTTGGGACAAAATCTGTCCAAAATTATGAAATTTTCAGAGTTAAATTTTTTTTAAATTTTAAATGTGACCCATTTTTATTTGGGTTTTTCGGTCGGTTTCGGAGGGCAACAACAACAACAAAAATCCGACACAAGGCGCAAATGCGTGTTTTCAGCTTTCTGCATTCACTTCAAAGCGTCGTACCCAGGCCGAGCCATGCATGCCTGTTTGGCGCAGTCAATAACCGCGCTTGAAAGCACCGTACCGCGAAGAAAAGAAGTCTGGATTTGTTTATTTTAAAGATGGGTAAGATTCCTGTCACTTACATGATAACATGAAGAATTTTTTTTGGGAATGTGATATACCGTATTATCCCTATTAAGCGCCCAGGGCGGTTAGCAAAGTCATTTTGGGTGGGCGCTTATTATGTTACCTTTTTGTAAACTCATTTATCGTTGAGACTGTCGAATTCGACAAGGTTGCGAAGATTTTTTTGTTCGGTAACCGTAAACATACCAATAATGTTTTAGCTCATAGAAAAGAAAAAAAGTATGATATTTTAATCACATTCCATGATTAGTTGTGAAAGACAAATCGCTAACGATTTGTTACAATTTTGTTCAAAAACTGCGTAAGAAAAAAAGAAAAAAAACTGAGCCGAAAGTGCCATCAATATTTATCTTGTTTTCATGTGTGGCGAAAATACAACACTATAATTCCTCACTACGCATGTCGCAATAATTTTTGGTGGTGCCCGTTTCTGAACAAATGAATGGCACAATGAATGACTGCGATACACGGAACTGTTGCACTAGTGGAATTACCACGTGCGATTAAAACGGAAAATTAACACTCGCCAGTCGCTGTACAGGCAGTGGTATCAGCGCTACTGTACATGTACGTGTATCAGTAGCCTAGTGCCTAGTAGGATCGGGGAGAGATGGCGGCGATCTAATCACGGCTTTTACTGGTCTGCTTTAGTGAAGGACGCCGTGAAGAATGTTGTTGTACAGCGCTACGGTAATAAAAAAAGGTGGGCGCTTATAAGAGATTGTTTGTTGTTAGTCATTGAGAAAAACAGGGGTGGGCGCTTATAAGGTCCTGGGCGCTTAATAGGGATAATACGGTAATTATGATACATCCACTACTCAATAATGGACAAACCCATCTATTTGTCACACAATAGTCTGACAACCAAAACAAAATATATTAATTCTCAAACTGAAGTACCAGCTCTGAAGTGGGATGCCCTCCATCAAGAGCGGCCAAGGTGTAGTTTTGCATGAAAATGGATTGTTCCGGGGTGTGTGCCATAATAGATTGAATGGCACTATAGTTCAATCAGTTCCAAATTGGCGAGAAATATTCGGTTTTATCTCTCTGTGCACAAAAATAATTCAAGCTTACGCATGTGATTATAGCCAATCGCACATGGTTTTGATCGCACGCACGCTACGATACGATGTACAGTTTTATTCTTGCCTTCATGCGCGCCCGCATCATTCTGCATTCATTCGCTGCTGTAAGCAGGCTTTGCCAATTTGGAACTGATCAAACTATAAGGCTTTTGGTTATACCAACCAATTTAGTTTATAATTAACAAGCCACATCAATGTCAGAAATATTTCCAATATTCCAATATTTCTTTGATAGCCTAGTAATTAATTACCCATCGGCACTGTCGGTAAAGTGAGACAACATTGATTATCTATCAAATTGAATCTGACATGATTATAAAGCTATCCATATCTATATCGGCGCAAGGCTTTTGATGTTGTCATTCATATTACAGGGGTGATGCCTGGGGGTTCTCACATTGATATGGTATACATATATATGTGCCGGCCTTTTGGGGTGCTTTTTTGCAAAAATTGGTATAGCGATGGGGTGTTTTTATCACAGACCAAAGCGCCCAATTTGCATAAATTGGGTGTATTTTGAGGACTTTTTTGTATAGAGAAAGTCCGGCAGGCACATCCACGTACAATTTTGGCAAAAGTAACTCCCCCCCCCCCCCCCCCCCCCCCCCCGGGTGATGCCGTGATGGGGTTAGCTGAAACACAAGGCTAGTCGGAACATCCCGATTTCATTCATGTATAAAATAATCAATTTATGAAATATGGTATCATCATATTAGTTCAATCAGTTTCAAATTGGGGAGAAATATGCAGTTGGTATCTCTTCGCACATGATTTTGGTCAAACACACGAGTCAAATGTGATGCACTGTGTGTTTGCTTAGCCAACTTAACCCAACCCGAGCAGCAGTGACGAATGAAAACAAACTTTCTTCGGCATAAAAAAGGTCAAAATGCGCCACAAAATAGTTGGAATATATAATGAAAACTTCTCTGCCTTGAATAACTTACAGAATTAACCAATTATGTTGTCATGCAGGGAAGAAAATCTGACTAATAAGTAAGCTTATTTATTTTCAAATCAATCACATCGATGCACACATTTACGTTTGGATGTGATTTTTTTTGCCACCGCGCATTTTTCAAGCCTTAACGGGAGTACAGTGTACACGGTCGGTTGGACGTGGAAAAACAAAAAACTCTTTTCTTTCTTTTTTCCTGAGAAGAAAAAGAACCTGCTGAGAGCCTGATGAGAGGTACGAAACTCCATGGTGTTTTTTTTTGTTGCCTAACTTTTAATTTCTCATCATACAAGAAAAGTACAATGTACAGTATGCATCATAAATCAATCAAGTATATTGCATCAACTGTTTTCAATTTTATAGAAGAATTGGGCCATGATTGAAATACATTCTTGTCAATACACTCAATATCATATCATATCAATATTATATTCAGAGTGTGTACTTTTGAGCTAGGTCATGTTAAATATTTCAATCGTCATTATCGACCTACAATATAAGTGAAATGTCAATGTACTAATTTTATTTGACTAATTAAGGTTGTACAATTAACGTGTCTATAATTTAAAAAGCTTTCATTACGCTAATGTAATTATCAGAAGAGGCATGCCAATTTGACCATGATATGATTCAAATGGGTCGAAAATGTTATAAGGTTGAGAATGTTTCATTTGCTATCATTTGATCATGCTCATTTGCCTGCCCCTTCCAGAAGGCTCCCCTTATGCTCCTAAATGAACTAACAAATTCTGTGTATATTAAAAAAATAGTCGGTTATGCCCCGCCCCCTGATAACAGACCTGCCCCATCCCTGGTTAAATGATTCCTATTAAACTATCTTCAGTAGATAGCAATGATTAAAATTGTTTCTGTTTTCTTTAGTAGATACACGTACATGTAGCACACATTGTCATTGACACTGTTCACTGGAAAGCTTTAAAGTTCACAATTGCTTTACCTGCTATCAATATCATCCAAGGGTGAGATCATATGCTTTATTTTCTCTCTTGAATAGAAAGCAAAAGGTTGAACATTTTTCACATTTTGTCTTCAATATGGTGTAATATTGGAAATATTTTGTCTGCTGTCTTCAGTAGATAGCAATAACAATAATAACACGACATTTATATAGCGCCTTTGCCAAAGTATACAAAGCGCTGTAATTTCGCTGCTGGTGAATCATCAGAATCAGATCGCATCAACTAGGGTGCAGCTCGTAGCGCAAACCCTATCCGCACTTAGATTGTAACATCCACCATTTTTCAATGCAGCTCCCCAAATACCATTGGGTCAAGGAAGTTTTTGATAACCGAAACAACTAATCACTGATTTTGCAAGGTTGGAAATGTTCCATCAATCAACAAATATATTCTACAGCAGTAATTTGAAATAGTCCATTTCATTTCTGCAAATCAGTAGATAGCAAAAGTTAAAAATGTTTTAATTTGCTCTCTTCAGAAGATGCCATTGAGAATGTTTAATTTGCTACATTCAGTAGGTTGAAAATATTTTATCAATCAATCTACTATTTTCAGTAGATAGCATAATTTTGAAAATGTTTACTATGTAATTTAATATCGTCAGTTATTTACTCCAATAAATGCCTTCAGACAATCCCAACATCCCCAATATTAATTTGATAGAACAAGGTACATGAAAGTCAGTTATGTGGCCAATCGCCATCTTGAAACATGCTGGACACAATTTCGACAAAAGATGGTGCCCTAACAAGTAACAATAATTTGTGTCTGGTTTTTCTATCAAAAAAAATAAATGCGCAAGGATCAAGCGTCTCAGTGAAATGCGCACCCACTACTGGAAACAAACTTGTTTTTTTGTTTGGCCTTTACTATCATTATTTTAATTTTGGATATATAATGTATTGCTAAACAGAGAATGCATTAATCAGGTAATTGTTTGCATATAAATGAATTTAAATGCACGAAATGACATGTGCTGCGATCGCTTGCAAATTTGATTGCAGTTAATATTTAAAGGTGTGACAAAAATATTAACACTAATTACTTGCATTGCAAACTGGCGTGAGCACATGTTTTGATTGAATGCCGATATTACTAATTTGAATGCTTTGATTTTATTTGAAAATTGACATTCATTCATTCTAAAAATGTCGGGTTAATCAATTTAGCGAGAATTGAAAAACCACAGAAAACTAAATACCCTCACTGATCCCTGCAGGACCCCAAATCATCACAAAATAGGTTTTGGTTTTGCTGGAACTATACCATACGAAGAGTGATTCAGTGTTGTGTCATTTCTGAACTGAAATAATTTTCAAACAACTATCAGTTCATTTCAAGTCTTAAATCAAGCCTAAGTTCCAATGTGTGGACTATATTGAAGTCTGGTGCAAGAGCCATTTCCCAAGGTCACCTATAAGATCAAACCATGTCCTATTCAAGACTGTTATGAAAGACTAATCCCCCTCAGGGTTCAAGTCTTAAGGTCAAAACTCTTAACCAGGTCACATTCTTGGTAAGTCAGTCAAAAGGTGTGAAGTGCGAGAGTACAGAATTCATAATGTTACATGGTACCACTCACTATGCTATAATACAACAGCTGCCCTGAGCTAAGGGGCTGAAAAACCACCCTGTTCTAATAAGGCAGCAAACAGCCGTGTCAGTTGTTTGTTGTTGATCATTGCTTTTGGGTGGGGGGAAGGCAGGCTTTGCCGTTTGAGGCGCGCGATGCCTAGTGCGCTCCTTAACCCATTTCTGGTCGCGCGATTTATCGCGCTCCTTAATTGTCCGCGCTCCTTAATTGTCCATCCTCAATATTATTACTATACCTTACACACAGTCGAAAAACGTAAATAAATAAAATATTGTCAGTGTTGCTATAAAAAAATCTCCCCCTGGAAATCGCGTAAATTCAACCACACCCTGTACTAGTGTAGAATCTCATTCTGGCAAGGATAGGAGCACAATTGGGCGCGGTTCCAAAACCACGTGCAAGCAGCATAAATTGACCGTACAGTTCGTGATGAAAATGCGTAACATTTATTTTTATTTTTGACGTATCAAAGCAGCATCAGTTGACCGGTCGATAAGTGAGAGCAGCATAAATTGACCGTACAGTTCGTGATGAAAATGCGTAACATTTCTTTTTATTTTTGACGTATCAAAGCAGCATCAGTTGACCGGTCGATAAATAAATGCGGCACTGTTTTCAGTGGGGGATAACCAAAATAAAAATGGAGGCTACCGCGACCGCTATAAACAGGGAAAGCCAATCAGCGACATAATCCGACGTTTCACATTGGTCATAAATTGCTCTCCTCGATTATTCCGGGGAGCTTTTAAAATGCTCTCCTAGTGCTCTCCTAGAGCACTTCAGGAGAGAGATTAAAAGCTCCCCTGCCAATTTCAAACGGCAAAGCCTGGGAAGGTCAACATTTTTTGTGAAAATGTTGGTGAATCTCAACCAATTTTTTTTATTTAAAAAAAAATGAAAGAAAAAAAATGAAAAAGAACAACATTGCAACAACATCTTTTTCAAACATTTGTGGACAAAAAATTGTTAAAAATTCCAAATAAATTGGGGGAGGGGGTTCTGTCATTTAATGTGAGACTGTCAAACATAAAGCATTATATATAAGCAGGGTGAGGTATATTGAGGTAGAGGTTGGCCGAGCAGTCTAGCGCGCTGATCATCGGTCGGGAGTTTTCTATCAATCATGGGTTCAAGTCGCCTTGAAACCAGGATTCTTTGTTCACCCCAAAAAGTTCCTATCTAGGTCGGAAATTCTACAATCAAATCTTAATTCAGTGAGGGTTAGTTATCGGAGTCTCTTTCCGTGGTTTAAGCTGATAATCCGATTTAATTGTAGAAGTTCTCCTCTACCCCATTCACTGTGTACAACGTGCAGGTCTATACAGTGAGTGTCAGTTCGCCGTGATTCGGAGAGTCACGTTAATAAGCCGTTGGCCCCGTGTATTCGGACAATTCACCCTGAACACGTTAAAGTTACAGACCTTATCGTTAAGAGTAGGGGATCATCCCGGGTCTGTTACCTGTACAAAAATCACAACCTCTAGGTTTCAGAGGGCTTCCAGTTTAGCCGGATAGGCTGCTAGCCTATAGGGAGTTAACAAGCAATAAGCAATAAGGGTGTCCCGGAATGATACCGGATTTCGGATTTGCTATGAAAATCATCCCTATCGGTCACTAATAAGGCTGGGCGCACCCACCCTTAGACTCCAAATCTTGTTCCACATTTCCCAAAAAGTTGCACGTTTTCATGAAATTTGCCTCGAATGTTAGCGTTCAGATTGTGATGTCGTCAACATTTGGAAGCTTTGCAATTAATTTACATGGTGAATCTAAAATATTATTTTTTGTAAAATAAAAAAAAATCCCGACCGACCGACCCTCTTTTTTGTCAGCATGTTACCGGAAACAAACATATTTTTTTATTAGGCCTAATGACAACTGAACCTTTTATTAAACTAAAAATGAAATGTTCATTAAAGTATACCATTTTTTAAATGAAGTTTTTTTTGGCGCCAAACATTTTCAGACAACCTAACAAAATTAGTGCGGTTAGCTAAGTCATTTTGGGTGGGCGCTTATTAAGTTACCTTTTTAACTCGTTTATCGTAAACACTGTCGAATTCGGCAAGGTCGCACTAGCGGAAAACCATGTGCGATCGAAAAGTAAACTGTTTAAAATGTTGGGGGAAATCAACATTGCGGCGTCGCAGTGGTCTCACTGTGGCCACATTACATGACGTCAATGTTCCGAAAGTTTCAAGTGCCCTTCCGAAAACTTTATTCTCGGTAGTTTTGAGCATGCGCGATGTTGTATTTAAGCCATGAATAAAAAACAAAGATGGCGACTCGCATCGGGGAGAGCGGGCGGCGGCGGTGATCGAACCAGGCTTACTGGTAGTGGTACTGCTTTTTTGAAGGATGCCGTGGCAAAAATGTTGTTGTACAGTGCTACGGTAATTGAAAAAGTGGGCGCTTATAAGGGATTGTTTGTTGGTAGTCATTGAGAAAAACGGGGGTGGGCGTTTATAAGGGCATGGGGGCTTAATAGGGATAATACAGTACATGAAATATACGGTTTGTTCCGTGCGTCCCAAAAAATCAACACGTGGAGTTTGACAGATGATTAAAGGAACCGGATCTTAATCCTTTAGACGACATGTATATCACAAATTTTCATTTTCACACCTCAGATAATATGGGGATGCGCTATTTTTCTACTTTCGTTGTTCGGTTTTAAAAATAAATACGTAAGCACCGTTTGGGGAAACGTATACTCACTGAAGCTTATTTGCAAACGTCTAACATTTTGCGGTGTTCCAGAAATGTTTCCACTCAAATTACTCGCTTCTGTGACAAAGTTTTATCGTTTGGCAGCCGGGATGTCTTTTATCTCTTCGAATCGTAGATCCGAAGAGAGATAAAGTTGGCTCTGGAATTGAGGCAATATCATGTTTGGCATACCTGTTCCGCTGTTCGTGACGTGATAAGGAATAAACGTATACATTTCACAACTTATTCCGTTCGGGGCACAAAACATGATATTGCCGGAATTGAATTAAAGTAGGCTAGGCCCCCGGGTGCTCAGTGGTCATTACAAGAGGGGTATCATGCGTGTCCAAGCTGGGGCACGTTACGTACGTAACATGAACAGGGTATCAAAATTTAAACAAGCCAAATTAAGAAAAAGGGTATACTTTTTAAATCATTGGCTTTCGTATTTAGGGTCCTTATTTGCTCCATGAGAATTATAAATAGCTCATATGTAAAATACTGTGCCATACTTGTTTAGGGTGTGCTTTTTCACATATTAACAAGATTACATATTTAGGGTACTTTTTGAAAGTCCTTGGATGCGCATGATACCCCCTTGTAATTACCACTAAGCACCCCTGGGCTAGGCCTTAGGCAGTTAGGCTTATTACATTTTTTCCATCAAATCAATTTATTCCCCCCCCCCCCCCCCCCCCCCCCCCCCCCCCCCATCCAGACCTAAACTTCACGTCCCAATTGAAACCCCTGGTTTACATAGCCGTACAACTGTGTCACAGCAGCGAGCAATTTTTGTGGAAATTTTTCTGGAACACCGCAAAAGGTTTACGTTTGCATAAGATTATATCAGTAATACATTCTCCAACTCCTACAGTGCTTACCTACCTACTGTACCTTATTTTTAAAACCGAAAAACGGAAGCAGAAAAACGCATTATCCAAGGTGTGAAATGAACATTCGTGAATATGTGTCGTCTAAACGGATTAAAATAGCGGCTTCTTTTTATGTGTACTTCTTTACGTTTACCGCTAACACCTGTGTCTCTTCAACAACTGTTCCTGAAATCCATGCGTTGGACGCACGGAATAAACCGTTTACTCCATGTAAGTATTTGATAGTGTGTTTTTTTTATTTATCTCATTAGACCTCATCAAGGTTTCAGAAATACAACAAAAACATATAAAACAATGCAAGAGCAGAATTCATAATCATAATCATAATATATTAATACATACAAGCAGGGTTTGAATTAATCGAAGGCATTGAAAGCCATTGCCTTTGATGCCCCACCTATATTCTGTTTGGCCATCTCGAGACAGTGACGTAACCGCGTATTCTACTAATTGCATCACATAACGCGCGCGCATACTCGCGGCGCTGGCGTACAAACACGAGCATTGAAAGGTGGAAGATACACACGCGTGCGTAAAAGCTGCGCCTGTTCAGTTACGTCACTGTCTCGAGATGGCCAAACAGAGTATAGTAGCCTTGACGCCCTCAATTTCTGGCTGTTTTCACTCAATTCAAAAGTTATATGGCCTTGGATAAAGTTGGTGCCCTTTCAATGCCTTTTCATTTCTTATTTCAAGGCCTGCATACAAGAACTTTACAAAGTGATTTATAAAATTATTTAATGGCGAAAAATTCATGAAATATACGACATATCCCAGCGAGTGGAAAATATCGTGCACGTGCTAACATGTAAACCCATACGTAACTTACACGAGTATGACATCCTCACAAAAAAGAAAATGAAGGCTTGAAGTCGAATTCCCAGGTCTGATTGGTTCTGCAAGATTGTACGAGTTTGTCCGCATGCGCAGTTAACTGACATAAGGACGACCTCTGCCGGGAAAGGCCATGCGTCGTGTCAGGCCGGTGCCACTGTCATACAGTTTCCAATTGCCGAGATTGAAGCCTCTAGTGTAGTGTGACTGTGATA